>CM033470.1:328558989-328927689 GCA_019447015.1 Hymenochirus boettgeri | reverse complement strand
GTCTCTGCCCCTCGGGTCCTACCTTCCTCCCTCTGGCATGGCCCCGCTCTGGCTCTTACCTCATCCTGTCTGCCCTCTAAGTCTTTCTTTCCTTTCCCCTCTCCAGTCCTGGTGTCCCCCAGGCCTGCCTCCTCTCCAGTCCTTGACTCCCTTCTTACTTTTCCTACTTCTGGTCCTGCCCCCCCCCCCTCTCGCAGTCTTGGTTCCCCCCTATAGCCTTTTTCCCTTCCCCCTCCATTCCCGCCTTTCCTGCCCCTATTCTGTCTGCAACCCTTTATTTGCCTTGGCCCCGCCTTTCTCCAGTTTTGTGGGCCCCCCATCTGTCTTCTCCTCTTCTCCCTCCTCCTTTACCTGCCCCCATCTGGCCCCCTGCCTCCCCTTTGATTTGCTCCTCTCCTTTCCTGCCCCGCCCCCTCATTCTTTGTCTTGCCTTCGCTTGGCCTGCCCCCTTGGGGGAAACTGGGTAAAAATACCAGGGGTCCGTGTGCAACTGACCTTGGAGGACAACTGGTACAACATTCAAGGTCTCTTCTTCTGCGCATGTGCACGCGGACCTTGGGGGACCACTGGGCACTTCAAGGTCCGTGTGGTGTTGTACTGGCTTTGGGGGACAATGGGTACATACAAAGTTCCTGTTGGGGCAGGCCAAGAGTAGGCAAGACTAAGGGTTGGCAGGCAAGGAGCGGGGCGCAAGACTGAGAAAAAAAGAAGAATAGGGAGGCCAGGCCCATATGGGGGCAGTAACGGGTTAGATGAAGGACATCAGGGCAAAACTGAAGAAAGGCAGGTAGGAAGGGTTGCAGGGCAGAATAGGGGCGGAATGGAGGGGGAACAGGCCATAGTGGAACAAGATGGAGAGGGGTCAGGCACAAGTTGTGCGAAAGAAAGGTGTCAAGACTGGAAGGAGGCAAGCTCAGGGGATGCCAGGACTGGAGATGGGAAAGACCATAGGGGACAGACCGGACAGGAGTGGAAGAACCAGAGAGGGGGCAGGAACCAGAGGAGTAGGCAAACCAGAGGGGCGGAGGACTTGAAAAGAAGGCAGGCCTAGACTGTGGCCAATGTGGACGGCAGGACCAGAGGGGAATGACCAGAGGGGGTGGGGTTGCACACCTGTAGACAGGACAAGAGGGGGCAGGACTAGAGGCGGTGGCAGGATCAGAGGGTTGAGGACCTGGAAAGAGGAAGCACAGATGGTGGAAAGACTGGACGTGGCAGGAACCTAGAGTGACAGGGCCAGAAGTGCCCGTGGTAGCGTAACACCGCATCACTCTGGTCCTTTCCCTCTATGGTCCTGCCCCCCTCCATCTTTTCACACTCTGGGCCGTCCTCCTCTTCAGCCTTCCCCCTCCCATCCTTCCTGCCCCCTTTTAGTCCTTGCCCCCTTTGTCCTTTCTTCTCTTCTGCATGTGCAACACTGCCCCCTTCTGGGTCTGTTACCTCTCTGTTAATGCCGCCCACCATTTCTTGCCACAGTCCAGGCTGCCTTCTCTCAAATCCTCTGCCCCTCTATCCTATCTGCCACTACTCTTTTCCTGCTTCTTCTTTTGGTTCTCTTCCACTCGTCTCACTGTCCTGTCTATCTCTCTGGTCTTTTTCCGTCCTCCCTTCCCTGTCTCCAACCTATGTTTTTTTCCCTCCCTCTCCAGTCTGGACCTCCTTCCTATTCTAACCTACTTCTGGTCCTGCTGCCGCCCCCGCTTCATTCTTGTGTCCTCTCCTTGTGCCCTAAATGGCCTGTTCCCCCTCCATTCTGCCCCTATTCTGCCCATGCACCCCTTCCTACCCTGCCCTTTCCCATTTTGGCCGCCCCCCTATCCTCTCCTCCTGTACGGACCTCTGGTCCTGCCTCCTCTGTTCTTTTCCCCTCGCCTTTTCCTTCCCCCCCCCCTCAGTCTTGTCTCTCTGGCCTGCCCCACAGGGACCTTGTATGTACCCATTGTCCCCCACAGTCCCCTGCACACACCCCACAGACCTTGAATGTACCCTGTCGCCTAAGTTCTGGTGGCACCACACATTGACCTTGAATGTACCCAGTGTCCCCTACGAGCCGGTGCCCACACCGACCTTGAAATGTACCCAGTGTCCCCCAATGGGGGCAAGGCCAAGAAAGGCAAGATTGAGAGGTTGAAAAAGGAGAGGGGAAGAATCAGAGATGGCAGGACCAGATGGGGAAAGTACAGATGAGAGCAGGAAAGGAAGGTGGCAGGGCAGAAATAGAGGCAGAAATGGAGGGGATAGGCTATAGGGGAAAGAGACTGAGAGAGTCGGACCAGAAAGTGGGCAGAGAAGAGTCAAGACTGAGAGGAGGCAGGACCAGGGAAGGCCAGGACGGAGAGGGGAAAGACCAGAGGGACAGACAGGACAGGAGGAGGGAAGAACCATAGATGGTGCCAATAACGAGGGTGTGTCAGGCATGAATCAGAGAGGCGGAGGCCTTGAGAGAAGGCATACCTAGACTGTGGCAAGGATTGTGGGCGTCAGGACCAGAGAAGGGACCGACCGAGGGGGGGTCTCCGTGTTGCACACTGTAGACTGGACCAGAGGGGGGGCAGTGGCAGGATCACAGTAGAGAGGACTGGAAAAAAGGATAGGCAAGAGG
Organism: Hymenochirus boettgeri; assembly: GCA_019447015.1. Taxonomy (NCBI): domain Eukaryota; kingdom Metazoa; phylum Chordata; class Amphibia; order Anura; family Pipidae; genus Hymenochirus; species Hymenochirus boettgeri. The sequence goes on along the minus strand of CM033470.1, from coordinate 328,925,087 downwards.
GGTGGAAAGACTGGAGTGGGCAACCATAGAGGACAGGACCAAGTTCCCGTGTATGCGAACACCGCGGTACTGCTGGTCCTGGCCCTTTTTTGGTTCTGCCCCCCATTTCTATTATTTTATAACCACTCGGGTCTTCCCTCCCTCCTTCAGACCTTCCCTCTCTATTCCCTCTGCCTGCCCACCTCTTTTCCTTTCCTGCCCACTCCTGTCCTGCCTGACCGTGTGCAACACCCGCCCCCCCGCAACCCGCCCCCCCTCTGGTACGTTCCTCTCTGGTTTCCCTGCTGCCGCCACCATTCCTGCCAGTCTAGCCCTGCCTTCTCTCTCATTCCTTCGCCCCTTGTCCTACCTGCAACCCCTAGCCTACCGCTACCTCCCTCTCAACTATACTGACTCCTTCTAATTCTGTACTAAATGCCTATTCTGGTCCCTGCCCTCTCTCCAGTCATTGTCCCCTATGGCTGTTTCCCCCTCCAGAGGTGCATACAGACAGGAGGGAAGACCCAAGAGGGGGCATGACCAGAGGGTTCAGGCAAAGACCAGAAATGGGAGGAGTACTTGAAAGAAGGCCGGCCTAACTGTGGTCCAAAAATGGAAGATTGCAGACCAGAGAAGAATGAGCGGGGGAGGGGGTGGGGTTGCACACTGTAGACAGGACCAGAGGGTGCAAGGACTAGAGGGGGTAAGGCAGGATCAGAGGGGGTAGTGGACTGGAAGATGTATGGCACAGGAGGGTTGAGAAGCGATACCATGGCCGACCGTTAAGAGTGCAGGACCATAGAGGACATGACCCAGAGTGGCCCGTGGTATTCAACCTGGCAAATCACTCTGGTCCTTTCCCTGAGGTCTGCCCCCCATGCTTTTCACACTCTGGGCCTTTCCCTCTCTTCAGCCCGTCCCCCCTCTATCCTGCCGGCCCCCCCTCTATCTTGCCCCCTCTTGTCCTTTCGTAATGTGCAACACCGGCCCCCTCTGGCGTTCCTCTCTTGTCCTGCTTGCCACCATTTCTTTCCACAGTCCTAGGCCTGTCTTCTCTCAAGTCCTCTGCCCTCTTGGTCCTACCTTCCTCCTCTGTCTGGGGCCCCCTCCTGGCTCTTCCCTCGTCCTGGTCTGCCCTCTAGTCCCTTTCCCCTCTCCAGTCCTGGTGTCCTCCCAGGCCTGCCTCCTCCCAGTCTTGACTGCTTCTGTACTCTGTACTGCCTACTTTCTGGTCCTGCCCATCTCCAAATCTTGTCCCCCTATAGCCTGTTCCCCCTCCATTCCTTCCCTATTTCTTACTGCACCCTTTACAAACTACCGACTACCCCTGACCTTTCTCCAGGTTTGCCCCCCTTCTGTGCCTTCTCTCGGCTCCTGGTGCTGGCCCCATCTGGCCCCTGCCTCCTCCCCTTTGATTTGTTCCTCTCGCTTTCCTCCCCCCTCAGTCCTTGCCTTCTCTTTGGCCTGCCCCCTTTGGGGGCACTGGTACATACCAGGGCCTTGTGCACTGGACCTTGGAAGACACTGGGTACATTCAAATGGTCTGTGTGTGGTGTGCACGGATCTTAAGGGACAACTGGGTCATTCAATGTCTGGTGCGCATGTGCACCGATCCCCCCCCCCACCTTGGGGGCACTGAGCCCTTCAAGTCCGTGTGTGTGTACTGGACTTTAGGGGACAATTGTGTACATACAAGGTTCCTGTTGGGGCAGGCCACGAGTAGGCAAGACTAAGGGGGGGCAGGAAAGGAGAGGGGCAGAATTAGAGGGAGGCAGGACCTTATGGGGGCAGTACAGGGTTAGAGAAGGACAGGAGGGGGGCAAAACTGGAGAAAGGCAGGGTAGGAAGGGGTGCAGGGCAGAATAGGGGCAGGAATGGAGGGGGAACAGGCCATAGGGACAATAGTGGAGATGGGTGGTCCAGGACCCACAAGTTTGGGCAGAACAAAGGTGTCAAGACTGGAAGGAGGGAGGCCAACTGGAGATGGGAAAACCAGAGGGGCAGACAGACCGTAGGGAAGAACCGAGATATGGGGGCAGACCAGAGGAAGTAAAGGCAAAAATCCCAAGGGGCGGAGGAATATGAAAGAAGGCAGGCCCTAGACTGTTGGCAAAAATGGTGGACGCAAGGACCAGAGGGAATGGACCAGAGGGGGTGGGGTTTGCACAACTGGTAGAACAGTGACAAGAAGGGGCAGGACTATAGGCGGTAGGCAGGATCGAGGGTTTGAGGACTTGGAAGAGGTAAGGCACAGATGGTGAAAGACTGACGGGGCAGGACCATAGACGGGACAGGGCCAGTGCCCCGTGGTAATGCGTAACACTGCATCACCTCTGGTCCTTTCCTCATGGTCCTTCCCCTCCATTACTTTCACCTCTGGCCTGTCCTCTCTTCAGAGCCCTTCCCCCTCCAATCCTGCCTCCCCCCTCTAGTCTGCCCCCTCTTGTCCTTTCTGCATGTGCAAACACCGCCCCTTCTGGTCTGATTCCCTCTCTGTTACGCCGCCCCCATTCTTGCCACAGTCCAGGCCGCTTATCTCAAATCCTCCGCCCTCTATTCCTACCTGCCACGCTCTGTTCTGCATTCTTCTTCTTTGGTTCTTCCACTTCCTCTCCTTCCGTCCGTCTACCACCCCTCTCTGTCTTTTCCGTCTCCAGTCCTGGTCTCACCTATGTTTGTTTCCTCTCCAGTCTGGACTCCTTCTATTTCTACCTCCGTCTGGTCCTGCCCCCCTCAGTCTTGTTGTCCTTGTGCCCTATGGCCGTTCCCCTCCATTCTTGCCCCTATTCTGCCATCTCCCTTCCTACCACCCTGCCTTTCTCCAGTTTTGCCCCCCTCCTATCCATGTGACCATCTGGTCCTGCCATCCCTCGATTCTGCCCCATCATTTTCTGACACCCCCCCTCAGTCTTGTCTTCTCTCAGCCTGCTGACCAACCCACAGGGACCTGGTATGTACCCTGTCCCCCACAGTCCACTGCCACCACACGGAACCTTGAATGTACCCCCCTGTCTCCTAAGGTCTGGTGCACACACACATGGACCTTGAATGTACCCAGTGTCCCCAAGAAGCCGTGAACACACACAGATCTTGAATGTACCCAGTGTCCCCCCCAATGGGGCAGAGCCAAGAGAAGGTAGATTGAGGGGTAGAAGGAGAGGGGCAGAATCAGAGGATGGCAGGACCGATGGGAACTCAGGAGGAAGAGAGGGAAGAAGTGTGCAGGGCCCGATGGGCAGAAATTGAGGGGAATAGGCTATAGTGAAAGACTGGAGAGAGTCAGGAACCAGAAGTGGGTCAGAACAGAAGGAGTCAAAGACTGGATAGGAGTCAGACCAGGGAAGGCCCAGGCCTGGAGAGGGAAAAGACCAGAGGGAAAGACAGGACAGGAAGGAGGGAAGAACCAAAGAGGGGGCAAGACACACGGTTGCAGCAGGAACCAGAGAGGCGAGGACTTGAGAGAAGACAGACGCTAGACTGTGGCAAGGCTTGTGGGCGGCAGGAACCAGAGGAGGGACAGACAGAGGGGGGAAGTGTTTACCTGTAATTTGACAAGAGGGGGGTCAGCAGGATCACAGTGGAGAGGACTGGAAAAAGGGAGGCACAGAGGTGGAAAGAACTGGAGGGGGCGGACCTAGAGGACGACTCAGAGTGCCTGTGGTATACGTAACACCTGCGGCACTCTGGTCTGGCCCTTTTTGTTCTGCCCCTTCTATTCTTTAACACTCTTGGTCTTCCCTCTCTTCAGCCTTCCCCCATCTATTCCTGCTCTGCCACCTCGTTTCCCTGCCCCGCTTGTCCTGCCTACATGTCAACACCGCCCCCTCCGGTACGTTCCCTCTCGTCCTGCTGCCCACCCTTTTGCCACAGTCTAGGCCTGACTTCTCTCAATCCCTCCGCCCCTCTTGTCCTACCTGCATCCCCTAGTGCTTCCTCCTCTCCCGTCCTTGACTCCTTCTTTCTGCCTAATTTGGTCTTGCCCCCTCTCCAGCCAGTCTTGTCCCTAATGGCCGTTCCCCCCTCCATATGTGCAATACATGACAGGGGGAAAACCAGAGAGGGCATGACCATAGGGTACGGCAAGACCAGAGGGGATGAGGATTTGAAAGAAGCAGGCCTAGACTGTGGCAACAATGGAAACATGGAAGGACCAGAGGAGAATGGAGGGTGGAGGGGGGTGGGGGTTGCACACTGTATACAGGACCAGGGGCAGGACAGAGGGGGTCGGCAGGAATCAGGGGGTAGAGTGACTGGAAAAGAGGGGTAGCACAAGGGTGGGAAAAGACTGGAGGGGCAGGACCCATAGAGGGACAGGACCAGATTGCCCGTGGTATGCATAACACATGCAATCAACTCTGTATGACTCACTCTGGTCCTTTCCCTCTAATGGTCCCGCCCCCTCCATACTTTTCACACTCTGGGCCTGTCCTCTCTTCAGCCCTTCCCCCTCTAGTCCCTGCCTGCCCCCCTCTAGTTTGCCCCCTCTTGTCCTGTCTGCAATGTGCAACACCTGCCCCCTCTGGTCTGTTCCCCTCCTCTAAGTCCTGCTGCACCCCATTCTTTCCACAGTCTAGGCTGTCTTCTCTCAAGTCCTCCGCCCCCTCTGGTCCTAACCTTCCTCCCTCTGGTCCGCACCCTCGCTGGCTCTTACCTCGTCCTTTTCTTTTTCTGCCCATCTAGGTCTTTTCCCCTCTCCATTCCTGTTGTCCCCCAGGCCTGGGGTGTTCTGGGTGGGCTCCCTTGGGTGTGTTCTTGGCAGGCTGCCCTGGGCGTCTTGGCTGCTGGCCTGGGGGTGTGGGGGCTGTGGTGGGCGGTGTGGCGTCTTTGGTCTCCTGGCGTGGGGCTGGGGGGGCTGGGGGGGTGGCGGGGGGGTGGTGCTGGTTGGGCTGGGGCCTGGGGTGGGGTCTGGGGGGGTTCTCTGGCTGCTGAGGGGGTGCCTGGCCCTTGCCGGGTGGCCCCCGGCCGGCCCCTCCCGGCCGCCGGCCCCCTTCCTCTCCTAGTCCTTGACTCCTTCTGTAACTTGCCTACTTCTTTCCTGGTCCTGCCCCTTCCAGTCCTTGTCCTCCTATAGCCTGTTTCCCCGCCATTCCTGCCCCTATTCTGTCTGCACCCTTTATTGCCACGCCTTTCTCCAGTTTTTGCCCCCCATCTGTGCTTTCTCTCTCTCCTCCTTTACTAGCCCCCATCTGGCCCTGCCTCCCCTTTGATTTTGTTTCCTCCCCCTTTCCTGCCCCCCCCCTCATCTTGCCTTCTCTTGTCCTGCCCCCTTGGGGGACACTGGGTACCTACCAGGTCCGGTGCACTGGCCTTGGGACACTGGGTACATTCAAGGTTCTGTTGTGTGTGCCACTGGCCCTTGTAGGGCACTGGGTACATTCAAGTTCTGTGCGCATTTGCACCGGACCTTGGGGGACACTGGGCACATTCAAGGTCTGTGTGTGTGTACTGGACTTTGGTGGACAATGGGTACATCAGGTTCTGTTGGGGGCAGGCCAGAGTAGGCAAGACAAGGGGTGGCAGGAAGGAGGGGGCAAATTAGAGGGAGGCCGGACCATATGGGGGCAGTACAGGTGAGAGAAGGACAGGAGGGGGGCAAAACTGGAGAAGGCAGGGTAGAAGGGGTTGCAGGGCAGAATAGGGCAGGATGGAAGGGGAACAGGCCATAGGGACAAGAGTGGAGAGGGGTCAGGACCACAAGTGGTCAAGAAAAAAGGTGTCAAGACTGGAGAGGAGGCAACCCAGGGAGGCCAGGACTGGATACGGGAGAAGACCAGAGGGGCAGACCGGACGAGGGAAAACCAGAAGGGCGGGGACCAGAGGAGTACAGGCAAAACATAGGGGGCGGAGGGAACTTGAAAAGAAGGCAGCCTAGACTGTGGCAAAATGGTGGACGGCAGGACGCAGAGATGGAATGGAACCAGGGGGGGTGGGGTTGCACACTTAGACCGGACAAGAGTGGGCATGACTAGAGCGTGTAGGCAGATCAAGGGTTGAGGACTGGAAAGAGGGAAGCACAGAGGGTGGAACGACTGGACTGGGCAGGACCATAAGTGGACAGGGCGAGTGCCCGTTGTATGCGTAACACCGCCTCACTCTGGTCCTTTTTCCCTCTATGTCCGCCCCTCCATCTTTTCAACACTCTGGGTCTTGTCCTCTCTTCACCTTCCGCCCTCCAATCCTGCCCTGCCCCCCTCTGAGTCTTGCCCCCTTCTTGTCCTGTCTTGCATGTGCAACACCGCCCCCTTCTGGTCTGTTTCCCTCTCTGTTATTACTGCCACCCACCATCCTTGCCACAGTCCAGGCCTGCCTTCTCTCAAAAAAAATTCCTCCGCCCTCTCGTCTACCCTGCCACTCTCTGTTTTTCCTGGGCTTCTTCTTTGGTTTTCTTCCACTTCTCCTTGTCCTGTCTACCTCTCTGGGCTTTTCCGTCTCCATCCTGGTCCTCACACACAAAACACAAACCCATCAAAAATCTCATCACCTATGTGTTTTGTTTTCCTCTCGCGTCTGACTCTTCTATTCTATTCTACATCTTCTGGTCCCTGCCCCTCTCAAGTCTTGTGTCTTGTGCTCTTGGCCCTGTTCCCCTCCATTCCCTGCCCCTATTCTGCCATGCAAACCTTCCTACCCCTGCCTTTCTCCAGTTTTTTTCCCCCCTCTATCCCCATCCTCCTGTACTGACCCCATTTGTCCTGCCTCCCCTCTGATTCTGCCCCTCTCCTTATCTTTTCTGCCCTTCCCCTCATTCTTGTCTTCTCTAGGCCTGCCCCCCAGGGACCTGTATGTACCCCCCAGTGCCCCCGACAGCCACTGCACACACACACGTACTTGATGTAACCCCTGTCTCCTAAGTCTGGTGCAACATCACACATGGACCTTGAATGTACCCAGTGTCCCCCACACTGGGGCAACACACATGTACCATTGAATGTACCCAGTGTCCCCCCCAAGGGTGGGGGGGGGCCAGGCAGAGAAGGGGGCCAATAGTGAGAGGGAAGAAGGAGAGGGAGATCAGAGGATGGCAGACCAGATGGGGCACGTACAGGATGAGAGAAGGAGGAAGGGGTGCAGGGCAAGAATAGGGGCCGAAAATGGAGGGGGAATAGTCTATAGGGGAAAGATTGGAGAGAGGTGGACAAAGTGGCAGAACAGAAGGGTCAGACTGGAAGGCGGCAGGAACCAGGGAAGTCCAGGACTGGAGAGGGAAGACAGAAGGACAGACAGGACATGAGGAGGGAGAACCAGAGAGGGGGCAAGAACAGAGGGTGCGGCAGGACCAGAGAGGCGGAGTGACTTTGAGAGAATGCATACCTAGGACTGTGGCAAGAAGGATTGTGGGCGGCAGGACCAAGAGGGGACAGACCAGAGGGGGGAAGTGTTGCATACTGTAGATAGGACAAGAAGGGGGGGCAGGCAGGATCACAGTAGAAGAGAGGACTGGAAAAAGGGGTAGGCACAGAGGGTGGATCGACTGGAGGGGGCAGACCATAGATGGACAGGACCAGAGTGCCCAGTGGTATCTACACCGCGCAACTCTGGTCCTGGCCCTTTTGTTCTGCCCCCTTCTATTCTTTTAACACTCTGGATCTTCCCTCTCTTCAGACCTTCCCTCGCATTTTCCCTGCCTGCCCACCTCTTTTCCTGCCCCTCTTGTCCTGCCTAACAGTGTGGCAACAACCCCCCCCTCTGTACGTTTTTCCCTCTCTGGTCCTGCTGCCCACCATTCCTGCCACAGTCTATGCCGTGCCTTCTCTCATTTTTTCCTCCGCCCCTCTTGTCCTCCCTGCATCCTAGGGGCCTTCCTCCTCTCATTCTTTACTCCTTCTGTTCTGGCCTACTTCTGGTCCTGCCCCTCTCCAGTCTGTCCCCGATGCCTGTTCCCCCTCCAGAGGTGCATACAGGACAGAGGGAAGAAACCAGAGAGGGGGGCAGGACCAAGAGGGGTACAGGCCAGACACATATGGGAGGAGACTTGAAAAAAAGGAAGGCAGTGGGCTTAGACTGGGGGCCTAAAATGGAAAGATGGAGGACCCAGAGAAGAGAATGGAGGGGGTGGGGTTGCACCACTGTAAGACAGGACAAGAGGGGGCACGGACTAGAGGGGGTAGGCAGGATCAGGGGGTAGAGGACTGGAAAGAGGGTAGCACAGAGGTGGAAAGACTGGAGGGGGCAGGACCATAAGGGACGAGGACCAAGTGCCCTTGGTGATGCATAACACGTGCATCACTCACACACATGGTCTTTCCCCTCTATGGTCCTGCCCCCTCCATACGTTTCACACTCTGGGCCTGTCCTCTTTCAGCCCCCCGCCTCTAGTCTTGCCCTTTCCCCCCCCTCTAGTCTTGCCCCCTCTTGTCCTGTCCCTGCAATTGTGCAACACCGGCCCCCTCTGGTCCTTTTTCCATCTCTGGTCTGCTGCCCACCATTCTTTCCACAGTCTAGGACTGTCTTCCTCTCAAGTCCTCCGCCCCTCTGTCCTAACCTTTCCTCCCTCTGGTCCGGCCCCCCTCTCGGCTCTTACCTCGTTCCTGCTGCCCCTCAGTCTTTTCCCTCTCCAGTCCTGGTGTCCCCCAGGCCTGCCTCCTCTCCAGTCCTTTGACTCCTTCTGTACTGCCTACTTCTGGTCCTGCCCCCTCTCCGTCTGTCCTCCTATAGCCTGTTCCCCCCCCTCCTGTCCTGCCCCTATTCTGTCTGCACCCTTTTATTGCCCGCCTTTTTCTCAGTTTTGCCCCCATCTGTGCTTCTCTCCTCCTTTACTAACTGCCACCCATCTGGCCCTGCCTTTCCGCCTCCCCTTTGATTTTGCTCCTCTCCTTTCCTGCCCCCCCCTCAGTCTTTGCCTCTCTTGCCTGCCCCCTTGGGGGACACTGGGTACAAATACCAGTCCGTGTTGCACTGGACCTTGAGGACCACTTTGTACATTCAAGGTCGTGTGTGTGTGCACTGGACCTTGAGGGACACTGGGTACATTCAAGTTCTGTGCGCATTTGCACCGGACCTTGGGGGACACTGGGCACATTCAAGGTCTGTGTGTGTGTACTGGACTTTGGTGGACAATGGTACATACACGGTTCCTTGTTGGGGGGGGTGCAAGGCCAAAGTAGGCAAGACTAAGGGTTGGCAGGAAGGGAGAGGGGCAGCATTTAGAGGAGGCAGGACCATTGGGGGCAGTACAGGTTTAGAGAAGGACAGATGGGGGTCAAAACTTGAGAGGCAGGGTGGAGGGGTGCAAGGGCAAAGAGGGGCGGAATGGAAAAGGGAACGGCCAATAGGGGACAAGAGGGAGAGGGTCAGGACCACAAAAGTGGGCCAGAAAAGGGTGCAAGACTGGAGAGGAGCAAGCCCCAAAGGAGGCCCGGAACGGGAGACGGGAAAGACCAGAGGGGCAAGACATGAACAGGAGGAAGAACCAGAGAGGGGGCCAGGACCAGAGAGTACATGCAAAACATAGGGGCGGAGGACTTGAAGAGAAGGCAGGCCTAGACTGTGGCAAAATGGTGGAACGGCAGACCAGAGGGGCAATGGTGCCAAGGGGGTTGGGGTTGCACACTGATAGACGGAAAAGAGGGGGCAGACTAGAGGCGGTATGCAGGATCAGATGGTTTTGGAGGACTGAAAGAGGAGGCAGCCGAGGTGGACAGACTGGAACGGGGCAGGACCATCGGACAGGCCAGAGTGGCCCGTGGGTATTCGTACCACGCATCACTCTGTCCCTTCCCCTCTATGGTCTGCCCCCTCCATACTTTGTCACCACTCTGGGCCTGTCCTCTCTTCAGCCCTCCCCCCTCCATCCTGGCCTGCCCCCTCTAGCTTGCCCCCTCTTGTCCTGTCTGCAATGTGCAATCACCGCCCCCTTCTGTCTGTTTCCCTCTCTGTTACTGCCACCCCCATTCTGCCACATCCAGCCTGCATTCTCTCAAATCCTCCGCCCTCTCGTCCGGTACCTGCCACCTCCTCTGTTCCTGCTTCTTCTTTGGTTCTTTCCACTTCTCCGTCCTGTCTACCCTCTCTCTGTCTTTTTCCGTCCTCCAGTCCTGGTCTCACCTATGTTTTTTCCCCTCAGTCTGGACTCCTTCTATTCTACCTACTTCCATACTTTCTGGTCCCTGCCCCCTCTCAAGTCTTGTGGTCTTGTGCTTCTATGGCCTGTTTTTTCCCCATACCATTCCTTCCCCTTTCTGACCATGCAAACCTGCCTTCCTACCCCTGCCCTTTCTTCTCTCCAGTTTATTCCCCCCTCCTATCCTCCTCCTCCTGTACTGACACCCTCTGACCCCATTTGGTTCCGGCCATCCCTCTGGGATTTCTGTTCTGCCCCTCTCTTTCTTTTCTGTTTTTTTCTCTCCTTTTCTGCCCTTTGCCCCGTCCCCTCAGTCTTGTCTTCTCTAGGCCCTTCCCCCACAGGGACCTTGTATGTACCCCCATGGTCCCCCACAAGTCCACTGCAACCACACACGGACCTTGAATGTATCCCACTGTCTCCTACGGTCTGTGCACACACCACATGGACCTTGATGTACCCAGTGGCCCCCCAACAGCTGGTGGCACACACATGGACCTTGACGATGTACCCAGTGTCCCCCAAGGGGGCAGCCAAGAGAAGGCAATATTGAGAGGTGAAGAAAGGGAGAGGGGAAGAATCAGAGGATGGGAGACCAGATGGGTACCAGTACAGGGTGAGAAGGGAAGGAAGGGGTGCAGGCAGAATAGGGGCAAGAAATGTCGGGGGAAATAGGCTATAGGGGAAAAGATTGGAGAGAGTCAGACCAGAAGTGTTCAGAACAGAAGAGTCAAGACTGGAGAGGAGGGCAGGACCATGGAAGGCCAGGACTGAGAGGTGAAGACCAGAATGAAAACAGGACAGGAGGAGGGAGAACCATATAGGGGGCAAGAAACAGATGTGCAGGCGGACCAGAGAGGCGGAGACTTGAGAGAATGCAGACCTAGACTGTGGCAAGGTGTGGGGGCGGCACCAGGACCAGAAGAGGGGGGGACAGACCAGAGGGGGGAAGTGTTGCATACTGTAGATAGGACAAGAGGGGGGGCAGGCAGGATCACAGTAGAGAGGACTGGAAAAAGGGTAGGCACAGAGGGTGGATAGACTGGTAGGGGCCGGACATAGAGGGACAGGACCAGAGTGCCTGTGGTATACGTAACACCGCGGCACTCTGGTCCTGGCCCTTTTTGGTTCTGCCCCCTCTATTCTTTTGAACAACACTCTGGATCTTCCCCTCTCTTCAGACCTTCCCTCTCTATTCCTTTCTGCCTGCCCGACCTCTTTTCCCTGCCCCCTCTTGTCCTGCCTACAGTGTGCCAACACCCCGGCGCCCCGCTCTGGTACGTTCCCTCTCTGGTCCCTGCCTGAGTCCCCCCAAAACCATTCCTGCCACCGTCCTAGGCCGGCCTTCTCTCATTTCCTCCCGCCCCTCTTGCCTACTGCATCCCCTAGGCCTTCCTCCGTCCCAGTCTTGACTCCCCTTCCTTCTGTTCTGCCTACTTCTGTCCTGCCCCCTCTCCAAGTCTTGTTCCCTATGGCCTGTTCCCCCTCCAGGGTGCATACAGGACAGGAGGGGAAGAACCGAGAGGGGCAGGGACCAGAAGTGGTACGAGGCCTACCAGAGGGAGAGGACTGAAAGAAGGCCGGCTTAGAACTGTGGCAAAAAAATGGAAGTTGCATGACCAGAGAGAGATGGAAGGGGGGGTGTGGGTCTGCAAACACTGTAGACAGGACAAGAGGGGGGCAGGACTAAGGGGGAGGCAGGATCAGGGGGTAGAAGACTGGAAAGAGGGTTAGGCCAGAGTGGAAAGACCGGAGGGGGCAGGACCATAGAGGGGACAGGACCAGGTGCCCTTGGTATGCATAACCCTGCTACTCACAACACCTGGTCTTTTCCCTCTAGGTCCTGCCCCCGTTCCAATACTTTTTCACAACTCTGGGCCTGTCCTCTCTTCAGAGCCCCTCTCCTCTAGGCTTGCCTTCCCCCTCCTCTAGTCTTGCCCCCCCCTCTTGTCTGCTGCAATGTGCAACACCGGCCCCCTCTGGTCTGTTCCATCTCTCTGGTTCCTGCTGTGCCCACCCATTCTTTCCACAGTCCTAAGGCCTGTTTCGCTCAAGTCCTCCCGCCCCCTCTGGTCCTACCTTCCCCTCTGGTCCGGCCCCCTCTCTGGCTCTTACCTCGTCCTGTCTGCCCCTCTAGTCCTTTTCCCCTCTCCAGTTCCTGGTGTCCCCTAGGCCTGCCTCCTCTCCCAGTCTTTGACTCCTTTGTACTGCCTACATTCTGAGTCCTGCCCTCCTCCTCCCTCTCCTACTCCAATCCTTCCCCCTGTAGCCTGTTCCCCCTCCAGTCCATCACAGCCCCTATTCTGTCTGCACCCTTTCTTGCCCTGTCCTTTCTCCAGTTTTGCCCCCCTTCTGTGCTTCTCCTCCTCGGTACGGGACTGCCCCTTACTACTCCCCCATCTGGCCCCTGCCTCCCACCTTTGATTTTGCTCCTCTCCTTTCCTGCCCCCCCCTCAAGTCTTGCCTTCTCGTTGGCCTGCCCCCCTTGGGGACACTGGGGTCATACCAGTCCGTGTGCACTGGAATCCCTTGGAGGGGCACTGGGTACATTCAAGGTCTGGTGTGTGTGTGCACACGGGACCTTAAGGGACACTGGGGGGTACAATTCAAGGTCCTGTGCGCATTTGCAAACTGGACCTTGGGGAACAAACTGGGCCACATTCAAAGGTCTGTTTGTGTGTGTGCTGGACTTTGGGGGGACAATGGTACATACCAGGTTCCCTGTTGGGGCAGGCCCAAGAGTAGGCCAAATAACTAATGGGTGGCAAGGAAAGGAGAGGGGCACAGGAAATTCGAGGGAGGCAGAGAACCATATGGGGGGCAGTACAGGTTAGAGAAGACAGAGGGGGGCAAAACTTGAGAACGGCAGGTAGAAGGGGTGTGTCAAGGGCAGAATAAGTGGCAGGAAGGGATGGGGAACAGCCATAGTTGAAGAGTGAGAGAGGGGTCGGCCCCCACAAGTGGGCAAAAAGAAGGTGTCAAGACTGGCGAGGTGGAGCCCATGGGGAGGACGGGACTGGAGATGGGAATACCAGAGGGGCGACGAACAGGAGGGAAGAACCAGAGGGGGGCAGGACCAGAAGGAGTACAGAGGCAAAACCAGAGGGAGGGGCGGATGACTATGAAAGAAGGCAGGCCTAGACTGTCGGCAAAAATGGTGGACGGAAAGGACCAGAGAGGGAATGGAACCAGAGGGGTGGGGGGTTGTCACACTGTAGACAGGACAAGAGTGGGCAGGACTAGAGGCGGTAGGCAGGATCAGAGGGTTGAGGACTGGAAAGAGGGAAGGCACAGAGGGTGGAAAGACCGGACGGGGCAGGCCATAGAGGGACAGGGCATATTGCCTGTGGGTATGCGAACACCGCATCACGCTGGTCCTTTCCCTCTATGGTCCTGCCCCCTCCATACTTTTCAACACGCTGGGCCTGTCCTTCTCTTCCAACCCTTCCCCCTCCAAATCCTGCCTGCCCCCTCTATCCTGCCCCCTCTTGGTCCTGTCTGCAATATCAACAAACCGCCCCCTTCTGGTCTGTTCCCTCTCTGTACTCTCCTGCTCTGTTACTTACGCCGCCCACCATTCTTGCCACAAGTCCAGGCCTGCCTTCTCCTCAAATCCTACCGCCCCTTAGTCCTAACCTGTCACTCTCTGTTCCTGCTTCTTCTTATTTTGGTTCTTCCACTTCTCCTGTCCTGTCTACCTCTCGGCTTGGTCTTTTTTTCCGTCTCCAGTCCCTAGTCTCACCTATGTTTGTTTCCTCTCCGTCCTGGACTCCTTCTATTCTACCTACTTCTGTCCTGCCCCCCCCTCTCAAGTCTGGTGTCTGTGCCCTATTGCCTGTTCCACTCCATTCCCTGCCCACCTTTCCTGCCATGAAACCCTCCTACCTTTTCCTTACTTTGCCCGCGTTCCTCCGAATCTCTCCGGCACCACCTGCTTTCTCCTCCAGTTTTTGCCCCCCTCCTACTCCTCCTCCTCCTGTACTGACACCCATCTGGTCCTGCTATTCTCTATTTGCTGGCTTCGTTTGGTCCCGTTCTGTGTTCTCTCTCTTTACCTTCGGTCCCTTCGTTATTCGTCCCGGGCTGGTGTTCCTCCTCTTCTTCGTTCCTCCCCCTTCCCTCGATTCCTAGCCCCTCTCCTTTTCATGGCTGGACCCCCCTCGGTCTTGTGTCTTCTCTAAGGCCTGCCCCACGGACCTTGTTGTACTCACCCTTGTCCCCCACCGTCCCCTGCACAACACACACGGACCTTGAATTTACCCACCCTGTCTCCTAATGTCTGGGTGCACACCCACTGGACCTTGAATGTACCCAGTGTCCCCCCCCCCAAGGGTGGCAGGCCAAGAGAAGGCCCTCTTCTTGTTTCTCCCCTTCGCTTTTGCTACTCCTCTTCTTTCCGTTCCCCTCCTTTTTTTCTTACCATTATTGCTCTGCCTGTACTTCCTTGGATTCCTTGCGCATCTTTCCCGACATGGCTTTGGACTATTCTATCTTTTCCACTACTTTAGCTATTCCATTCCCCTCCCTTTTTCCGACGAACAGGAGGAGTCAAGACTGGAGAGGAGGCAGGACCAGAGGATGCCAGGACTGGATAGGGGAAAAAACTAGAGGGACAGACATGACAGGAGGATGAATAACCAGAGAGGGCGCAGGAACAGAGGGTGTAGGCAGGACCAGGGGCGGAGGGGACTGAGATAATCGACCTAGACTGTGGCAAGGAGGTGGGCGGCAGGAACCAAGTGGGGGACAGACCAGGGGTGGGAAGTGTTGCAACTGTAGTAGGACAGAGGGGGCAGGCAGGATCACAGTGAAGAGGACTGGAAAAGGGTAGGCACAAGGGTTGGAAAGACTGGAGGGGGCAGGACCAAGAGGGACATGACTCAGAGTGCCCGTTGGTATGCGTAACACTGCTGCACTCTGGTCTGGCTCTTTTTGGTTCTGCCCTCTTCTATTCTTTAAACTCTGGACCTTCCCTCCTCTATTTCCTGCCAGCCCACCCTTGTCCGGGCCCCTTTTGTCCTGTCTACAGTGTGCAACACCACCCCCCTCTGGTCCGTTCCCTCTTTAGTCCTGCTGCCCACCATTCTTGCCACAGTCTAGGCCGGCCTTCTCTCAATTCCTCCGCCCCTCTGGTCCTACCTGCATCCCCAGGCTGCCTCTCTCCAGTCTTTACTCCTTGTTCTGCCATCTTCTGGTCCTGCCCCCTCTCCAGTCTTGTCCCCTATGGCCCCTTCCCCCTCCTTTCCTGCCCCTATTCTGCCTGCACCCTTTCCTACCCTGCCTTTCTCCAGTTTTGCCCACCTTCTGTCATTCTCTCCTCCTGTACTGCCCTTATCTGGTCCTGCCGCTCCCTCTGATTTTGTTCCTCCTGCCCCCGCCCCTCAGTCTTGCCTTCTCTTGGCCTGCCCCCTTGGGGCACACTGGGTACATACCAGGTCCGTGTGCACTGGACCTTGCGACACTGGTACAATTCAAGGTTCTGTGTGTGTTTGCAACCGGACCTTGAAAGGGACACTGGGTCATTCAAGGTCTTTGCGTGTGGCACCCGACCTTAGAGCAGTAATTAACATTCAAGGTCCATGTGTGTGTGGATGGGACCTTAGGAGACAGTGGGTACATTCAAGGTCCATGTGTGTGGATGGGACCTTAGGGAGACAGTGGGTACATTTAAGGTCCATGAGTGTGTGCACCGTACCTTGGGAGATACTGGGTACATTCAAGGTCCGTGTGTATGTGCCCCTGACCTTGGGGGACACTGGGAATACTCAAGGTCCATGTGTATGTGCACGGGACTTTGGGGGACACTGGGTACATACAAGGTTCCTTTTGGCCAGGCCAAAGTAGGGGCAAGACTAACGGTGTGGCAGGAAAGGAAAGGGCAGATTAGAAATAGGCAGGAACCATGGGGGCATTACAGGGTGGGAGAAGACAGGAGTGGGGCAAAATTGGAGAAGGCGGGTAGGGAGGGGTGCAATGCAGAAATTATGTAATATAAATTTTAACTCCATATTTGACATACTTGAGAGGGGTCAGGACCGAAGTTGTGCCGAAAAGAATTTGTCAATTACTTTAGAGGAGGCCGGGAGGGGCCCAAGTGTGATTCCAGTAATGGGAGTTTTAAGACTTCAGAGGGGCATAAAGGACAGGAAGAAGAACCAGAGAGGGGGGGCAGTACAGAAAGTACAGGCAAGACAAGTGGCGGAAGGACTTGAAAGAAGGCAGGCCTAGACTGTGGCAAAAAATTTTTTTTTTTTTGGAGATGGCAGGACCAGAGAGAGCATGGAGGGGGGGGGGGGAGTGGCGTGGTTGCACACTGTCAAGGACAAGAGGGGGACCGGACTAGATGGGGGGGGTAAGGCGGATCAGGGGGTAGAGACTGGAAATGAGGGTAGGCAAATAGGGTGGAAAGACGGAGGGGCAGGACCATAGAAGGGACAGGACCAGAATTTCTTGTATGCATACACTGCATAACACTTTCTTCCTCTATGGTCTGGCCCCTCCATACTTTTCAAACTCTGTGGGCCTGTCCCTCTTCACCACCCCTTCTCCCCATCCCCCCTCTAGTCCCTTCCTGACCCCCTTCTAGTCTTGCCCCCCCTCTTGTCCTGCTGCAATGTGCAACACCGCCCCCCTCTGGTCTGTTCCATTTTGCCATCGCCAAGTCCTGGTCTCACCAATGTTTTTTGTTTTCCTCTCCAGTCTGGACTTCCTTCTATTCTATACCTATTACTTCTTTTCCTCCCCCTCTCAAGTCTTGTGTCTTGTACCCTAATGGCCCTGTTCCACCTCCATTCCTGCCCTATTGCTGCCATCAAGGCGCCTTCCTACCCTGCTTTCTCCAGTTTTTGCCCCCCTCTTATCCTCTCCTACTGTACTGCCCCCCATCTGGGTCCTGCCCTTCCTTGAGAGGGGCAGGACCAGAATAGGTAGAAAAGAAGGAGTCCAGCTGGAGAGGAAACAACGTAGGTAGAGACCATGACTGGAAGGATGGAAAAGACCAGAGAGGTAGACAGGACAGGAGAAGTGGAAGACCGCAAGAAGAAGAATGAACAGAGAGTGCAGGTAGGACTAGAGGGGTGGGGGATTTGATAGAATGCAGCCTGGACTGTGGCACAATGGTGGGCGGCAGTAACGCAGAGAGGGAACAGACAGAGGGGGTAACGACCGGATTCTCAATAGGCCCTGACCCCACAGGAACGTGTATATGTACCCTTCCCCCAACATCACTGGCGGGGCACACCACTATAGCCTTGATGTAACCCACCAGTTTCTCCTAATTGCTGGGTGCCCAACACACCTGACCTTGAATGTACCCCAGTGATCCCAACCAAGGGGCAGGCCAAGAGAGGAGGTAACAAGATTATGGGGTGAAGAAAGGAAAGGGGCAGAATCAAGAGTATGGTGCAGACCCAGATGTGGCAGTACAGGAGGAGAGAGTGAAGTAAGGTGTTGCAAGGGCAGAATCGGGGGGGCAGAAGGTGGGGAGGTGGGAATAGGGCTTAGGGGAAAGACTGAGAGATTCAGGAAGCCATAAGTGGAATAACTAGAAGGAGTGCCACGGACTGGGTAGAGGGGGAAAGCATACTGGGAGGCCTATGACATGATAAGGGGACAAGACCAAGGGACGAGACACATGACAGTAGGAGGGCAGAATCCAGAGAGGGGCAGTGAACAAGAGGGTGCAGGCGATGGAAGGAAAAAAAAACCAGAGAGGCGTGGTAGGACCTTTATGGAGGAAAGCGACCTAGACCTTGGCAAGGTGTGTTGATGGCAGGCATTATCCATAGAGTATGACCAGGAGACCAGACTGGAGAGAAGTGTATGCAACAAGATAGATAGGACAAAGATGGGGCAGTCATGATTACAGTGGGAGAGGATTAGGAAAAGGGTGGGCACAGAATATGTGGAAGATACTGGGGCGGTGGGTCAGACACATAGCGGGAGAACCCAAAAAGGGACAAAAGAGTGCAGCCTTTTGATGGCTACCCAGTCTGCACTCTGGTCCTGGCCTTTGGTTCTCCCACCTTCTAGTCTTTTAAACACTCTTGGTTCTGCCCTCTCTGTATGAGGATCAGAGGTTCAGGCTTCCCTCTCTATCGCTGCGCTGCCCACCTTTGTCCTTCGGCCCTTCTTTGCGTCCTAACATGGTGCAACATCACCCCCCTTCTGGTCCGATTACCCCTCTTGTCCGCTGCCCACGCATTCATAAGAATCCACAGTCTGAGGAGCCTGCCGTTCTCTCAGGTCCTATCCGTCCCTCTGGTCCTAGCTCCGGGTCCCAGCCCGCCCAACAGCCTTCCTGGCCGTTTCGTCGAGGGCCTCTGCTATCTTACCTCGGTGCTGGTCCTGCCCCTCTGCAATCTTGTGTCTATTTGCCCTGCTGCCTGTTCCCCTTCCCTGTCTTCCCCTATTCTGTTGGGGAAAAATCGGTCCGATACAACCCTTCCTGACCCTCCCGTTCTCCAGGTTTTAGTGCCCCCCTGCCTATACCTCTCCTCTGTACTTCCCCCATCTGGGGGTCCTGCCTGCAACCTCCTGATTCGCCCCTCCTGCCTTTTCTGAACCCCCCCTCAGTGGGCTTTTTGCCTTCGCTAGGCCTGGGCCCCCATCAGGGACCTAAGTGTACCTGCAGTGACCGCCCAGAGCCGGTTCACACACGACATGGGCCTTGAGTGTAGCCACGCATGTCACCGCCAAGGGGGCAGGCCAAAGAGAGCGCAAATTAAGCGGGTGAAGAAAAGAAAGAGGAGGGCATAAGCAAGGGATGGCAGGACCGATGGGGGCAGTACAGGAGGAATAAAAGGGAAGGAAGGGGTGCAGGCAGAATAGGGGCAGAATGGAGGGGCACAATATGCTATAGGGGAGGAATACTTGAGAGGAGTCAGGACCAGACGTGGTAACAGACAGAGGAGTCAAGCATGTTAGATGAGATCAGAGACCGTGGGAGGTGAGGAGTGTTCACCTGTAGATAAACAAGAGGGGGCAAGGCAGGATGACAATGGAGAGGACTGGTAAAACGTGTAGGCACGAATAGGTATTAAAGGACTAGGAGGGGTCAGGACCATATCGTGACCGTGAACCAGATTTGGCGCGCGATATTGTGTATGGCCTAACACCGAAGGGGGGAGCTGCACGCTGTCCTTGCCCTTTTGTATGGTTCTGCCCCTCCTATTCTTTAACATTCTGTGGCCTAGACCCATCTCTTCGACCATTCCCTCCTCCTATTCCTGCCTGCCCGGCCTCTTGTAAACAACTGCCCACCTCTTGTGTGGACTCTCTCGAGTGCGCAACAGCACAACCCCGCCCTCTGAGGTCATTGGTGTTCCTCTCTAATGTCCTGCTGGGACAACAACACCAATTAATCTTGGCACAGTAAAATAGGCCGTGGCCTTCTCTCATTGTCCTCCTCCGAGGCCCCTCCAAGTCGGCTACCTGCCTCCCCCAGGCTTCCCTCTCCAGTCGACAATCCTTCGGGTTCTAATGGCTGCCTACTTCGGTCCTGCCAGTCTTGTCCCTATGGCTGTTCGCCCTCGTAAACCTGCCCACTTTTCTATCCTGCCCCTCTGCCTCCGACCCTGCATTTTCTCATTTTGGCCGCGCCTATATCTGTCCTTCTACTCCTCCTGTACTGCCCCATCTGGTCCCGCCGATCCCTCGTGATTATATGATTCCGGTGGCTTCGTTTTCATGCCCCGCCCCTCTAGTCCTTTTGCTTCTCATTGGCCTGCCCCATTGGGAGGACACTGGTACATAGCCAGGTCCGTGTGCAACTAGACCTGGAGGACCCTGGGAGTACAATTCAAGGTCTGGTGTGTGTTGCACCAGAACCTTAGGGAGAACAGTGAGTAGAGGCGGAGGACTTGAGAGAAGGCAGACCTAGACTGTGGCAAGGATTGTGGGCGGCAGGACCAGAGAGGGGACAGACCAGAGGGGGGAAGTGTGGGGGCAGGACCCAGAAGTAGGCAGAACAGAATTGAGTAAGAGGAAGGAGGAAGGCACTGGGGATGCAAGGTCAGGACCAGAGGGGCGAGGGAAGAATGAGGGAAGGGCGGCCTAGACTGTGGCAAGTAGAATGGTGGGCAGCCGGACTCAGAAGGGGACACGGTACAGAGGGCCCCCCGGGTGGTGTGGCACATGTCGACAGGCAAAGAGGGGAGGACAAGGTAGGTGAGGCAGGAAGAGGGAAGGAATCTGAGAGAGGACCGCTCCAGAGTGTTAACAAGAATGAGATGGGCAAGAACCAAAAAGAGGCCGGACCAGAGTGCAGCGAGTGGTATGCATACCCACGGGCACTCTGGTCCTTGCACTCTTTGGTCTGCCACTCCAGTCTTTCCACTCTTTATGTGCAACGACCTTTTTACAGTCTTCTCTCACCTGTGATACTGCCTTGGCCCGACCTTTGTCCTATCTACAGGGCAATAATTCACTCCCCTTGGTACTGTCCCAACTCTGTCCTGCCGCACCAACAATCTTGCCACAGTCGTAGGTCTGCTTCTCTAAAGTCCTACGCCTCCATCGGTTCCTGACAACTCTACTGCGACTTAGTATACCTCCTTTATTACTCCGTCCGTAGTCCCATCTGTTTTACCCTATCTCCATCTGGCTCCTGGTACCTCCTATTACAGTTTGAGCTCATTTTGTTCTGCCCACTTCTGGTCCGATCTCTCCAGTCTTTCCCATAGCCTATTCGCACCCTATTTGCGTCGCCGATTCTGCCCTGCAAACCTGTCGCTTCCCTTCTGCCTCCTGTACGTACCCATCTGGTCCTTCCATCCTCTTTTGATCTACTGCTTCACCCTCTCTGCATCTTACCACCCTTTAATGGTGGCGTCTGGCAGGCAACACATTGGACACTGGGCTAATCAAGAGAATCGTTAAAAAGAGACAGGCTGAAGGGTGAAGGACACTGGGTACATTCAAGGTCAGGTGTGTGCACCAGACCTTAGGAGACAGTGGGTACAGTCAAGGTCGTGTGTTGTCTGCAGGGATGTGGGGACAACGGGTACATCAAGTCCTGTGGGGGAGCCTAGAGAAGACAAGACTGAGGGGGGGGTTTGAAAAGGAGGGGGCCAGCAGACGAATCAGCAGGGAGGCGGACCTCTCCAGTCTTGTCCCCTATGGCCTGTTCCCCCTCCAGAGGTGCATACAGGACAGGAGGGAAGAACCAGAGAGGGGGCAGGACCAGAGGGGTACAGGCAAGACCAGAGGGGAGGAGGACTTGAAAGAAGGCAGGCTTAGACTGTGGCAAAAATGGAAGATGGCAGGACCAGAGAGAGAATGGAGGGGGGTGGGGTTGCACACTGTAGACAGGACAAGAGGGGGCAGGACTAGAGGGGGTAGGCAGGATCAGGGGGTAGAGGACTGGAAAGAGGGTAGGCACAGAGGGTGGAAAGACTGGAGGGGGCAGGACCATAGAGGGACAGGACCAGAGTGCCCTTGGTATGCATAACACTGCATCACTCACAACACATGGTCTTTTCCCTCTATGGTCCTGCCCCCTCCATACTTTTCACACTCTGGGCCTGTCCTCTCTTCAGCCCTTCCTCCTCTAGTCTTGCCTTCCCCCCTCTAGTCTTGCCCCCTCTTGTCCTGTCTGCAATGTGCAACACCGGCCCCCTCTGGTCTGTTCCATCTCTGGTCCTGCTGCCCACCATTCTTTCCACAGTCTAGGCCTGTCTTCTCTCAAGTCCTCCGCCCCTCTGGTCCTACCTTCCTCCCTCTGGTCCGGCCCCCTCTCTGGCTCTTACCTCGTCCTTTCTGCCCCTCTAGTCTTTCCCCTCTCCAGTCCTGGTGTCCCCCAGGCCTGCCTCCTCTCCAGTCTTGACTCCTTCTGTACTGCCTACTTCTGGTCCTGCCCCCTCTCCAGTCTTGTCCTCCTATAGCCTGTTCCCCCTCCATTCCTGCCCCTATTCTGTCTGCACCCTTTATTGCCCCGCCTTTCTCCAGTTTTGCCCCCCATCTGTGCTTCTCTCCTCCTTTACTGCCCCCCTCTGGCCCTGCCTCCCCTTTGATTTTGCTCCTCTCCTTTCCTGCCCCCCCTTGGAGGACACTGGGTACATTCAAGGTCTGTGTGTGTGTGCACTGGATCTTAAGGGACACTGGGTACATTCAAGGTCTGTGCGCATGTGCACCGGACCTTGGGGGACACTGAGCACATTCAAGGTCCGTGTGTGTGTACTGGACTTTAGGGGACAATGGGTACATACAAGGTTCCTGTTGGGGCAGGCCACGAGTAGGCAAGACTAAGGGGTGGCAGGAAAGTGGGCGGCAGGACCAGAGTGGGGACAGACCAGAGGGGGGGAAGTGTTGCACACTGTAGATAGGACAAGAGGGGGCAGGCAGCCTGCCTCCCTCTGATTTTATTCCTCTCCTTTCCTGCCTCCTCAGTCTTGCCTTCTCTTGGCCTGCCCCCCCTCAGTCTTGCCTTCTCTTGGCCTGCCCCCTTGGGGCACACTGGGTACATACTGGGCAAGACTAAGGGGTGGGCACACTGGGTACATACTGGGCAAGACTAAGGGGTGGCAGGAAAGGATAAGGGCAGAATTAGAGGGAGGCAGGAGAGGGAGGCAGGATCAGATGGGGCCATTACAGGGTGAGAGAAGGACAGGAGGGGGGCAAAACTGGAGAAAACAGGGTAGAAAGGGGTGCAGGGCAGAATAGGGGCAGGAATGGATGGGGAACAGGACCAGAAGTGGGCAGAAAAGAAGGCGTCAAAGCTGGAGGGCCTGTCCTCTCTTCAGCCCTTCCCCTCCAAGCCTGCCTGACCCCCTTTTAGTCTTGCCCCTTTTGTCCTTTCGCATGTGCAACAATGCCCCCGTCTGGTGTTCCCTCTATGTTACTGCAGCCCCACCATTCTTGCACAAGTCCAGCCGCCTTCTCGTCAAATCCTCTGCCCTCTAGTCCTATCTGCCACCTTGGTCTGCTTTCTTCTTTTTCTGGTTCTTCCCACTTCTCCTGTCCTTTGTCTATCTCTCTGGTCTTTTCCGTCTCCCAGATCATGGTCTCACCATGTTTGTTCCTCTCCGTCTGGACTCCTTCTATTCTACCTACTTTGGTCCTGCCCCCTCTCAAGTCTTGTGTCTTGTGACCTATGGCCTGTTCCCCCTCCATTCTGCCCTATTCGCCATGCAACCTTCTACACTGCCTTTATCCAGTTTGCCCCCCCCTATCCTCCTCCTGTTCCTGGACATCTGGTACTTTGCCCCTCTGATTCTTCCCCTCTCCTTTCTGCCCCCCCCCTCAGTCTTGTCTTCTCTAGGCCTGCCCCCACAGGGACCTTGTATGTACCCAGGTCCCACAGTCCAATGCACACACACCACGACCGTGAATGTACCCACTGTCTCCTAAGGATGGTGAACAACACATGGACTGAATGTACCCAGTGTCCCCTAAGAGCCGGTGCACACCCAGGACCTTGATGACCAGTGTCCCCCAATGGGGAGGCCACGAGAAGGCAAGATGAGAGGGGTGAGAAGGAGAGGGGAAGAATAGAGGATGGCAGGACCAGAAGAGGGGAAAGTACAGGAGGAGAGAGGAACGGAAGGGGTGCAGGGCAGAATAGAGGCAGAAATGGAGGAATAGGCTATAGGGGAAAAGACTGGAGAGAGTCAGGACCAGAAGGGGCCAGACAGAAGGATGTCAAGGATGGCAGAGGAGGCATGACCAGGGAGGCCAGACTGGAGAGGGGAAAGGACCAGAGTGACGACAGGACAGGAGGAGGGAAGAACCAGGAGATGGGGCAAGAACAGAGGGGTGCAGGCAGGAACAGCAGGAGGCGGAGGACTGAGAGAAGGAGGACCAGACTGTGGCAGGATGGGGCGGCAGGACCAGAGAGGGGACAGACCAGAGGGGAAGTGTTGCACACTGTAGATAGGACAAGAGGGGGGGCGGCAGGATCACGTAGAGAGGACTGGAAAAAGGATGGCAACAGAGGGTTGGAAAGATGGAGTGGGCAGGACCATAGAGGGACAGGACCAGAGTGCCCGTGGTATGCTAACCCGCGTACTCTGGTCATGGCCCTTTTTTCTGCCCCATCTATTATTTTAACCACTCTGGGTCTTCCCTCTCTCAGACCTTCCCTCTCTATTCCTGGCCTGCCCACCTCTTTTCCGCCCCTCCTGTCATGCCTCAGTTGTGCACACCGCCCCCCTCTTGGTACGTTCCTCTCTGGTCTGCTGCCCACCATTCCTGCACAGTCTAGGCCTGCCTTCTCCCATTCTTCGCCCCTCTTGTTCCTACCTGCAACCCCTAGCAACCTCCTATCCAGTCTGACTCCTTCGAGTCTGTCCTGACTTCTGGTCCTGCCCTCTCTAGTCTTGTCCCCTATGGCAGGTTCCCCCCCAGAGGTGAATAAAGGACAGGAGGAAGAACCAGAGAGGGGCAGGACCAGGGGGTATAGGCAAGACCAGAGGGGAGGAGGGAGGAGAACTTGCAAGAAGGCAGGCCTAGACTGTGGCAAAAAAGGACAGATGGCAGGCCAGAGAGAGAATGGAGGGGGGGGGGAGGGGGTGGGGTTGCACAACTGTAGACAGGACAAAGAGGGGGAGGACTAGAAGGGTAGGCAGGATCAGGGGGTAGGCGGACTGGGGAAAGGGGTAGGCACAGAGGGTGAAAGACTGGAGGTGGCAGGACCCATAGAGGGACAGGACCAGAGTGCCCGTGGTTAGCATAACCACTGCATCACTTGGTCCTTTCCCTCTATGTCCGGCACCTCCATGCTTTTCACCCACTCTGGGCCTGTTCCTCTCTTCAAGCCCTTCCCCCTCTAGTCCTGCCTGCCCCGCTATCTTGCCCCCTCTTGTCCTGCTGTAATGTGCAACACCGGGCCCACTTGGTCTGTTCCCTCTCTTGGTCCTGCTGCCCACCCCCAACATTCTTCCACAGTCTAGGCCTGTCTTCTCTCAGTCCTGTGCCCTTTGGTCCTTACCTTCCTCCCTATGGTCTGGCACCCTCTATGGCTCTACCCGTCCTGTCTGCCCCCTCTAGCTTTCCCATCTCCAGTCCTGGTGTCCCCGGCCTGCCGCCTCTCAGTCTTGGACTGCTTCTGTACTGCCTACTTCTGGTCCTGCCCATCTCCAATCTTGTCCCCCTATAGCCGGTCCCCCTCCATTCCGCCCTCTCGTCTGCACCTTATACCTGCCTTTCTCCAGTTGTGCCCCCTCTGTGCTTCTCTCCTCCGTGCTGCCCATCTGGCCCTGCCTCCCTTTGATTTTGTTCCTCTCCTTTCCTGCCCCCCCTCAGTCTTGCCTTCTCTTGGCCTGCCCCCTTGGGGGACACTGGGTACATACCAGGTCCGTGTGCACTGGACCTTGAGGACACTGGGTACATTCAAGGTCGGTGTGTTGTGTGACACTGGATCTAAGGGACACTGGGTACATTCAAGGTCTGTGCGCATGTGCACCGGGACCTTGGGGGGACACTGAGCCACATTCAAGGTCCGTGGTGTGTACTGGATTTTAGGGGACAATGGGGGTACATACAAGGTCCTGTTGGGGCAGGCCAAGAGTAGGCAAGACTAAGGGGGGGCAGGAAAGGAGAGGGGCAGAATTAGAGGGAGGCAGGACCCTTATGGGGCTAAGTACAGGTTTTAGAGAAGGACAGGAGGGGGGCAAACTGGAGAAAGGAAGGGAGGAAAGGGTGCAGGGCAGAAATAGGGGCAGGAGGAGGGGAAACAGGGCCATAGGGGACAAGAGTGGAGAGGGGTCAGACCACAAGTGGGAGAGAAACGAAGGTGTCAAGACTGGAGAGGAGGGAGGCCAGGACTGGAGATGGAAAGACCAGAGGGCAGACAGGCAGGGAGGGAAGAACCAGAGAGGGGGGAAGGACCAGAGGAGACAGGCAAAACCAGAGGGCGAGGAATTGAAAGCAGGCAGCATAGGACTGTGCAAAAATTGTGGACGGCAGGACCAGAGAGGAATGACAGAGGGGGGTGGGGTTGCCACACTGTGACAGGACAAGAGGGGGCAGGAACAGAGGCGGTGGCAGGATCAGAGGGTTGAGGAATGGAAAGAGGGAATGCACAGAGGGTGGAAAGACTGGACGGGCAGGACCATAGAGGGAACAGGGCAGAGTGCCAGTGGTATGCCGTAACACTGCATCAACTCTGGTCTTTCCCTCTATGGTCTGCCCCCTCCATACTTTTCACACTCTGGCCTTCTCTTCTTCAGCCCCTTCCCCTCCAATCCTGCCTCCCCTCTATCTTGCCCCTCTTGTCCTTTCTGCAATGTGCACAACGACCCCTTCTGGTCTGGTCCCTCTCTGTTACTGCGCCCACCATTCGTGCCACAGTCAGGCTGCCCTTATCTCAAATCCTCCGCCCTCTAGTCCTCCTGCACTCTCTGTTCTGCCTTTTCTTTGTTCTTCCACTTCTCCTGTCTGTCTACTCTATGGGTCTTTTCCGTATCCAGTCCTGGTCCACCTATGTTGTTTCCTCTCAGTCTGGATCCTTCTAGTTCTACCTAATTCTGGTCATGCCCCTCTCAAGTCTTGTGTCTGTGCCTATGGCCTGTTCCCTCCATTCTTGCACATTCTGCCAATGCTACCTTCCTACCCTGCCTTTCTCCAGTTTTGCCCCCTCCAATCCAGGTGACCCATCTGGTCCTTGCTCCCTCTGAATTCGCCCCTCTAATTTTCTGGACCCCCCCCTCAGTCTGTATTATCTAGGCCTGCCCCCCACAGGGACCTTGTATGTACCCAGTGTCCCCCACAGTCCACTGCACACACACACGGACCTTGAATGACCCACTGTCTCCTAAGGTCTGGTGCACACACACATGGACCTTGAATGTACCCAGGGTCCCCCAAGAGCCGGTGAACACACAACAGATCTGGAATGTAAACAGTGTCCCCCAATGGCAGGCCAAGAGAAGGTAAGATTTGAGGGGGAAGAAGGAGGAGGGGCAGAATCAGAGGATGGCAGGACCCAGATGGGAACTCGGAGGAGAGAAGGGATAGGAAGGTGTGCAGGGCCGAATAGGGGCAGAAATGGAGGGGGAATTAGGCTATAGGGGAAAAGAATGGAGAGAGTCAGGGTCCAAGAAGTGGGCAGCAGAACAGAAGGAGTCAAGACTGGATAGGAGGTGCAGGACCAGGAAGCCAGGACTGGAGAGGGAAAGACCAGAGGGAAAGCAGGACAGGAGGATGTGGGGGGGAAAGAAACCAAAGAGGGGGCCCCAAAAAGGGGAACACGGGTGCAGGCAGGACAGGGAGGCGGAGGACTTGAGAGAGACAGGACCTAGACTGTGGCAAGGATTGTGGGCGGCAGGACCAGAGAGGGGACAGACCAGAGGGGGGAAGTGTTACACTGTAGATTTGACAAGAGGGGGGGCAGGCAGGATCACAGTGGAGAGGACTGGAAAAAGGGTAGGCACAGAGGGTGGAAAGACTGGAGGGGGCAGACCAGAGAGGGACAGGACCAGAGTGCCTGTGGATACGAACACCGCGGCACTCTGGTCCGGCCCTTTTGGTCTTGCCCCTTCTATTCTTTAACCACTCTTGGTCTTCCCTCTCGTCAGAACCTTCCCTCTATATTCCTGCCTGCCCACCTCTTTTACTGCCCATCTTGGCCGTGCCTACAGGCTGCAACACCGCCCCCCTCGGTACGTTCCCTCTCGGGTCCTGTTGCCCACCCATCTTGCCACATTCTAGGACGACTGTCTCTCAATTCCTCCGCCCCTCTTGTCCTACCTGCATCCCCTAGGCCTTCCTCCTCTTCCAGTCTTGACTCCTTCTTTTCTGCCTAATTCTGGTCCTGCCCCCTCTCCAGTCTTGTCCCCTATGGCCTGTTCCCCCTCCAGAGGTGCATACAGGACAGGAGGGAAGAACCAGAGAGGGGCAGGACCAGAGGGGTACAGGCAAGACCAGAGGGAGGAGGATTTGAAGAAGGCAGGCTAGAAGTGGCAAAAAGGAAGATGGCCGGGACCGAGAGAGAATGGAGGGTGGAGGGGGGTGGGGTTGCACAATGTAGACAGGACAAGAGGGGCAGGGATAGAGGGGTAGGCAGATAAGGGGGTAGAGGAATGGAAAGAGGGTAGGCACAAAATGGTGGAAAAGACTGGAGGGGGCAGGACCATAGAGGACAGGACCAGAGTGACGGTGGTATGCATAACACTGCATCACTCTGGTCCTTTCCCTCTATGGTCTGCCCCCTACATACTTTAAACTCTGGCCTGTGCCTCTCTTTCAGCCTTCCCCTCTGTTCCTGCCTGCCCCCATCTAGTCTTGCCCCCTCTTGGTCCTGTCTGCAATGTGCAACAACCTGCCCCCTCGGGTATTTTCCCTCTCTGTCCTGCTGCCCACCATTCTTTCCACAGTATAGGCCTGTCGTCTCTCAAGTCATCCGCCCCCTTCTGGTCCACCTCATCCTCTGGTACGGCCCCCTCTCTGGCTCTTACCTGTCCTTTCTGCCCCTCTAGTTTCCCTCTCCAGGCCTGGTTGTCCACCAGGACCTGCCTCCTCTAAGTCTGCTCCTGTCTGTAATGCCTAATTCTGGTCCTGACCCCTCTCCAGTCTTGTCCTCCTATAGCCTGTCCCCCTCCATTCCTGCCCCTATTCTGTCTGCACCCTTATTGCCCCGCCTTTCAGTTTTGCCCCCACTGTGCCTTCCTCATCCTTTACTGCCCCCATATGGCCTGCTCCCCTTTGATTTGTCCTCTCCTTCCGCCCCACCCTCAGTCTGCTTCTCTTGGCCTGCACCCTTGGGGGACAACTGGGTACATACCAGGTCCGTGTCACTGGACTTGGAGACCACTGGTACATTCAAGGTCTGTGTGTGGGTGCACTGGACATTGAGGACACTGGGTACGTCAAGTTCTGTGGCATTGCACGGACCTGGGGGACACTGGGAACATCAAGGATGTGTGTGTGTATGTACTGGACTTTGGTGGACAATGGGTTACATACAAGGTTCGTTGGGGCAGGACAAGAGTAGCAAGGACTAAGGGGGGCAGGAAGGAGAGGGCAGAATTAGAGGAGCAGGACCATATGGGGGCATACAGGGGAGAGAAGGACAGGAGGGGGGCAAAACAAATGGAGAAAGGCAGGTAGGAAGGGTTGCAGGGCAGATAGGGCAGGAATGGAAGGGAACAGGCCATAGGGACAAGAGTGGAGAGGGTCAGGACAAAAGTGGGCAGAAAAGAAGGTGTCAAGATCTGGGAGAGAGGCAAGCCCAGGGGAGGCCAGGACTGGAGACGGGAAAGGACCAGAGGGGCAGACGGACAGGAGGGAAAAGAACCAGAGAGGGGGCAGGACAGAGGGTACAGGCAAAACCGAGGGGCGGAGGCTTGAAAGGAAGGCAGGCCTAGACTGTGCAAAATGGTGGACGCAGGACCAGCAGAGGGAATGACCAGAGGGGGGTGGTGGTGGCACACTGTAGACAGGGACAAGAGGGGCCGGACGAGCTGGTAGCAGGTCAGAGGGTTGAGGACTGGAAAGAGTGAAGGCACAGAGGGTGGAAAAGACTGGACGGGGGCAGGACCATAGAGGGACAGGCCAGAGTGCCGTGGTATGCGTAACACCGCATCACTTGGTCCTTTCCCGCTTGTTCCTGCCACCTCCATACTTTTCACATTGGGCCTGTCCTCTCTCAGCCCTTACCCTCCAATAATGCATGCCCCCCTCTAGTCTTGCCACCTCTTGTACTGTCTGCAATGTCTGGCAACACCGCCCCCTTTCTGTCTGTGCCTCTCTGTTACTGCACAACCCACCTTCTGCCAAGGTCGGCCTGCTTCTCTCAAATCATCGCCTCTCGTCACCTGCCACTCTCTGTCATGCTTCTTCTTGGTTCTTCACCTTATCATGTCCTGTCTTACCTCTCTAGGTCTTTTCCGTCTCAGTCCTGTCTCACCTATGGTTGTTTCCTCTTCCAGTCGGCACTCCTTCTATGCTACATATTTGGTCCGGCCCCCTCTCAAGTCTTGTGTCTGTGCTATATGGCCTGTTCCCCTCCATTCCTGCCCTATTCTGCCATGCAACCTTTCCCTACCCTGGCTTTCTCAGTTTTTCCCCCCTTCCTATCTCTCTCCTGTACTGACCCCATGGGTCCTGCCTCCCGCTGATTCGCCCCCTCCTTTCTGCCCTCCCCTCAGTCTGGTCTCTCTAGCCTGCCCCCACAGGGACTGAGTACCCAGTGTCCCCACAGTCCCTGCACACCATCACACGGACCTCGAAGTACCCACGTCTGCCTAAGGTATGTGGACACACACACATGGACTTGAATGTACCCCAGTGTCCCCCACCAGCTGGTGCACACACATGGACCTTGAATGAACCCAGTGTTCCCCCAAGGGGGCAGGGCAAAGAGAAGGCCAGATTGAGAGGGGAAGAAAGGAGAGGGGAAGAAATCAGGTGATGGCAGGCCCAGATGTGGACAGTACAGGAGGTGGAGAGAGGGAAGGAAGGGGTGCAGGGGCAGAATAGGGGCAGGAAATGGAGGGGGATAGGCTATAGGGGAAAAGATTGGAGACGAGTCAGGAACCCCAAAGGAAAAAAGGGGGCAGACAGAAGGAGTAGTAGTCAGACTGGAGAGGAGGCAGGACAAGGGTAAGGACAGGACGGAGAGGGGAAAGACCAGAAGGACAGACAGGAAGGAGGAGGGAAGAACCAGGAGGGGGACAAGAACAGAGGGGTGCAGGCAGGACCAGCTAGGCGGAGGACTTTGAGAGAAGGCAGACCTTAGATGTGGCAAGGATGGGGGCAGGACCAGAGAGGGGACACAGACCAGAGGGGGAAGGGTTGCATACGTAGAAGGACAAGAGGGGGGGCAGGCAGGAACCCCTCACAGTAGAGAGGACTGAGAAAAAGGGTAGGCACAGGCGGGTGGATGAACTGGAGGGGGCAGGACCATCGAGGGACAGGACCAGAGTGCCCGTGTAGCGTAAACACCGCGGCACTCTGGTCCGGCCCTTTTTGGTTTGCCCCCTTCTATTCTTTAACACATCATGGAATCTTCCCTCTCTTCAGACCTTCCCTCTCTATTCCTGCCTGCCCACCTCTTTTCCTGCCCCTCTTGTCGCCTACAGTGTGCAACACCGCCACCCTCTGCGTACGTTCCCTCTCTGGTCTGACGGCCCACCATTCCTGCCACAGTCTAGGGCCGGGCCTTCCTCAATCCTCCGCCCCTCTTGTCCTACCTGCATCCCCTAGGCCTCCTCCTCTTCCAGTATGACTCCTTCTGTTCTGCCTACTCTGGTCCTGCCCCCTCTCCAGTCTTGTCCCTATGGCCTGTTCCCCCCCCAGAGGTGCATACAGGACAGAGGGAAGAACAGAGAGGGGGGAGGCCAGAGGGTACAGGCAAGACAGAGGGAGGAGGACGTGAAAGAATGCAGGCTAGACTGTGGCAAAAAATGGAAGATGCAGGACCAGAGAGAGAAGGAGGGGGTGGGGTGCACCACTGTAGACAGGACAAGAGGGGGCAGGACTAGAGGGGGTAGGCAGGATCAGGGGGTAGAGGGACTGGAAAGGGTAGGACAGAGGGTGGAACGACGGGGGGGGCAGGACCAAGAGGGACAGGACCAGAGTGCCCTGGTCTGCATAACACTGCATCACCACAACACATGGTCTTTTCCCTCTATGTCCTGCCCCCTCCTACTTTTCACACTCTGGCCGTCCTCTCTTCAGCCCTTCCTCCTCTAGTCTTGCATTCCCCCCTTAGTCTTGCCCCTCTGTCCTGTCTGCAATGTGCAAACACCGGCCCCCTCTGGTCTGTTCCATCTCTGGGTCCGCTGCCCACCATCTTTCCACAGTCTAGGCTGTACTCTCTCA
Organism: Hymenochirus boettgeri; assembly: GCA_019447015.1. Lineage (NCBI taxonomy): Eukaryota > Metazoa > Chordata > Amphibia > Anura > Pipidae > Hymenochirus > Hymenochirus boettgeri. The sequence goes on along the minus strand of CM033470.1, from coordinate 328,893,289 downwards.
AGTCCTACGCCCCTATGGTCCCTACCTTCATCCCTATGCGTCGGCCCCCTCTCTGGCTCTTACTCGTCCTGTCTGCCCCTCTAGTCTTTCCCCTCTCCAGTCCTGTGTCCCCCAGGCCTGCTCCTCTCCAGTCTTGACTCCTTCTGTACTGCCTAATTATGGTCCTGCCCCTCTCCAGTCTTGTCCTCCTATAGCCTGTTCCCCCTCCCTCCTTGCCCCTATTCTGTTGCACCCTTTATGCCCCGCCTTCTCCAGTTTTGCCCCCATCTGTGCGTCTCTCCTCCGTTACTGCCCCCATCTGGCCCTGCCTCCCCATTTGATTTTGATCCTCCCTTCCTGCCCCCCCTCAGTATTGCCTTATCTTGGCCTGCCCCCTGGGGGAAACTGGGTACATACCAGGTCCGTGTGAACTGACCTTGGAGGAACTGGGTACATTCAAGGTCTGTGTGTTGGGTGCACTGGACCTTGAGTGGACATGGGTACTCAAGTTCTGTGCCGCATTTGCAACGGACTTGGGGGGACACGGGCACATTCAAGTTGTGTGTGTGTTACTGGACTTTGGTGGGAAATGGGTACATACAAGGGTCCTGTGGGGCAGGCCAAAAGAAGTAGGCAAGATAAGGGTGGCAGGAAAGGAGGAGGGACAGATTAGAGGGAGGCAGGACCATATGGGGGCAGTACAGGGTTAGAGAAGGACAGGAGGGGGGCAAAACTTGAGAAAGGCAGGGTAGGAAGGGGTGCAAGGGCAGACATAGGGCAGGAATGGAAGGGGAACAAGGCCATAGGGACAAAGAGTGGAGAGGGGTTCAGGACACAATGGGCAGAAAAAGACGGTGTCCAAGACTGGAGAGAGGCAAGCCCATGGGAGGCCAGGACTGGAGAGGAAAAGACAGAGGGGCAGACAGGACAGGAGGGAAAGAACCAGAGAGGGGGGTGGCGGACAGCGGAGTACAGGCAAATAAACCAGAGGGCGGAGGACTTGAAGAAGGCAGGCCTAGGACTGTGGCAAAATGGTGGACGGAAGGACCAAGAGAGGGAAGGACCAGGGGGGGTGGGGGTGCACACTGTAGACAGGACAAGAGGGGCAGGACTAGAGGCGGTAGGCAGGATCAGAGGGTGAGGGATGGAAGAGGGAAGGCACAGAGGGTGGAAGAATGGACGGGGGCAGGACCATAGAGGGGACAGGGACAGAGTGCCCGTTTGGTATGCGACACCTGTGGCATCACTCTTGTTCTGTTCCCTCTATGGTCCTGCCCCCCATACTTTTCACACTCGGGGCATGTACTCTCTTCAGCCTCCCCCTCCAAATCTGCCTGCCCCCCTCTCAGTCTTGCCCCCTCTTGTCCTGTCGCAATGTGCACCACCGCCCCTTCTGGTCTGTTCCCTCTCTGTTACTGCACCCACCATTCTTGCCAAGTCCAGCCTGCCTTCTCTCAAATTCCTCGCCCTCTCGTCCTACCTGCAACTCTAGGTTACTGCTTCTCTTGGTTCTTCACTTTCCTGTCCTGTCTACATCTCTGGTCTTTTCCCAGTCTCGTCGAGGTCTCACGATGTTGTTTCATTCCAAGTCTGCGACTCCTTCTATTCTACATGACTTTGTCCTGCCCCCTCTCAAGTCTTGTGTCTTGTGCTCTATGCCGTTCCCTCCATTCCTGCCCCTATTCGCCTGCAACACCTTCCTACCCATGCCTCTTCTCCAGTTTTTCCCCCCTCCTATCCTCTCCTACTGTAATGACCCCATTTGGTCCTGCTCCCTCTGATGCCTGACCCTCTCCTTTTTCTGCCCTTCCCCTCAGTCTTGTCTTCTCTAGGCCTGACCCCACAGGGACTTGTATAGCTCCACAGTGTCCCCCACAGTCCACTGCACAACACAGGACCTGAATGGACCCACGTCTCCTAAGTCTGGTGCACACACACATGGACCTGAATGTACCAGTTGTCCCCCAACAGCTGGTGCAACACATGGACCTTGAATGTACCCAGTGTCCCCCAAGGGGGCAGGACAAGAGAAGGCAATATTGAAAGGTGAGAAGGAGGGGGAAGAATAGAGGATGGCAGGACAGATGGGGACAGGACAGGAGGGAGAAGGGAAGGAAGGGGGTGCAGGCAGAATGGGGCAGAAAGTGGAGGGGAATAGGAGATAGGGGAAACGATTGGAGAGAGCAGACAGAAGTGGGCAGAACAGAAGGAGTCAAGACTGGGAGGAGGCAGGACCAGTGGAAGGCAGGACTGGAGAGGGGGAAAGACCAGAAGGAACAGGACGGGACAGGAGGAGGGAAGACCAGAGAGGGGCAAGAAACAGGAGGGGTGCAGGCAGGACCAAGAGGCGGAGGACTTGAGAAAGAAGGCCAGACCTAGACTGTGGCAAGGATGGGGCGGCAGGACCAGAGAGGGGGACAGACCCAGATGGGGAGTGTTGCATAACTGTAGATAGGACAAGAGGGGTGGCAGGCAGGAACAGTAGAGAGGACTGGAAAAAGGGTAGGTAACAGAGGGATGGATAGGATGGAGGGGGCAGGACCATAGGGGACAGGGACCAGAGTGCACGTGGTATGCGTAAAACCGCGCACTGGTCCTGGCCCTTTTTGGTTCTGCCCCCTTATATTTTAACACTCTGGATCTTCCCTCTCTTCAGACCTCCCTCTATTCCTGCTGCCCACCCTTTTCCTGCCCCTCTTTCCTGCCCAGTGTGACCAACACGCCCCCTTCTGGTACGTGCCTCTCGGTCCTGCTGCCCCACCATTCCTGGCCACAGTCTAGGGCGCCTTCTCTCAATTCCTCCGCCCCTCTTGTCCTACCTGCATCCCCTAGGACTTCTCCCTCTCCAGTTGGACTCCTTCTGTCTGCCTACTTCTGGTCCTGCCCCCTCTCAGTCTTGTCCTATGGCCTGTTCCCCCTCAGAGGTGCATACAGGAAGGAGAGGAAGCAACCAGAGAGGGGGCAGGACCAGAGGGGGTACAGGCAAGACCAGAGGGGAGGAGGAACTTGGAAGAAGGCAGGCTTAGATGTGGCAAAAAGGAAGATGCAGGACAGAGAGAGAAGGAGGGGGTGGGGTTTGCACACTGTAGACAGGACAAGAGGGGGCAGGACTAGAGGGGGTAGGCAGGATCAGGGGGTAGAGGACTGGAAAGAGGGTAGGCACAGAGGGTGAAAGACTGGGAGGGGGCAGGCACCAAAGAGGGACAGGAAGAGTGCCTTGGTTGCATAACTGCATCACTCACAAAACATGGTCTTTTCCCGTCTATGGTCGCACATCCATACTTTCACACTCTGGGGCCTTGTCCTCTCTTCAGCCCTCCTCCTCTAGTCTTGCCTAGACCCCTCTAGTCTTGCCCCCTCTTGTCCTGTCTGCAATGTGCAACACCGGCCCCTCGGTCTGTTCCATCTCTGTCCTGCTGCCACCATTCTTTCCATCAGTCTGAGGCCTGTCTTCTCAAGTCTCCGCCCCTCTGGTCCTACCATCCTCCTCTTCCGTGCCCCTCTCTAGCTCTACCTCGTCCTGTCTTGCCCGTTGTGGTCTTCCCCTCTCCAGTCCTGGTGTCCCCTAGGCCTGCCTCCTCTCCAGTCTTGACTCCTTCTGATAGCTGCCTACTTATGTCTGCCCTCTCTCCAATCTTGGTCCCCATGTTAGACGGTTCCCCCTTCCAGTCCGCCCTATTCTGTCTGCACCCTTAACTGACCCTGGCCTTTCTCCAGTTTTGCCCCCTTCTGTGGCTTCTTCCTCCGCGTATGCCCCCGATCTGGGCCCATGCCTCACCCTTTTTGATTTTGCTCCTCCTTTCCGGCCCCCATCTCAGTTCTTGCTTCTCTTGGCCTGCCCCCTTGGGGGACATGGGTACTACCAGGGTCCGTGTGCACTGATTGACCTTGAGAGGACACTGGGACATTCAAGGTCTGTGTGTGTGGCACTGGACCTTAAGGGACACTGGGGTACATGTCAAGGCTATGTGCGCATTGCATGGACCTTGGGGGACACTGGGCACATTCAAGGTCTGTGTGTGTGGTGCTGGACTTTGGGGGACAATGGGTACATACAAGGTTCCTGTTGGGGCAGGCCAAGAGTAGGCAAGACTAAGGGGTGGCAGGAAAGGAGAGGGGCAGAATTAGAGGGAGGCAGGACCATATGGGGGCAGTACAGGGTTAGAGAAGGACAGGAGGGGGGCAAAACTTGAGAAAGGCAGGGTAGGAAGGGGTGCAGGGCAGAATAGGGGCAGGAAGGGAGGGGGAACAGGCCATAGGGGACAAGAGGTGAGGAGAGGGTCGGACCACAAGTGGGCAGAAAAAGAAGGTGTCAAGACTGGAGAGGAGGCAAGACCCAGGGCGAGGGCCAGGACTGAGAGGGAAAGACCAGAGGGGCAGACAGAAACAGGAGGGAAGAACACCAAGAGGGGGCAGGACGAGGGAGTACACGGCCACCCCCCAAACCAGAGGGGCGGAGGACTGAAAGGGAAGGCAGGCCTAGACCTTGATGGCAAAATGGTGGACGGGGCCGGACCACGAGAGGAATGGACAGAGGGGGGTGGGGCTTGCACACTGTAGACAGGACAAGAGGGGGCAGGGACAGAGGGGGAGGCCGGTATAGAGGGTTGAGGACTGGAAAGAGGGAAGGCCACAGAGGGTGGAAAGATCCTGGAGGGGCAGGACCATAGAGTGGACAGGGCCAGAGTGCCTGTGGTTATGCGTAACACCGCATCATCCTGGATCCTTTCCTCTAGGTCTGCCCCACTCCCATACTTTTACACTCTGGGCCGTGTCCTTTCCTCTTCAGCCCTCTACCCCCTCCAATCTGCCTGCCCACCCTTAGTCTTTGCCCCTCTTGTCCTGTCTGGCCCCCAAAATTATGCAACACCGGCCACCTTCGGCGTCTGTTCCCTCTCTGTTACTGCCGCCACACATCTTGCCACAGTCAGGCCTGCCTTCTCCTCAAATCTCCGCCCCTTCAGTCCTACCTTGCACTCCTGTTCCTGCTTCTTCTTTGGTTCTTCCACTTAGCCGGTCCTGTCTACCTCTCGTGTTCTTTTCGTCTCCAGTCCTAGTCTCACCTATGTTGTGTTCCTCTCCAGTTCTGGAATCTCTATTCTACATATCTGGTCTGCCACCCCTCAAGTCGCTGTGTTCTGTGCCTTATGGCTGTTCCCCTCCATTCTGCCCCTATTCTGCAATGCAACCCCCTTCCTACCCTGCCTTGCTCCAGTTTGCCCCGCCCCTCCTATCCTCTCCTCGGTATGACCCCATTGCGTCCGCTCCCTCGATTCTGCCCCTCTCCATTTTGACCCCTCAGGTCGTGTCTTCCTAGGGCTGCCCCTACAGGGACACTCTGTATTACCCGAGTGTCCACCACAGTCCACTGCACAACACACGGACTTGAATTACCCATGTCCCTTAAAGGTGTCTGGCTGCACACACACATGGACCTTGAATTGTCCCCAGTGGGACCCCCAAGGTGTTGCAGGCCAAGAGAAGGCAAGATTGAGGGGTGAAGAAAAGGAGAGGTGGCAGAAGTCAAGGATGGAAGGGACCAGATGGGGGTTTAGTACAGAGGAGGAGAAGGGAAATGGAAGGGGTGCGAGGGCAGAATAGGGACAGAAATGTGAGGGGGAATAGGTTATAGGGGAAAAGAATGGAGAGAGTCCAGGCAGACTCAGAACTGGGCAGAAACAGAAGACGTCAGACTGGAGCAGGAGCAGGACCAGAGGATGGCAGGGGACTGGAAGAGGGAAGAAAAAAACTGAGGGACAGACAGGGACAGGAGAGGGAAAGAACCAGAGAGGGCGCAGGAAAGAGGGGGTAGCAGGACCAGGGAGGGAGGAGGACTGAGAGAAGGCCAGACCTAGAATTGTGGCCAAGGATGGTGGCGGCCAGGACAGAGTGGGGACAGACCAGAGGGGGAAGTGTTGCACACGTAGATAGGACAAGAGGGGGCAGGCAGGATACAGTGAAGAGGACTGGAAAAGGGTAGGCACAGAGGGTGGAAGACTGGAGGGGGCAGGACCATAGAGGGACAGGACCAGAGTGCCCGTGTGTATGCGTACACACGGCTGCACTCTGGTCCTGGCTCTTTTTGGTTCTGCCCTCTTCTATTCTTTTAACACTCTGGACCTTCCCTCTCTATTCCTGCCAGCCCACCTCTTGTCCTGCCCCTTTTGTCCTGTCTACAGTGTGCAACACCACCCCCCTCTGGTCCGTTCCCTCTTTAGTCTGCTGCCCACATTCTTGCCCCAGTTAGGCCGGCCTTCTTCAATTCCTCCGCCCCTCTGTCCTACCTGCATCCCCCAGGCCTTTCTCCTCTCCAGTCTTTACTCCTTCTGTTCTGCATCTTCTGGTCCTGACACCCTCTCCAGTTTCCCCTATGGCCCGTTCCCCTCCGTCTGCACCTATTCTGCCTTGCACCCTTTCCTACCCTGCCTTTCTCCAGTTTTGCCCACTTCTGTCATTACTCTCCTGTACTGCACTTATCTGGTCCTGCCTGACTTGATTTTCTTTCTCTTGCCCCCCCCCTCGTCTTGCATTTCTTGGGCCTGACCCTTGGGGGACACTGGGTACATACCAGGTCCGTGTGCACTGGACCTGCGGCACGGTACATCAAGGCTGGGGTTTGCACCGGACCTTGAGGGACACTGGGTACATTCAAGGTCTGTGCGTGTGCACCCGACCTTAGGAGACAGTAGGTACAAAGGTCCATGTGTGTGTGGATGGGACCTTAGGAGACAGTGGGTACATTCAAGGTCCATGGGTGTGTGGATGGGACCTTAGGAGACAGTGGGTACATTAAGGTCCATGAGTGTGTGCACCGACATTGGGAGATAAGGGAATTCAAGGTCCGTGTGTATGTGCACCTGACCTTGGGGGACACTGGGAAGACTCAAGGTCCATGTGTATGTGCACTGGACTTTGGGGGACACTGGGTACATACAAGGTTCCTTTTGGGACAGGACAAGAGTAGGCAAGACTAAGGGGTGGCAGGAAAGGAAAAGGGCAGATTAGAAATAGGCAGGACCAGATGGGGGCATTACAGGGTGGGAGAAGGACAGGAGTGGGGCAAAATTGGAGAAAGGCAGGGTAGGAAGGGGTTTGCAAGGCAGAATAGGGGCAGGAATAGAGGGGAACAGGCCATAGGGGACAAGACTGGAGAGGGGTCAGGACCAGAAGTTGGCAGAAAAGAAGTGGTCAGACTGGAGAGGAGGCAAGCCCAGGGGAGGGCCAGGATGGAGAGAGGGGAAAGACCAGAGGGGCATAAAAGGAAGGAAGGAAGAACCAGAGAGGGGGCAGGACCGAAAGGTACAGGCAAGACCAGACGGGGAGGAGGACTTGAAAGAAGGCAGGCCAGGACTGTGGCAAAAATGGAAGATGGCAGGACCAGAGAGAATGGAGGGGGGAGGGGGTGCGGTTCACATGTAGACAGGACAAGAGGGGCAGGACTAGAGGGGGTAGGACAGGGGGATAGGGGGGGTAGAGGACTGGAAAGAGGGAGGCAAGAGGGTGGAAAGAATGGGAGGGGCAGGACATAGAGGGACAGGACCAGAATTTCCTTGGTATGCAAACACTGATAACACTTCTTCCTCTATGGTCTGGCCCCCTCCATACTTTCACACTCTGGGCTGTCTCTCTTCCCCTTCCCCCTCTAGTCCTTCTGACCCCATAGTCTGCCCCCTCTTTGTCTGTCTGCAATGTGCAACACGCCCCCTCTGGTTGTTCCATCTCAGTCCTGGGTCTCACCAATGTTTGTTTCCTCTCCAGTCTGGACTCCTTCTATTCTACCTACTTCTGGTACTGCCCCCTCTCAAGTCTTGTGTCTTGTACCCTATGGCCTGTTCCACCTCCATTCCTGCCCCTATTCTGCCATGCAACCCTTCCTACCCTGCCTTTCTCCAGTTTTGCCCCCCTCTTATCCTCCTACTGTACTGCCCCCATCTGGTCCTGCCTCCTTGAGGGGGGCAGGACCAGAAGTAGGTAGAATAGAAGGAGTCCAGATGGAGAGGAAACAACGTAGGTGAGACCAGGACTGGAGATGGAAAAGACCAGAGAGGTAGACAGGACAGGGAGAGTGGAAGAACCAAAGAAGAAGCAGGAACAGAGAGTGGCAGGTAGGACTAGAGGGGTGGAGGATTTGAGAGAAGGCAGGCCTGGACTGTGGCAAGAATGGTGGGCGGCAGTACCAGAGAGGGAACAGACCAGAGGGGGGCGGTGTTGCACATTGCAGACAGGACAAGAGGGACAACACTAGAGGGGCAGGCAGGACTAGACGGGGGAAGGGTGATGAAGAGGCTGAAGGAGGACAGGCCCAGAGTGTGAAAAGTATGGAGGGGGCAGGACCATAGAGGTAAAGGACGGACAGAGTGAGCGGTGTTATGCATACCAAGGGTCACTGGTCCTGTCCCTCTATGGTCTGCCCCCTCCAGTATTTACCACCCTCTGTGCCTACCCTCTTTCCAGTCTCTACCCCTGATCCTGCCTACCCCTCTAGTCTGCCTAGTGTGCAACCCCACCCATACCCCCTCCATTCTCTTCTGGTCTGCCATCTACCATTTTGCCACAGTCTAGGCCTGCCTTCTTTCAAATCCTGCCGCCCCTCTCGTCTTGCCTGTACCCTCTGGTCCTGCTCCCTCTCTGGTTCTTCCTCCTCTGCCTGTATGCCCTCTGCGTCTTCCCCTCTCCAGTCCTGGACTCCCCGGGCTGCCTCCCTTCCAGTCTGACAAAATTCTTTTCTGCTAACTTCTGGTCCTGACCCTCTCCTGTCTTGTCCACCTATGGCCTGTCACCTCTATTCCTGCCCCTATTCTGCCCGCACCCTTCTACCTGCCTTTCTCCAATTGTGCCCCATCCTGTCCTCTCCCCAACCTTACTGCCCCCATCTGGACACTGCTTATTTTAATTCTGCCCTTCCTTTCCTGCCACCCCGTGCCTACTTTGGCCTGTCCCAAAGGAACCTTGTATGTACCCAGTGTCCCCAAAGTCCAGTGCACATACACATGGACCTGAGTGTACCCAGTGTCCCCCAAGGTCTGGTGCACATACACACGGATCTTGAATGTACCCAGTATCACCCAAGTACGGTGTAACACTCATGGACCTTGAAATGTACCCACGTTCCTCTGGTCCATCCACACACCCATGACCTTGAATGTACCCACTGTCTCCTAGGTGTCCACACACACCGGACCTTGAAGGTAGTACTTAAGTCTCATAGTCGGTTTGCACACGCACAGACCTTGAATGTACCCAGTGTCCCTCAAGGTTCGGTGCAAACACACACAGACCTTGAATGTACCCAGTGTCCTGCAAGGTCCAGTGCACACGGACCGGTGGATTACCCATGTGACCCAAGGGGGAGCCAAGAGAAGCAAGACTGAGGGGGGGGCAGGAAGGAGAGAACAAAATCAGAGGGAGGAAGGACCAGATGGGGGCAGTACAGGAGGAGAGAAGGACAGAAGGTGGGCAAAACTGGAGAAAGGCAGGGTAGGAAAGGGTGCAGGCAGAATGGGGGCAGGAAAGGAGGGGGAACAGGCAATAGGGGACAAGACTGGAGAGGGGGCTGGACCAGAAGTAGGCAGAACAGAAAGGAGTCAAGACTGGAGAGGAGGAAGGCCTGGGGGATGCAGGTAGGACCAGAGGGGCGGAGGAATTGAGAGAAGGCAGGCCTAGACTGTGGCAAGAATGGTGGGCAGCAGGACTAAAGAGGGAACGGACCAGAGGGGGGCGGTGTTGCACACTGTAGACAGGACAAGAGGGGCAGGACAAGAGGTGGGCAGGCAGGAATAGAGAGGGAAGGTCCAGAGTGTTAAAAGAATAGAAGGGGGCAGAACCAAAAAGGGCCAGGACTAGAGTGGAGCAGTGTGACGCATACCACGGGCACTCTGGTCCTGTCCCTCTATGGTCCTGCCCCCTCCAGTCTTTCCACCCTCTGTGCCTACCCTTTTTCCAGTCCTCTCCACTGTGATCCTGCCTGCCCCCTCTTGTCCTATCTACAGTGTGCAACACTCCCCCCTCTGGTCTGTCCCCTCTCTGGTCCTGCCGCCACCATCCTTGCCACAGTCTAGGTCTGCCTTCTCTCAAGTCCTCCGCCTCCCTGGTCCTGCCTACACCCCTCTGTTCCTGCGCCCTCTCTGGTTCTTCCCTCCTCCTGTCCTGTCTGTCCTCTAGTTTTTCCCCTCTCCAGCCTGGCCTCCTCTGGTCCTGCTCCTCTCCAGTCTTGACTCCTTCTGTTCTGCCCACTTCTGGTCCTGACTCTCTCCAGTCTTTTCCCCTATAGAGGCCTATTTCCCACTATAGCCTATTCCATAGCACTCTCTGTTTCCTGCTCTTCTGGGTTCTTCCACTTCTCTGTCCGTCTACCACTCTGGTCTTTCCATCTCCAGTCCTGGTCTCACCTATGTTTGTTTCCTCTCCAGTCTGGACTCCTTCATTCAACCTACTTCTGATCCTGCCCCCTCTCAAGTCTTGTGTCTTGTAACCTATGGCCTGTTCCCCCTCCTTCCTCCCTATTCTGCCATGCAACTCTAACTCCTTTCTCCAGTTTTGCCCCCCTCCTATCCTCTCCTACTGTACTGCCCCCATCTGGTCCTGCCTTCCTCTGATTCTGCCCCTCTCCTTTTCTGCCCCCCCCCCTCAGTCTTGCCTTCTCTAGGCCTGCCCCCACAGGGACCTTGTATATGTACCCGGTGTCCCCAACAGTCCACTGCACACACACGGACCTTGAATGTAACCCACCGTCTCCTAAGGTCTGGTGCACACACACGGACCTTGAATGTACCCAGTGTCCCCCAAGGGGGCAGGCCAAGAGGGAAGGCAAGATGATGGGGGAAGAAAGGAAAGGGGCAGAATCAGAGGATGGCAGAACAGAACCAGATGGGGCAAGTACAGGAGGAGGAGAAGGGAAGTAAGGGGTGCAGGGCAGAATAGGGGCAGAAATGGGGGGGGGAATAGGCTATAGGGGAAAAGAATGGAGAGAGTCAGGACCAGAAGTGGAGAACACGAAGGAGTCAAGACTGGAGAGGAGGCAGGACCTGGGGAGGCCAGGACTGGATAGGGGAAAGACCAGAGGGACAGACAGGACAGGAGGAGGGAAGAACCAGAGAGGGGGCAGGACAGAGGGGTGCAGGCAGGACCAGAGAGGCGGAGGACTTGAGAGAAGGCAGACCTAGACTGTGGCAAGGATTGTGGGCGGCAGGACAAAGAGAGGGGACCAGACCAGAGGGGGAAGTGTTGCACACGAGAGATAGGACAAGAGGGGGCAGCAGGTGACAGTGGAGAGGATTGAAAAAGGGTAGGCACAGAGGTGTGAAAGACTGGGGGTGGGGGTGGAGGGCAGGACATAGAGGAGACAGGACCAGAGTGCCCGTGGTATGCGCACCGATGCACATCTGGTCCTGGCCCTTTTGGTTTCTGCCCCCTGTCTTTTTAACACTCTGGGCTGCCCTCCTCTCAGGCGCTTCCCTCTCTATCCTGCTGCCCACCTTTGGTCCTGCCCCTCTTATTCTGTCTTGTACAGTGTGAACACCACCCCCCGTCTGGTCCGTTCCCTCTCGTCCGGTGCCCACCATTCATTCCACAGTCTAGGCCTGCCTTCTCTCAATTCCTCCGTCCCTCTGGTCCTACTGCCTCCCCCAGAGCCTTCCTCTTTCAGTTGGACTCCTTCTATTTACCTACTTCTGGTCCTGCCCCTCTCAAGTCTTGTGTTTATGCCCATGGCCTGTTCCCCTTCCATTCCTTCCCCTATTCTGCCATACAACCCTTCCTACCCTGCCTTTCTCCAGGTTGCCCCCCTCCCTACCTCTCCTCGTACTGCCCCCATCTGGTCCTGCTCCCTCGATTTGCCCTCTCCTTTTCTGACCCCCCCTCAGTCTTGCCTTATCTAGGCCTGCCCCACAGGGACCTTGAATGTACCCAGTGACCCAAGAGCCGGTGCACACCACAGCCTTGAATGTACCAGTGTCACCCAAGGGGGCAGGCCAAGAGACGGCAAGATTAAGGGGTGAAGAAAGGAGAAGGGCAGAATCAGAGGATGGCAGGACCAGATGGGGGCAGTACAGGAGGAGAGAAGGGAAGGAAGGGGTGCAGGGCAGAATAGGGGCAGAAATGGAGGGGAAATAGGCTATAGGGGAAAAGACTGGAGAGAGTCAGGACCAGAAGTGGGCAGAACAGAAGGAGTCAAGACTGGAGAGGAGGCAGGACCAGGGGAGGGAGGAAGTGTTACACACTGTAGATAGAACAAGAGGGGGCAGGCAGGATGACAGTGGAGAGGACTGGAAAAAGGGTAGGCACAGAGGGTGGAAAGACTGGAGGGGGCAGGACCATAGAGGGACAGGACCAGAGTGCCCGTGGTATGCGTAACACCGCTGCACTCTGGTCCTGGCCCTTTTTGGTTCTGCCCCCTTCTATTCTTTTAACATTCTGGGCCTTCCCTCTCTTCAGACCTTCCCTCTCTATTCCTGCCTGCCCACCTCTTGTCCTGCCCCTCTTGTGCTCTCTACAGTGCGCAACACCACCCCCCTCTGGTCAGTTTCCTCTCTTGTCCTGCTGCCCACCATTCTTGCCACAGTCTAGGCCTGCCTTCTCTCAATTCCTCCGCCCCTCCAGTCCTACCTGCCTCCCCCAGGCCTTCCTCCTCTCCAGTCTTGACTCCTTCTGTTCTGCCTACTTCTGGTCCTGCCAGTCTTGTCCCCTATGGCCTGTTCGCCCTCTATACCTGCCCCTATTCTGCCTGCACCCTTTCCTACCCTGCATTTCTCCAGTTTTGCCCCCTTTCTGTCCTTCTCTCCTCCTGTACTGCCCCCATCTGGTCCCGCCTCCCTCTGAGTTTGTTCCTCTTCTTTCCTGCCCCCCCTCAGTCTTGCCTTCTCTTGGCCTGCCCCATTGGAGGACACTGGGTACATACCAGGTCCGTGTGCACTGGACCTCGGAGGACACTGGGTACATTCAAGGTCTGTGTGTGTTTGCACCAGACCTTAGGAGACAGTGAGTACATTCAAGGTCCGTGTGTGTGTGGACGGGACCTTAGGAGACAGTGGGTAAATTCAAGGTCCATGAGTGTGTGTGGATGGGACCTTAGGAGACAGTGGGTACATTCAAGGTCCACTAGTGTGTGCACCGTACCTTGGGGGATACTGGGTACATTCAAGGTCCGTGTGTATGCGCACCGGACCTTGGGGGACACTGGGTAGAGAGAGGCAGGACCAGATGGGGGCAGTACAGGGTGGGAGAAGGATAGGAGGGGGGCAAAATTGGAGAAAGGCAGGGTTGGAAGGGGTGCAGGGCAGAATAGGGGCAGTAATGGAGGGGAGCATGCCATAGGGGACAAGACTGGAGAGGGGTCAGGACCAGAAGTGGGTAGAAAAGAAGGCGTCAAGACTGGAGAGGAGGCAAGCCCAAGGGAGGCCAGGACTGGAGAGGGGAAAGACCAGAGGGGCAGACAGGACAGGAGGGAAGAACCAGAGAGGGGGCAGGACCAGAGGGGTACAAGGCAAGACCAGAGGGGTGGAGGACTTGAAAGAAGACAGGCCTAGACTGTGGCAAAAAGGGTGGATGGTAGGACCAGAGAGGGAATGGACCAGAGGGGGTTGGGGTTGCACACTGTAGACAGGACAAGAGGGGGCAGGACTAGAGGGGGTAGGCACGATCAGAGGGTAGAGGACTGGAAAGAGGGTAGGCATAGAGGGTGGAAAAACTGGAGGGGGCAGGACCATAGAGGGACAGGACCAGAGTGCCCGTGTTATGCGTAACACTGCGTCAGTCTGGTCCTTTCCCTCTATGGTCCTGCCCCCTCCATTATTTTCACACTCTGGGCCTGTCCTCTCTTCAGCCCTTCCCCCTCTAGTCCTGTCTGCCCCCCTCTTGTCCTGTCTGCAATGTGCAACACTGCCCCCTCTGGTCTGTTTCCTCTCTGGTCCTTCTGCCCACCATTCTTGCCACAGTCTAGGCCTGTCTCCTCTTAAGTTCTCCGCCCCTCTGGTCCTACCTACCTCCCTCTGGTCCTTACCTCATAATTTCTGCCCCTCTAGTCTTTCCCCTCTCCAGTCCTGGTGTCCCCAGGACTTCCTCCTCTCCAGTCTTGACTCCTTCTGTACTGCCTACTTCTGTTCCTGCCCCCTCTTCAGTCTTGTCCCCCTATAGCCTGTTCCCCCTCCATTTCTGCCCATATTCTGTCTGCACCAGTATTACCTGCCTTGTCTCCAGTTTTGACCCCCTTCTGTCCTTCTCTCCTCCTTTACTTCCCCCATTTGACCCTGCCTCCCTCTGATTTTATTCCTCTCCTTTCCTGCCTCCTCAGTCTTGCCTTCTCTTGGCCTGCCCCCTTGGGGCACACTGGGTACATTACTGGGCAAGACTAAGGGGGGCAGGAAAGGATAAGGGCAGAATTAGAGGGAGGCAGGATCAGATGGGGCATTACAGGGTGAGAGAAGGACAGGAGGGGGGCAAAACTGGAGAAAACAGGGTAGAAAGGGGTGCAGGGCAGAATAGGGGCAGGAATGGATGGGGAACAGGACCAGAAGTGGGCAGAAAAGAAGGCGTCAAAGCTGGAGAGGAGGCAAGCCCAGGGGGGCCAGGACTGAAGAGGGGAAAGACCAGAGGGGCAGACAGGACAGGAGGGTAAAATCAGAGAGGGGGCAGGACCAGAGGGGTACAGGCAAGACCAGAGAGGCGGAGGACTTGAAAGAAGGCAGGCCTAGACTGTGACAAGAATGGTGGGCGGCAGGACCAGAGAGGGAACAGACCAGAGGGGGGTGGTGTTTGCACACTGTAGACAGGACAAGAGGGGACAGGACTAGAGGGGGCAGGCAGGATGAGAGGGTAGAGGACTGGAAAGAGGGTAGGCAAAGAGGGTGGAAATACTAGAGGGGGCAGCACCATAGAGGGACAGGACCAGAGTGCCCATGGTATTCGTAACACCGCGTCACTCTGGTCCTGTCCCTGTATGGTCCTGCCCCCTCCATTCTTTTCACACTCTGGGCCTGTCCTGTCTTCAGCCCTTCCCCCTCTAGTCCTGCCCCCTCTTGTCCTGTCCTCAATGTGCAACACCGCCCCCCTTTGGTCTGTTCCCTCTCTTGTCCTGCTGCCCACCATTCTTGCCATAGTCTAGACCTGTCTTCTCTCAAGACATACGCCCCTCTGGTCCTACCTGCCTCCCTCTGGTCCTTCCCCCTCTCTGGTTCCTACCTCGTCCTGTCTGCCCCTCTAGTCTTTCCTCTCCGTCCTGGTGTTCCCCAGGCCTGCTACTCTCCAGTCTTGACTCCTTCTGTAAGCTTACTTTGGTCCTGACCCTTCCGTCTTCCCCTATAGCCTGTTCCACCTCCATTCCTGCCCCTATTCTGTCTGCAGTCTTTACTACCCTGCCTTTCTCCAGTTTTCCCCCCTTCTGTCCTTCTTTCCTCCTGTACTGCCCCCATCTGGCCCTGCCTCCCTCTGATTTTGTTCCTCTCCTTTCCTGCCCCCCCCCATCGTCTTGCCTTTCTTGGCTGCCCCCTTGGGGACAACTGGGTACATACCAGGTCCGTGTTGCACTGGACTTGCAGGACACTGGGTACATTCAAGGTCTGTGTGTGTGCGCGCCGGACCTTGTGGGATACTGGGTACATTAAGGTCTGCGCATGGAGTGTGCACCGGACCTAGGAGACAGTGAGTACATTCAAGGTCCATGTGAGTGTGGAACAGGACCTAGGAACAGTGGGTACATTCAAGGTCCATAAGTGTGTGAACCGTACCTTGGGGGATACTGGGTACATTCAAGGTCTGTGTGTATGTGCACCGGACCTTGGGGGACACTGGGTAAATTCAAGGTTGTGGTGTGTGTTCACTGGACTTTGGGGGGCACTGGGTACATTCAAGGTTCCTGTTGGGGCAGGCCAAGAGTAGGCAAGACTAAGGGGGTGGCAGGAAAGGAGAGGGGCAGACAGAATTAGAGGGAGGCAGACAAGATGGGGCAGTACCGGGTGAGAGAAGACAGGAGGGGGGTAAAAACTGGAAGAAAGGTGGTGTAGGAAGGTGGGGCAGGGCAGAATAGGGGCAAGAATGGAGGGGAACAGGCATAGG
This sequence comes from Hymenochirus boettgeri, assembly GCA_019447015.1. Classification (NCBI taxonomy): domain Eukaryota; kingdom Metazoa; phylum Chordata; class Amphibia; order Anura; family Pipidae; genus Hymenochirus; species Hymenochirus boettgeri. Next base: position 328,877,263 of record CM033470.1, on the reverse strand, counting down.
GGACAAGACTGGACAGGGGTCAGGACCACAAGTGGGCAGAAAAGAAGGGTCAAGACGGAGAGAAGCAAGCCCAGTGGAGGCCAGGACTGGAGAGGGGAAAGACCAGAGGGGCGACAGGACAAGAGGAAGAACCAGAGAGGGCGAAGGAAAAAGAGGGGGAAAGGAAAGACCAAAGTGGTGGAGGACTTAAAGAAGGCAGGCCTAGACTGTGGCAAGAATGGTGGACGGCAGGAAGCAGAGTGGAAGGAAAGAGGGGGGTGGGGGGCACACTGTAGACAGGAAAGAGGGGCAGACATAGAGGGGGGCAGGAGATAGAGGGTAGAGGGACTGGAAAAAGGGTAGGCACAGAGGGTGGAAAGACTGGAGGTGGAGCACCATAGAGGGACAACAGCGTGGCCCGTGTGCCTGATATGTTAACAACGCGGCACTTGGTCCTGTCCCTATGGTGACGCCCTCCATTGTTTTCACATCTGGGCCTTCACTCTCCCTTCCCTCTATTTGCTGCCTCTAGTCCATCCCCCTCTTTTCCGTCTCAATGTGCAACAACGCCCCCCTTGGTCTGTGCTCTCTGGTCATGCTGCCCACCATTCTTCGCAAGAGTCTAGGCCTGCCTCTCTCAAATCCTCCCGCCTCTAGTCCTACCGCCCCTCTGTGTACGCCCCTCTCTGTTCTTCCCTCCTCCTGTCCTGTATACCCTTGGTCTTTCCGTCTTCTTTCTGTCTCCTGGGCTGCCTCCCTCCAGTTGAATCTCTGTTCTGCCTATTTCTGGTCCGCCCCCTCTCCAGTCGTACCCAATGGCCTGTTCCCATTCCATCTGCCGAATCGCTATTTGTAATGTGTGGCCTGACAACAGATGTTCTCTATACATCATTATCGAGCTTAGCTTGTATACAGTTGATTCCGCAAAGACTCCACCAAAAAAACTAAATCCAGCTTTGACGCCTTCTTTTCTGCCCACTTCTGGTCCTGTTCCCCCTCCATTTCTGCCCATATTCTGTCTGCACCCTTTATTACCCTGCCTTTCTCCAGTTTTGCACCCCTTCTGTCCTTCTCTCCTCCTTTACTTCCCCCATTTGACCCTGCCTCCCTCTACCCTTTTTTTTTTTTTTAGTTTATCAACCCAAGGTACGGTGCACATTCACTCATGACTTGAATGGGACCCATCTACGTCTCCTACCGACGTGCCCCCCGCGGTCCCCCCCGCCTTTTTTTCGTTTGCGTCCTCATCCACACACCCATGCGACCTTGGAAGTGCACCCACGTCCTTCTCCGTACGTGTCCGTCCACACACACACGGACCTTGAATGTATTTTTTTTTCTTAATGTCTCCTAAGGTCGGTTGCCACACGCCACAGACCTTGAATTGTGCCCAGTGTCCCCAGGTCGCGTGCAACACCCACAGAGCCCTTGAAATGTACCAGTGTCCTGACCCGACCAGCGTCAGTTGCACACACGACCTTTTTTGTTGTATGTTTCTCACTTCCCCTTGTTACCCCAGTGTGCCCATAGCGCGGGCAGGCCCCAGCACGACAGCAAGACTGAGGGCGGGGGCCCGGAAAAGGATGCGGAACCAATTAAATCAGAGGGCAGGCAAGGACCAGATGGGGTGCCGAGTACAGGAGGAGAGAGGAAGAAGGCAGAAGAGGGCAAAACTGAGGTAAATGGCCCAGGGTGAATAGGGTCCCCCTAAGCAGACGGGGGCAGGAAATAGGAGGGGGTTGCGAAACAGGCAATAGGGGACAAGATGGAGAGGGGGCGGACAGAAGTATGGCACAAGAAGGAGTCAAGACTGGATGCGGAGGACATGCCTGGGGGATGAACTCTTTCCCTCTCCGGCCCTCATTCTTGGACCAGCCGGGCTTCGCGAAGGGCGCATTGAAGTAGAAGGCCAGCCCTATGACTTGCTGGCAAAACCAGAATGGTGCTTTGGCAGCGGACTAACGGGGATATGGACCAGGCTGGGGGCGGTGTTCACACGTAGCGCACAGGTATTTTTAATGGGGGCCTAGGACAAGAGGTGGGCGGCCAGGAAGTTAATAGAGAGGGAAGGTCAGAATCAGTGTTAAAAGAATAGAGTGGGGCAGAACAAAAAGCGGCGAAGACTATGAGTTGGAGCGTGTACGATACCACGGGCACTCGGTCCTGTCCCTCTATGGTCTGCCCCTCCAGTCCTTTCCCCTCCTGTGCCTTACCCTTTCCAGTCCTCTCCACTGATGATCTGCTCATGCCCACCCTCTCTTGTCCCCTATCTACAGTGTGCAACACTTCCCCCCTCTGGTCTGCCACTCTCTGGTCCTGCCGCTCCGATGCACCATCCCTCTGCCAAGTCTCTAGGTTCATGATCTCCTTCTTCTAACGTCTACGCCCCCACCACTTGGCCCAGCTACTTGCTTCTCGCACAAATACTATGACCCACTTCCTGCGCTTTCCCCCCCCTTTTTTTCTTCTTGGTTCTTCCCTCTCCAGTCTGTCTGTCCTCTAGTTTTCCCTCTTCCAGTCTTGGCCCATGTCCTCTGGTCCAGAATCATTCCACTTCTACTAACCACGCAGACCACTTGTGCATCTCTATACCTATCTCGCCTAACGTCACCCACCCGTCTCGGCGTCACGATGTAGATTATGCAATATCCCCGCAGCCTTCCTTCTGTTCTGCCCACTTCTGGGTCCTGACTCGCTTCTCAGCTTTTCCCTAAGCCTACTGGTCCACCTTATTAGCATACTTCCTACTAGCCTCCATCTCATTATCCTTCCCTTCCTTTTTTTGTTTTATTCGGCCCTCCCTTCTTGCCCGCCCCCAGTTCATTCCACCCATTCTCCTGTCTATGTCTACACTCTCCAGGTTTCCATCTCCAGTCCGCCCGTTCACCTATGTTGTTTACCTCCCTCCAGTCTGGGATCTCTATTCAACCTACTTCTGATCCTGCCCCCTCTCAAGTTTGTGTCTGGGCTACCTTTATGCCTAGTTCCCCCTCCCTTCCTTCCCCTATTTGGCATGACCTCTACTCCTTTCTCAAGTTTGCCCCCTTTCTATCCTTCCTACTGTTGTCCCCCACTCTGCCGCTACTGCTTCCTCTGATTCTGCCCCTCTCCTTTTTGCCCCCCCTCAGTCTTGCCCTTCTCATGTATGCACCACCACAGGGCCTATACGCGACCCCTTGTAATATGTCCCGGTCTGGTCCCCATCACGTCCAAATTGGCAGCACACTTTTGACGTCGGTTCACCTTTGAATGTACCCACCGTCTCTACCGGTTGGTGCCCTGACCCCACCCCGGACCTGTTGAATGGGTTGACCCAGTGCCCCAAGGGGTCAGGCCAAGCGAAGGCACAAGATGAGGGGTTGCCGAAAGGAAAGGGGCGATCAGAGGATGCGGCGCTCACCCACATGTACGGGGCCTTCAGGTTTTCCCTCGCTTATCCCCTTCGCGGAGAGCCGCGGAAGTACGGGTTTGCCGGGTCAGAACTCGGGGCGCCAGGTCGGGAATAGGCTTCCTGACGTGGCACCGGGACTGTGAGCGAGCAGGACCCGCATATGTGTGCCGCCACAGCAGGAGCAAGCCTGGCGAGGGGTCTGTGTATCTGGGTGTCGTAGTATGGGCTAGCGGGACCCTCCCTTTCCTCTCTCTCCCCGATTGCACTGAGAGACTATGGACCAGGACCGTGTGGCGGGCCACGAACGACGAGTGGGCTTCATGGTCCGTAGGGGGGGTTATGGGCCCCGAGAGCACGCGCTGGGTGGCTTGCGAGGAGGCAGCTCGCCTGGGCCCAAGGTGGGCGGCGAGTCCAGAGCGGGGCTCGACCTCACGATGGTCTGGGGCGTAGTCTTATCTTGTGAAGCACATAGCGTCGCTTGCCTACCTTAGTGTGTTGTGTGTAACATCGGAGACCGTGTTGTGACGATGTGCGCCGTATGTGATGGTAGCCGCGGTGGATGCGGAGTGGAACAACACGCAGTGTCCCGCTCGTGTGGAATGTCTTTGTGCAGAAGAACTAGGCACCAGCCACGTGGTGCTGGAAGATGGGAGGGTGCTACCACAGAACAAAACCGCGGAAACCGAGGGACAGAGTTTGTACAGTGGGTTATATGTCGAAAGGTATACACCGATGCACTTCTTGCGGGGCTTAGGTCCCCCGATGTTCGGTGTTCTGGTTCTGACCCTTGTTCGGATTCGTTGTAACACTTGGGTGTGTTCAATTGTTTCACGTGTGAAGCGGCGGAGTCGTCATGAGAAATATAATTATTTATGGCATTTCTGCAGGAAATAGCTGTCGGATGACTGTTTCTAGAGTGCATACTATACATGATTGTGTATGAAAGCAACACAGTCTTCAATGGCCTCTGTCGGAAGCCATATTACACCCACGACCACGGTCTGCCCGCATACCACCACGGTTTCGTTTGATATTACGGCTACTTTGTCCGGGGGATGCCAAACAGGCATGAGTCATTCAACAGTCTAGGCCTGCCTTCTCTCAATTCCTCCGTCCCTCTGGGTCTACCTGCCTCCCCCAGGCCTTCCTCCTTTTCCAGTCTGGACTCATGCATTCTACCTACTTGGTCCTGCCCCCTCTCAAGTCTTGTGTTTATGCCCTATGGCCTGTTCCCTTCCATTCCTTCCCTATTCTGCCATACAACCCTTCCTACCCTGCCTTTCTCCAGGTTTGCCCCCCTCCTATCCTCTCCTCCTGTACTGCCCCCATCTGGTCCTGCCTCCCTCTGATTCTGCCCCTCTCCTTTTCTGACCCCCCCCTCAGTCTTGCCTTCTCTAGGCCTGCCCCACGGGGACCTTGAATGTACCCAGTGTACCCCCAAGAGCCGGTGCACACACACAGACCTTGAATGTACCCCTGTCACCAAGGGGGCAGCCAAGAGACGGCAAGCAAGATTAAGGGGTGAAGAAAGGAGAAGGGCAGAATCAGAGGATGGCAGGACCAGATGGGGGCAGTACAGGAGGAGAGAAGGGAAGGAAGGGGTGCAGGGCAGAATAGGGGCAGAAATGGAGGGGAAATAGGCTATAGGGGAAAAGACTGGAGAGAGTCAGGACCAGAAGTGGGCAGAACAGAAGGAGTCAAGACTGGAGAGGAGGCAGACCAGGGGAGGGAGGAAGTGTTACACACTGTAGATAGAACAAGAGGGGGCAGGCAGGATGACAGTGGAGAGGACTGGAAAAAGGGTAGGCAAGAGGGTGGAAAGACTGGAGGGGCAGGACCATAGAGGGACAGGACCCGAGTGCCCGTGGTATGCGTAACACGCTGCACTCTGGTTCCTGGCACTTTTGGTTCTGCCCCTTATATTCTTTAACATTCTGGGCCTTCCCTCTCTTCAAGACCTTCCCTCTCTATCCTCCTGCTGCCCACCTCTTGTCCTGCCCCTCTTGTGCTCTCTAAGTGCGCAACACACCCCCCTGGTCAGTTTCCTCTCTTGTCTGCTGCCCACCATTCTTCCACGTCTGGCCTGCCTTTCCAATTCCTCCGCCCCTCCAGTCCACCTGCCTCCCAGGCCTTTCCTCCTCTCCAGTCTTGACTCCTTCTGTTCTGCACTACTTCGGTTGAAGTCTGTTTCCCCTATGGCCGCCTGTTCGCCCTCTATACCTGCCCCTATTCTGCCTGCCCTTTCCTACCCTGCATTTCTCCGTTTTTGCCCCCTTTCTGTCCATCTCCCTCCTGTACTGCCCCACTGGTCCCGCTCCCTCGAGTTTGTTCCTCTTCTTTCTGCCCCCCCTCAGTCTTGCTTCTCTTGGCCTGCCCCATTGGAGGACAATGGGTACATACCAGGTCCTGTGCACTGGACCTCGGAGGACACTGGGTACATTCAAGGTCTGTGTGTGTTTGCACCGGACCTTAGGAGACAGTGAGAAATTCAAGGTCGTGTGTGTGTGGACGGGACTTAGGAGACAGTGGGTAAATTCAAGGTCCATGAGTGTGTTGTGGAGGGACTTGGAGGAGACAGTGGGTACATTCAAGGTCCACTAGTGTGTGCACCGTTACCTGGGGGGATCGGGTACATTCAAGGTCCGTGTGTATGCGCACCGGACCTTGGGGGACACTGGGTAAGAGAGGCAGGACCAGATGGGGGCAGTTACAGGGTGGGAGAAGGATAGGAGGGGGCAAAATTGGGAGAAAGGCAGGGTTGGAAGGGGTTGCAGGGCAGAATAGGGGCCGTAATGGAGGGGAGCATGCCATAGGGGACAGACTGGAGAGGGGTAGGACCAGAAGTGGGTAGAAAGAAGGCGTCACGACTGGAGAGGAGGCAGCCCAAGGGAGGCCAGGACTGGAGAGGGGAAAGACCAGAGGGCAGACAGGACAGGAGGGAAGAAACCAGAGAGGGGTGCAGGACCAGGGGGACAAGGGCAACAAGACCAGAGGGGTGGAGGACTGAAAGAAGACAGGCCAGACTGTGGCAAAAAAGGGTGGATGGTAGGACCAGAGAGGGAATGGACCAGAGGGGGTGGGGTTGCACACTGTAGACAGGACAAGAGGGGCAGGATAGAGGGGGTAGGACGATCATGAGGGTAGAGGACTGGAAAGAGTGTGAGGCATAGAGGGTGGAAAACTGGAGGGGGCAGGACCATAGAGGGACAGGACCAGAGTGCCCGTGTTATGCGTTAACACTGCGTCAGTCTGGTCCTTTCCCTCTATGGTCTGCCCCTCCATTATTTTCACACTCTGGGCCGTCCTCTCTTCAGCCCTTCCCCCTCTAGTCCTGTCTGCCCCCCTTGTCCTGTCGAAATGTGCAACACTGCCCCTCTGGTTGTTCCTCTCTGGTCCTTCTGCCCACCATTCTGCACAGTCTAGGCTGTCTCCTCTTAAGTTCTCCGCCCTCTGGTCCACCACCTCCTTGGTCCTTACCTCATAATTTCTGCCCCTCTAGTCTTTCCCCTCTCAGTCCTGGGTCCCCAGGACTTCCTCCTCTCCAGTCTTGAATCCTTCTGTACGCCTACTTCTGTTCCTGCCCCCTCTTCAGTCTTGTCCCCCTATAGCTCGTTCCCCCTCCATTTCTGCCCATATTCTGTCTGCACCCTTTATTACCCTGCCTTTCTCCAGTTTTGCACCCCTTCTGTCCTTCTCTCCTCCTTTACTTCCCCCATTTGACCTGCCTCCCTCTGATTTTATTCCTCTCCTTTCCTGCCTCCTCAGTCTTGCCTTCTCTTGGCCTGCCCCCTTGGGGACCACTGGGTACCATTACTGGGCAAGACTAAGGGGTGGCAGGAAAGGATAAGGGCAGAATTAGAGGGAGGCAGGATCAGATGGGGCCATTACAGGGTGAGAGAAGGACAGGAGGGGGGCAAAACTGGAGAAAACAGGGTAGAAAGGGGTGCAGGGCAGAATAGGGGCAGGAATGGATGGGGAACAGGACCAGAAGTGGGCAGAAAAGAAGGCGTCAAAGCTGGAGAGGAGGCAAGCCCAGGGGAGGCCAGGACTGAAGAGGGGAAAGACCAGAGGGGCAGACAGGACAGGAGGGTAAATCAGAGAGGGGCAGGACCAGAGGGGTACAGGCAAGACCAGAGAGGCGGAGGACTTGAAAGAAGCAGGCCTAGACTGTGGACAAGAATGGTGGGCGGCAGGACCAGAGAGGGAACAGACCAGAGGGGGGTGGGGTTGCACACGTAGACAGGACAAGAGGGGACAGGACTAGAGGGGGCAGGCAGGATGAGAGGGTAGAGGACTGGAAAGAGGGTAGGCAAAGAGGGTGGAAATACTAGAGGGGGCAGCACCATAGAGGGACAGGACCAGAGTGCCCATGGTATTCGTAACACCGCGTCACTCTGGTCCTGTCCCTGTATGGTCCTGCCCCCTCCATTCTTTTCACACTCTGGGCCTGTCCTGTCTTCAGCCCTTCCCCCTCTAGTCCTGCCCCCTCTTGTCCTGTCCTCAATGTGCAACACCGCCCCCCTTTGGTCTGTTCCCTCTCTTGTCCTGCTGCCCACCATTCTTGCCATAGTCTAGACCTGTCTTCTCTCAAGACATACGCCCCTCTGGTCCTACCTGCCTCCCTGGTCCTTCCCCCTCTCTGGTTCCTACCTCGACTGTCTGCCCCTCTAGTCTTTCCCTCTCCGTCCTGTGTCCCCAGGCCTGCTACTATCCAGTCTTGACTCCTTCTGTACGCTTATTCTGGTCTGACCCCTCTCCAGTCTTTCCTATCGACTGTTCCACCTTCCATTCCATGCCACTATTCTGTCTGCAGTTTTATACCCTGCCTTTCTCCAGTTTTCCCCCTTCTGTCCTTCTTTCCTCCTGTCCGCCCCCATTGGCCTGCCTCCCTCTGATTTTGTCCTCTCCTTTCCTGCCCCCACCCCTCAGTCTTGCTTCTCTTGGCTGCCCCCGTGGGGACACTGGGTACATACCAGGTCCGTGTTGCACTGGACTTGCAGGACACTGGGTACATTCAAGGTCTGTGTGTGTGCGCGCCGGACCTTGTGGGATACTGGGTACATTTAAGGTCTGCGCATGTGTGCACCGGACCTTAGGAGACAGTGAGTACATTCAAGGTCCATGTGAGTGTGGACAGGACCTTAGGAGACAGTGGGTACATTCAAGGTCCATAAGTGTGTGAACCGTACCTTGGGGGATACTGGGTACATTCAAGGTCTGTGTGTATGTGCACCGGACCTTGGGGGACACTGGGTAAATTCAAGGTGTGTGTGTGTGTTCACTGGACTTTGGGGGGCACTGGGTACATTCAAGGTTCCTGTTGGGGCAGGCCAAGAGTAGGCAAGACTAAGGGGTGGCAGGAAAGGAGGGGGCAGCAGAACAGATAAGGAATTAGAGGGAGGCGGACCAGATGGGGGCGGGGGGGGGGGGGGGGGTGGAGGTGGGGGGTGGGGGGGGGGGGGGGGGTGGGGAGACTTTTTGGTGACAGGACCAGATGGGGGCAGTACAGGGTGAGAGAAGGACAGGAGGGGGGTAAAACTGGAGAAAGGGGTGTAGGAAGGGGTGCAGGGCAGAATAGGGGCAAGAATGGAGGGGGAACAGGCCATAGGGGACAAGACTGGACAGGGGTCAGGACCACAAGTGGGCAGAAAAGAAGGTGTCAAGACTGGAGAGGAAGCAAGCCCAGTGGAGGCCAGGACTGGAGAGGGGAAAGACCAGAGGGGCAGACAGGACAAGAGGGAAGAACCAGAGAGGGGGCAGGAACAGAGGGGTACAGGCAAGACCAAAGTGGTGGAGGACTTAAAAGAAGGCAGGCCTAGACTGTGGCAAGAATGGTGGACGGCAGGACCAGAGAGGGAACGGACCAGAGGGGGGTGGGGTTGCACACTGTAGACAGGACAAGAGGGGGCAGGACTAGAGGGGGCAGGCAGGATCAGAGGGTAGAGGACTGGAAAAAGGGTAGGCACAGAGGGTGGAAAGACTGGAGGTGGCAGCACCATAGAGGGACAAGACCAGTGTGCCCGTGGTCTGCATGATATGCTTAACACCGCGGCACTCTGGTCCTGTCCCTCTATGGTCCTGCCCCCTCCATTGTTTTCACACTCTGGGCCTTCCCTCTCCCTTCCCCCTCTAGTCTTGCCTGCCCCTCTAGTCCATCCCCCTCTTTTCCTGTCTTCAATGTGCAACAACGCCCCCCTCTGGTCTGTTGCTTCTCTGGTCATGCTGCCCACCATTCTTGCCATAGTCTAGGCCTGCCTTCTCTCAAATCCTCCCGCCTCTAGTCCTACCTGCCCCTCTCTGGTACTGCCCCCTCTCTGTTTCTTCCCTCCTCCTGTCCTGTCTACCCCTCTGGTCTTTCCCGTCTTCAGTTCTTGTCTCCCCTGGGCCTGCCTCCTCTCCAGTCTTGACTCCTTCTGTTCTGCCTATTTCTGGTCCTGCCCCCTCTCCAGTCTTGTACCCAATGGCCTGTTCCCATTCCATTCCTGCCGACAATCGTGTAATGTGTGGCCTGAAACAGATGTTCATTATACATCATATATACGAGCATTTAAGCTTGTATACATGTATGATTCCGCACAAGACTGCCACCAAAACAAACTACAAATGACCATACCGAACAACAACTAGAGAATTGTAAGTGTGTGGCCAGACCAAGCAGCCACACACATATGATTATCATCTGGTATGGCCTTTCGTCAGCGCTCACATGTGCACACCTGTATAAGCATTTAGTTATAAGTTGACCCAGGGAGTAATCTGATCGCCAGTTGGGGTCAGGAAGGAATTTTTTCCCCCTCTAGAGCACATAGTCTTCAGATGGGTTTTTTGCCTTCCTCTGGGTTAACTATTAAATAGGTAGGAATACCTAGATCTAAGAACAAAAATTAATAAAATTTTAAAAAATTTAAAACAGAAATTATTTAAATAAAAATCCTAAAAATAGGAATGAATAAAATAAAAATCTAAAAATAAAAATTAATAAAATAAAAAATTAAAAATCTAATTGTTGTCTGACTTTTTTCTATTTCTATATTTTTTCTTTGTTTACTTACTGATAATTAAAATATCGAAAATTGTTACCTATTTAACATAAATGTTTCAAAGATTGTGTTGCTAAAAGGGTGGTGTAAGGAGATGGGGTTTGGGTTTTTAGAGAACTGGGCTGACTTCTCTGTTTGCTACAGGCTCTTTAGTAGAGACGGACGGCACCTCAATGGTGATGGCGTAGCTGTTTTGGGGGAGAAAATATATAGAGGGTTTGAGGAGATTTTAAACTAGGTATGGGTCGGGGGTACATTAGACTACACAGGAGTAGATAGAGGAATTAGGGATCAGACGGCTAATAAGATAATGGAGTCTGGAAATAGGGAGGAGGAAAAACTTAGAGGATAAAGGCTGGTACACATGCACGATGTGCGGCACTACTCCCGGCACCAACAGCTACAAGCAACGAACGCCCGTTACATAGATTAATTGTCCAGTCATGTGAATCATTTAGCCAGGAAGCAAGAAGGTGGGAAAATTAATTGTTGGTGTATATTATAAGCTGACAAATGCCAGTGAGGGTGTGGAAATGAATCTCCATATGCAGTTGGTGAAGGCTGCTGGTATGGGGTATGTTCTGGTTATGGGGGATTTCAATTAACCTGACATAGATTAGAGTAAGGGAACTGCCGGCACCTCAAAAAGTTCTTAAATCTTCCTAATGAGCATTTTCTTTTACATAAAAAAAAATTAGGTCCTCTCCTGCCTGGCTTAATGCCCAGGTATAAAGGGAAATGGGGGGAAAAAGGCCTTAAAAATGTTGAAATCACAGGGAACTGAACAGGCTTACAGGGAGTATAAAAGCTGCAAGAGGAGGAGTGCAAGAAAGCAATTAAACTAGCTAAAATTGAAACTGAAATATGGATAGCAGAACAAAGCAAGTTTAACCTCAAAATGTTATTTAAATATATAAACAGTAAAAAGATGAGGACTGAGAATGTGGAACCATTAAATAATGGGGCTGAGATGGTTATAGAGGATGCCAAGAAGGTGAATGTGCTAAACCATTTTTTTCCTCGGTATTCACTATAGAGGATCCTAGTCCTGTATAGTAGGGACTGTAATAATATGAAGGGTATAAATGAAGAATATTCACTCTGGCTGACAGAGGATATGGTACAGAAACAATTAGACAAAATTAATATCAATTAAGCTCCAGGACCAGATAGAATACATACTTGGATCTTAAGAGAGCTTAGTCCAGTTTTATCTAGAACCCTGCTTCTTATCTTTTCAGATTCACTTTTGTCTGGTGATGTGCCGCTGCATTGGAAGAAAGCCAATGTAATACCAATATTCAAAAAAGGTAGTAGCTCCCAACCTGGTAACCATAGACCTGTAAGCCTAACATCAGTGGTAGGGAAGGTGCTGAAAACTTTGTTACGGAATTATATCCTTGACTTTGTCTCCAGAACTGATCTTATTAGTAGTCAGCATGGATTTATGAGAAATAGATCATGCCAGACAAATTTAATTGGTTTTTATGAGGAAGTGAGTAAGAATTTAGATTCAGGTACAGCAGTGGATGTGGTATACTTGGATTTTGCGAAAGCTTTTGATACTGTGACTCATAGGCGACTTCATGTATTAACTGAGGACTGTTGGCCTAGAAGAAAACATTTGTGCATGGATAGAGAACTGGTTATTGGATCCCACACAGAGAGTGGTGGTCAATGGAGCTACATCTATGTGGGCTACAGTTCCAAGTGGAGTGCCTCAGGGTTCTGTACTGGAGCTACTTCTGTTTCATCTGTTTATAAATGACTTAGAAGGGGGCATTTAAAGCAAGATCTCTGTGTTTGCTGATGACACTAAACTATGCAGAGCTTTGGAAACTTAAAATAATGTGCAATTGCTGCAAGCTGACTTAGATCATTAGGTTATCAAAACGGGCATTAGAATGACAGATGAGATTCAATGTTGGTTCATATATACAAAATGACACGTCCGGATCGCATCTGTTGCACCTCACTCTCCTGTTCCCACCTGCAGGTAATTTGCCAAATATTTCGAAAGAATGAGGAGGCGTGCATGCAGAAAAGGTGCTGCTAAGGCATAATTTATTGCGACATGTTTCGGGTCAGTCACGATCCTTTCTCAAGCTTGATCCTTTTCTCGGCTTGAGGATCGTGTAAGGTGATGCATTTGGGGTTTAACAATCCTGGTGCCACCTACACTATAAATAACTCTGTGTTAAGTGAATCTCAACTGGTAAAAGATTTGGGGGTTCTGGTTGATAACAGACTTAGCTATAGCAAACAATGCCAGATAGCCATCGCTAGAGCTAGCAAGATATTGTCTTGTATAAAGAGGGGAATAGGTTTAGGAGAAAAAAATATTCTCCCTCTTTAGAGAAGGGCAAGTAAAATAATAAAGGGAATGGAGGGGCTTGACTATGCAGGCAGATTAGACAAGTTAGGGCTGTTTACATTAGAGAAGCGATGTTTGCTTGGGGATATGATAACCTTATACAAATATATTAATGGCCCATACAATGAACTCTCTGGTGCATTGTTTACTAATCGGTTATATCAGAGGACACGTGGACATCCTTTAAAGGATAAGTATACTATAAAATGAAGTTAGGGTCAATTGGAAGCATCAGCTTTAAAAATTAACATCTCGGAGGGGCGGATCTAAGGAACCACCTACTGACAAACAAGATTTTAGCAACTTTAACTCTGCAAAGGTAGGCTCTGGAGGGGCTTAGGGGGGTAAAAATAATAGCAATTTTTTTTCTTAAAGCTGATGCTTCCAATTGACCCTAACTTCATTTTATAGTATACTTATCCTTTAAGATTGAAAGAAAAGACGTTTTATCTTCAGTTTAGGAAAGTTTTCTTTACAGTGAGAATTATGAGACTGTGGAACTGTCTTCCTGAAGTTGTGATAATGGCAAGTTCATTGAATTGCTTTAAAAGTGTGCTTGATAAGTTTCTATATAATATTGAGAATTACTGGTATTAATACATATATAGTTCTGATTGGTACAGGGATACCATATAATATTGAGAATTACTGGTATTAATAGATTCACTGTAGTTCTGGTTGGTACGGGGATACTATATAATATTGAGAATTACTGGTATTAATACATATACTGTAGTTCTGGTTGGTACAGGGATACTATATAATATTGAGAATTACTGGTATTAATACATATACTGTAGTTCTGGTTGGTACAGGGATACTATATATTATTGAGAATTAAAGGTATTAATACATATTTGTAGTTCTGATTGGTAAGGGATACTATATAATATTGAGAATTACTGGTATTAATACATATACTGTAGTTCTGGTTGGTACGGGGATATTATATAATATTGAGAATTACTGGTATTAATACATATACTATAGTTCTGTGTTACAGGAACCTATATAATATTGAGAATTACTGATATTAATACATATGCTGTAGTTCTGGTTGGTACAGGATACTATATAATATTGAAGATTACTGGTATAATACATATACTGTAGTTCTGGTTGGTACAGGCATACTATAATAATATTGAGAATTACTGGTATTAAATACATATACTGTAGTTCTGTTGGTACGGGGATACTATATAATATTGAGAATTACTGGTATTAATACATATACTGTAGTTCTGGTTGGTACGGGGATACTATATAATATTGAGAATTACTGGTATTAATACATATACTGTTGTTACGAACGCCAGTTCGCAGGGCAGGTGATCTGACCAATCATTCGGTACAAGCTGCCGCCACTTAAAGACGCCCCAAAAACACTCTTGACTCTCACTGACTATGCACACCCCTGTCCTGGCAGCTAAAGGGTAACACTACACCATTCACTCCAGCAACTAACTGGTTAATTAGCATCAGTCCTTCACAAGCAGTCACAGAGTTAATTAGCATTTACACTGCAAAACACTCCATTCAACCACATATAAACTTATCAGAGGCTAACTGAGTTCTTTCAGAGCATCAAAGACAAAACATATTAAATTTTAGATTTAATATTCCAAAAGGTGGCCAGTGCATATAATACAAAATGGTGATATAATAAAATGACATACAATAGGTACAACAGTTATATAAAATAAAAAGGATAAAAATATTCACAGACCCTGTATCCAGGGGCGGGAAGAAACATTGGGTCCATACACATGGTTTTAGCATGTCCCCTCAGTATGAACAAAGTTATAGGGACTACAAGGATTTTTAAACCATTTGATGAACCATCCCCCTCCTCTGGGCTATACATGAGGTGGGAGTGTCTAGGAATGTCCAGATTTACGACTAGCCAAAAGCATTCATTCCCCCTCAGTTAGGCAGATTCCATATAAATGTAAATATGTACATTGTATTGGGATATTGACCACATATTCCTCTCATGTATTAATTATCAATTCCTACAATACCAAACATGACCTGTGTGTAATCCATATTTCCCTAGATATTAATAACCCGCCTTGGCAAGGGAATAAGGGCTCCATGTTGGGTATCATATTAATAGGTCTACCTTCCCATTCACAAATATAATATTGGTTTCTGTCTTACATATTCCAATACCGAAATACATTTATTTTACATGTATGGTTGTCCTTAAAACGACCTCTTTAGGTACCCACCAGACCCCTAGCTGAAGAGAATTCCAGATACACGGTTCAGCCCCACATTGTCTGGAAAAGAAGATCTGGTTCCATGCTTCACTAATCGTAATATAAACAATAGGACTGTTCCAGGGTGGAATGGTATTTTTATTGGTCCTTTGCAAGAACTAATACCAATAGTTAACCCATTCTTGCCAAGTCACTACTCACATTCTTGACAACTGTAGTTCTGGTTGGTACAGGGATACTATATAATATTGAGAATTACTGGTATTAATACATATACTGTAGTTTTGGTTTGTACGGGGATACTATATAATATTGAGAATTACTGGTATTAATACATATACTGTAGTTCTGGTTGGTACAGGGATACTATATAATATTGAGAATTACTGGTATTAATACATATACTGTAGTTCTGGTTGGTACAGGGATACTATATAATATTGATAATTACTGGTCTTTATACAGTACATATACTGTAGTTCTGGTTGGTACTGGGATACTATAAATTATTGAGAATTACTGATATTAATACATATATTGTAGTTCTAGGTATAAAGGTTGGACTTGATGGACGTATGTCTTTATTTAAACTTAATTACTATGTTACTATGTAAAATAAGATAATACTGTGTACAGTATATGGGAGGTCATACCTAGGGAACCCAGTCTTCTTTTTTTTTAGCTAAAATAAGACTAGAAACCAGAAAGAGTGCATAATTAGGATACCTAATAGGCACATATTGAATCACTGTTAAGAGCTAGAAGAGCCTTGACAAGATATTGGATTAAACCACAGCTACTATTCAGCAACTCTTTTAAACATTAGTTTTATTTAGGAAGTTATAAACAGCAGGACAAGGAGCCTATATCGCTCCTTGTCCTGCTGCTACATCCTCTGGTCCCCAATGGACCGACGCACGTTTCGGAAGAAGATCCTTCCTTCTTCCGGGTCACATGAGCAATTAACACTGACAAAAGGACCAGAGACAATAGCAACTATCAAAGTTGATATCTTTTTTTTTTCAGTGGGAAAAGTGAGTGTCACTGACAGATGTAGGGGGTGGCACAGGAAGTACAAGTAAGCAGGACTAGGGGAGAAAAAAAATCATCAAAGTCATCTTGTAACATTTGTGCTAATCACAGTCCTGAACATCCCTATGTAAAGGGAGAACACTCGGGACTAAAAATTTCCCCCAGCCATTAAATCAGAAGGTATCGTCCCTTTCTCATTACTGTGTCTACCCACCTTAGCTGTTGGGTCAGCTAGGGTAAGCTTATTGCTGTCCCAGTTTACAATAGGCATAGAAGGCATGTTGTTTTTTTGGCAGGAAGTCTTTTTCAAAATAATTAAAAATTTCACCAGTCCTTAATTATATCGGTTGTATTTAGTTAGATCAACTGGACTTGTTCTTGAAGATGTTTCGCTAGTCATCCGACTGGCTTTCTCAATTCAGAATGACTTGTACAAGAATCTGTGGCAATTATGTACCCTGGAAAGTCCCAATTAGCATATCACAGCCAGGTGTTAGGGACCTTCTGAATGGAAGGTGTGACTCCCACCACCCTTTAGATCACAAGCTGGGTGTCATCAGAACCCTGCAACACAGAGCAGAGGGCATCCCCACTAGCACAGAGACGAAGGCTAAAGAAATGAAACATCTCAGAGGAGCCCTTAAAACTTGTGGATATCCAGACTGGGCCTTTGTCAAAAGAAGTAGAAGGAAAGAAAAGAACACGACTACCAACAGTGAAGGGGAAAAGCAAGACAGGAGAAAGAACATGGTCCCATATGTAGCAGGGGTCTCTGAGAAATTAAGAAGAATTTTCAATAAACACTGTATCCCTGTCTGCTTTAAACTGAACAACACACTGAGGCAGCAATTGGTACATCCCTTTGAAGATTGTAATGTTAACATATTGGCAAAGGAATATGACTGGTTCAAGAGAGGTGTCAAGGAGGTCATTTATGTGAAAATAAAGAAACCAAGCCTAAATAGAGGTGGGGGGGGTTGACACCAAGTGTCTGCCATGTACAATGCTGTTTTGACAACTTACCTGAGCAGTTCCTATAACACCTCTTAGCCTCAATGCATCCACACCTTGCATTCAGAAGGTCCCTAACACTTGGCTGTGATATGCTAATTGGGATTTTCCAGGGTACATAATTGCCACAGATTCTTGTACAAGTCATTCTGAATTGAGAAAGCCAGTCGGATGACTAGCGAAACGTCTTCAAGAACTACATTTCAAGTCCAGTTGTTCGAATTGAATACAACAGATATACCATGACCTGGATGAATGAGAACCTTCACAAGCAGTCCTTAATAAGTTGTTAGTACAAAAGAATACTCTATGCAGACATGAAAAAAACTTATTGTGTACTACATAACACAGTTCATACATTTCTTTGAATTATTTTTTTTTTTGTGCCCAGATTTTGTGAGTCCTGCACAGCTTAGAGGGAACAATGATTTTAACAATATATTAAAAACCGACTTTGCTGAACCTAATTACAATATTACAATCTAATGTTGAATAATAAGATAGGGAAAATGTAAAATGTTTTGGCCAATCAACTGAAATGTCGGATTGTATGTCAAATTGTGCATAAAATTGGCCTAATGTATGGTCACCTTTAGGCTGGGTACATACCAGCCAATATTTTCGTCCGACCGACCGATTCCCGGCACTTTCGGACGATTGGTTGAAAATATTGGTTGGTGTGGGGCGGGCGGGCAGACAAGACCGATATCGATCAATCGTTCGGCCAAATCGGCCGAAACGAACAATTCGACATGTCTGTAGATTCCGATCGATCGTGCGGTTCCCTATGGGGACAGCGCTCGGTCGGGACAAAGGATCCCTCCATGTGTACCCAGCCTTAGCCTGTATTGCCAACAACCTCTACGTTAAATCCTTTATTAATTATTGTATTGTTTTGTCTAGTGGGTTAAAGGCCTGTTTGCTGCCCTCCCAGATTGATGTAAATTGTCCCATTTTTGAGTTTGGTTTCCATTTTGGCCACGAACACTGTAAAACATAAATCGGTAACCTGGGGTTTGTACAAATAGCAGCTGTAAGCTACATAGCTAAGAATTTGGCTATCCTTGCTGGACCCCCTTTACCCAGTGCCCCAAATTTCTCCGGGCAGATATGGCTTTGGGTATTTAATACTGGATTTGCACCTTGTGGTAAAACCCAAAAATTTGGTTGCCCGCCC
The DNA here is from genome assembly GCA_019447015.1 of Hymenochirus boettgeri. Taxonomy (NCBI): domain Eukaryota; kingdom Metazoa; phylum Chordata; class Amphibia; order Anura; family Pipidae; genus Hymenochirus; species Hymenochirus boettgeri. Next base: position 328,859,034 of record CM033470.1, on the reverse strand, counting down.
CACACCAGACCGAAAGTGCCGTGATACGGTCGGTCTGCCGAAAATATTGGCTGGTGTGTACCTAAGTTTTATGCACTTCAGCAAATTGAATTTTAATTGCCAAGTGTATTTTCCCATTCATTGTTATTAGTGTAAATTCACAGCTCCGCATATAATTATTATTGTTATTGTGGATTTATTTAGCACCAACATCTTTACATAAATAAAAATAATTTCATCTGTTTCCATTTGCCTTTATTGTTAATGTATACAAAAAAAAAAAAGCTGCATTCAGATGTATGGAATTGGGTTTGTATCAGTGTGTCATCTAAACAACAGAACAACAATAACATTTGAGCTGTTTTTTGATGGTTCCATTTTGTGAAAATCCCTTTAAGACAGGGTCACGCACTGGGTTCATTGTCCAGCTAGAAAATGTGCTGACCAGATCCCACTATAGGGTTCACTTATCTTGCAGGTCATTAGACAAGGCACAGGGATTCGAATCAGCATTTAGGAAACCAAGCGAGTCAACAACATACACAACACATTGTATAAAGGCAAATCCAGTAAAGTGACCAACTTGAATATCTCTACGTGCCACATATTGTGCCTTTACTTCCCCTTTGTACCTTAAATTAAAGGGGAAATCCATCCTGTGGTTAAAACCGAACTGCTCCACTGTAACCCAAATTTGAAATCACAGCAAAGGACCCTAGTTCTGCACACAGCCCTAAGCACATAATTAAACAGTAACAAGTAAACTTTTGTTGAGAAAAAACTGATAAGAGGTGCAGTTCAACCCTCCATACAGGGATAGTAGGGACATACAGGGTTAACCCACACAATGCGCCAAAGAGAAACCCATGGAACCTACTCAAAAATACAGGTAAGTAAATTTCATCAATAAATAGATTGCACAAAATGATCCTATTTTAGGAGATCAATTCCTGTGAACATGCTGAAATCCCATTCCCATCCGCAGTGCTCCAAACCAATTCTGATTGGACCAGATGCAAAGGTTGATGGTCTGCTCAAATTCCCACACGTTCCCTATTCATGTTCTCAACTGTACATCCCAGACCAAATCTTAATACTCGTATTTTCTGAATTTCCCAGTGTTTAAAAGTTTAACAGTGATTATTGGCCGCGATGACCGTTCATACACATCATGCGTCACGGGTTGGCACCTGCAATCACATGTGTGTATGAACCTTAACACTGACAGTAGTAAATCACCTGCAATACTTCTATGATGGACCTATTGTCTCATAATGACAGATAAGTAAAGACAAACATTGTATAGTTAAGATTCGTACAAATGTGCGAACGTTTCGGGCGATAATCGTCCTGTGTGTATTTACTTTGTTTGTTCGGAGATCCGCCAGGTCGGTCAGTCAACGATCCCCGACAAACGTCCAATTTACAATAAAGTAAATACACACAGGCTGATTATCGGCCAAAACGTTCGTTCCTACGCATCCTGTGTCGCGGGTCGGGACCCACGATCGCACGTGTGTACGAACCTTTAGGCTGGGTACAGACCAGCAGATATTTCCGACCGGCCGATAGTGCCATGGATTGGTCGGCTGGCCGGAAATACCTGATTGGTGTGGTGTGGGGCAGCCAGCTGTGATGCCGCCCATTTGCCAATTTTGTTGGGTCCATTGGTAAATCATGGGCAATCGTGCGGTTCCCTATGGGGCTACATGATCGGCTGTGCGCAATGTTGGTCACGGACATCATTGCCGCAACCGTCAGCGAACGTTCGGTCGGGACAAATAATAGCCCCGTGTGTACCCAGCCTTAGGGCTAGGCCACACTGGCGCAAATCACATGCCAGTGCATTTCGATGTGGCAGGCCACACTGTCAGGGTTTTGCGATATCCCTTGCTAACGGGAAAATAAGTGCAAAACACACGCTAACCAAAATGCAATGACTTTTGCAGTGAGTATTGTGCTATTTCTTTGTGTGCAAATTACCGCCTTTTCCATTGTACTGCCTGCAGTTGTTGAAACGAGTGCAGGTAGGTTGCGATTGCGAAATTGATTGCATCTTCCCCCTGTGTGTGCTACCCACCGGTACGTTATCGGAGTGCATATGAGATTACCAGATTTTTTGTAGACGCAATTGGGGAAATTGCAGCATAAAAGTGCGGTGATGCGTGTGATCACGATTTTCCTGTGCGTTACCATGTTTGCGGCTGAAGCGAAACGCTATGTTGCACAATCGGCGCGCATGTGATTACACAAAAATTGTACACCTAGTGTGGCCAGTCCAACTGTCCAACACTAGTGTGCGCTTTTTAACACGAGATTGGATAGCGTGTTAAAACGCCCTGGTGTGGCCTGGCCCTTTTAGAGGGGAAGAATTCAGTTTCACAGATTTGCTATATTTTCCCTTCCCTCTCCTGCTGTAAAATCTGCGTAATGTTACCCATGTACGGATCCATTTTATAGATAAAGTCTATCGGGCATGGCGAGTATTTACCACCAATCACTCCAGTAGCTACAACAACAATCTGCTGAAGATGAATGGTGCAGTGTTGTACATAGTGTGGTACATTGTGTGGTACATAGTGTGGTAACCATTGAACACCTATAATATTTAAGGATTGCATCACCAGCTGCAAAGGATCCTGGGAAACAGTAAGAGGGACAACAAAATGGATCCATTCTTATCTCCATTAGGGTATGTATAAGTATTAGCTTTTTTAAAGATTAAAATATATCCCATGGATTTAATTTAGTATAAGATGGCCATACAAAAGGCTAATTGCGAACGTAAACAGACTGATACTTTGATAGATGTAAAATGTTAATATTACAATAATACCAATAATAATTGGTCCATAGATATAACCAATATGTGTCCATACAAAGGTAAATAACTAGAAATGAAAGGCTGGGTACCCGACTGACCGATATTTCTAACCAATCACAATCGAATCTTCATCCAAATCGGATGACTGTTTAATTGGACATGTTGGGAAATGGGCGGCTATTTATCATGGTGACCATGGATATATTCCACCAGGGACGATGTTTCTGAACAGTCGCACTGATCTTGTATTTATTTACCAAAACATCTCCCCTCCCATCTCCCCTCTCCCCCCCCCTCCCATCCCATCTCCCCTCCCATTGTGATAAATAGTGGTGGGTTAGAAGCATTGACCCAGTCCCAGACAATCAAGGTTGTCCAGATAGAGACACCTGGCAACCCAGACAATGTCCCCTCTTTTATTATTATTATTATATTATTATTATTCATTTTTAGCATCTATATTTTCACCTATGTTTCTGTGTGCAGTCCTGTTAAACATTTGTGCATCAGCACACAGCTTAGAGGGAACATTGGGCCCAGAGCACCATGCAGGGCCGCCATCAGACTGTTCTGGGGTCCATACTGGGTACATTTCTGGGCCCCCCCTAGCACGAACCAACTCAGACACATGTCCAACATTTTAAAACGCAAAAGAGGGACACACGCTCACTTCATTAGGGCCACGCCCACTTTGTTAAGGTTACACCCATTTTAAAGACCATTACTCCCATTTTACATTGTTATTATTACAATTGTTATTGTTACAATATTATTTATCAACTAGACATTAAGCCCATTACATTAACAGGCGCTGGACATGCTCCACCTCCCTGACACACACACCGGTAAATATAAAATGTACCCATGTCCAGTACACACAATTAAGATAACCTCATGCCCACAGGGCACAGACTGGTAAGTATAACATACCTTTAAGCCAAGCCCACACAGACTGGATCCCATATTAGACCCCATATTATATTCTGCATCAGTGTTGCTAAAAAACATATTTTATTCGTATTGACTATTGATATATTCACCCCATTCTCCATGCTCAAATCCTTACACCTATCCATTAGGCTGCCACTATTGCCACACAGCATGGCAGCTCCACACTCTGTCCTGCCTATATCCATATTTCTATCTGTGTCACATTGCTTATATGTCTATGTGTCTATCCTGCTTATATCCATATCTCCATCCCAGTGTGAAGCTGCCATACTGCTATGTGACACAGAGATGGAGATATGTATATAGGCAGGATAGAGATGGTGTGAAGCTGCCATGCTGCATATTCATCACTATCTGCCTATACACATATCTCCATCTCTGTGTCACATAGCAGCATGGCAGCTCCACACCATCTTATCCTGCCTATATCCATATCCATCTCTGTGTCACATAGCAGCATGGGAGCTCCACACCATCTCTATGCTGCCTATATCCATATCTCCACCTCGTGTCACATATCAGTATGGCAGTCCACACCATCTATATCCTGCCTATATCCATATCTCATCTGTGTCACATATCAGCATGGCAGCTCCACACCATCTTTATCCTGCCTATATACATATCCCCATCTTTGTGTCACATAACAGCATTGCAGCTCCACACTATCTCTATCTGCTATATACATATCCCCATCTCTGTGTCACATAGCAGCATGGCAGCTCCTCTCTATCTCTGTGTCACATAACAGAATGGCAGCTCACACACATCTCTATCTGCCTATATACATATCTCCATCTGTGTACCTAACAGTATGGCAGCTCCACACTGAGATGGAGATATAGATATAAGCAGGATAGAGATGGTGTCATGAGCAGCATGGCAGCTTCACACCATCTCATCCTGCCTATATACATATCCCACTCTCTGTGTCACATAGCAGCATGGCAGCTCCTCTCTATCTCTGTGTCACATAACAGAATGGCAGCTCCACACCATCTCTATCCTGCCTATATAACAATCTCCATCTGTGTCACATAACAGTATGGCAGCTCACACTGAGATGGAGATATAGATATAAGCAGGATAGAGATGGTGTCACATAGCAGCATGCAGCTCACACCATCTCTATCCTGCCTATATAATAATCTCCATCTCTGTGTCACATAGCAGTATGGCAGCTTCACACTGGGATGGAGATATGGATATAAGCAGGATAGACACATAGACATATAAGCAATGTGACACAGATAGAAATAGGTATAGGCAGGACAGAGTGTGGAGCTGCCATGCTGTGTGGCAATAGTGGCAGCCTAATGGATAGGTGTAAGGATTTGAGCATGGAGAATGGGGTGAATTATATCAATAGTCAATACGAATAAAATATGTTTTTTAGCAACACTGATGCAGAATATAATATGGGGTCTAATATGGGATCCATCTGTGTGGGCTTGGCTTAAAGGTATGTTATACTTACCAGTCGTGCCCTGTGGGCATGAGGTTATATTTAATTGTTGGTGTACTGGACATGGTACTTTTATATTTACCGGTGTGTGTGCAGGGAGGTGGAGCATGTCCAGCGCCTGTTAATGTAATGGGCTTAATGTCTAGGTGATAAATAATATTGTAACATAACAATTGTAATAATAACAATGTAAAATGGGAGTAATGGTCTTTAAAATGTGGTAAACTTAACAAAGTGGGCGTGGCCCTAATGAAGTGAGCGTGTGTCCTTTTTGCGTTTTAAAATGTTGGACATTGTGTCTGAGTTGGTTCTGCTAGGGGGGGCCAGAAAGTACCCAGTATGGACCCAGAACAGTCTGATGGCGGCCCTGCATGGTGCTCTGGCCCAATGTTCCCTCTAAGCTGTGTGCTGATGCACAAATGTAACAGGACTGCACACAGAAACATAGGTGAAAATATAGATGCTAAAAATGAATAAAATAATATAATAATAATAATAAAGAGGGGACATTGTCTGGGTTGCCAGGTGTTCTATCTGGACAACCTTGATTGTCTGGGACTGGGTCAATGCTTCTAACCCACCACTATTTATCACAATGGGAGGGGAGATGGGATGGGAGGGGGGGGGAGAGGGGAGATGGGAGGGGAGATGTTTTGGTAAATAAATACAAGATCAGTGCGACTGTTCAGAAACATCGTCCCTGGTGGAATATATCCATGGTCACCATGATAAATAGCCGCCCCCATTTCCCAACATGTCTCAATTAAACAGTCATCCGATTTGGATGAAGATTCGATTGTGATTGGTTAGAAAATCGGTCAGTCGGGTACCCAGCCTTCATTTCTAGTTATTTACCTTTGTAGGACACATATGGTTATATCTATGGACCAATTATTATTGTTATATTGTAATATTAACATTTTACACTATCAAAGTATCAGTCTGTTTACGTTCGCAATTAGCCTTTGTATGGCCATCTTATACTAAATTAAATCCATGGGATATATTTTAATCTTTAAAAAAGCTAATACTTTATACATACCCTAATGGAGAATAAGAATGGATCCATTTTGTTGTCCCTCTTACTGTTTCCCAGGATCCTTTGCAGCTGGTGAGCAATCCTTAAATATTATAGGTGTTCAATGGTTACCACACTATGGACCACACAATGTACCACACTATGTACAACACTGCACCATTCATCTTCAGCAGATTGTTGTTGTAGCTACTGGAGTGATTGGTGGTAAATACTCGCCATGCCCGATAGACTTATCTATAAAATGGATCCGTACATGGGTAAAATCAGCAGATTTTACAGCAGGAGAGGGAAGGGAAAATATAGCAAATCTGTGAAACTGAATTCTTCCCCTCAAAAGGGCCAGCCACACCAGGGCGTTTTAACACGCTATCCAATCTCGTGTTAAAAAGCGCACACTAGTGTTGGACAGTTGGACTGGCCACACTAGGTGTACAATTTTTGTGTAATCACATGGCGCCGATTGTGCAACATAGCGTTTCGCTTCAGCCGCCAAACATGGTAACGCACAGGAAAATCGTGATCACACGCATCACCGCACTTATGCTGCCAATTTCCCCAATTGCGTCTAAAAAAATCTGGTAATCTCATATGCACTCCGATAACGTACCGGTGGGTAGCACACACAGGGGGAAGATGCAATCAATTTCGCAATCGCAACCTACCTGCACTCGTTTCACAAACTGCAGGCAGTACAATGGAAAAGGCGGTAATTTGCACAACAAAGAAATAGCACAATACTCACTGCAAAAGTCATTGCATTTTGGTTAGCGTGTGTTTTGCACTTATTTTCCGTTAGCAAGGGATATCGCAAAACCCTGACAGTGTGGCCTGCCACATCGAAATGCACTGGCATGTGATTTGCGCCAGTGTGGCCTAGCCCTAAGGCTGGGTAAACACGGGGCTATTATTTGTCCCGACCGACGTTCGCTGACGGTTGCGGCAATGATGTCCGTGACCAACATTGTGCGCACAGCCGATCATGTAGCCCCATAGGGAACCGCACGATTGCCCATGTTTACCAATGGACCCAACAAAATTTGCAAATGGGCGGCATCACAGCTGGCTGCCCCACACCACACCAATCAGGTATTTCCGGCCAGCCGACCAATCCATGGCACTATCGGCGGTCGGAAATATCTGCTGGTCTGTACCAGCCTAAAGGTTCGTACACACGTGCGATCGTGGGTCCCGACCCGCGACACAGGATGCGTAGGAACGAACGTTTTGGCCGATAATCAGCCTGTGTGTATTTACTTTATTGTAAATTGGACGTTTGTCGGGGATCGTTGACTGACCGACCTGGCGGATCTCCGAACAACAAAGTAAATACACACAGGACGATTATCGCCCGAAACGTTCGCACATTTGTACGAATCTTAACTATACAATGTTTGTCTTTACTATCTGTCATTATGAGACAATAGGTCCATCATAGAAGTATTGCAGGTGATTTACTACTGTCAGTGTTAAGGTTCATACACACATGTGATTGCAGGTGCCAACCGTGACGCATGATGTGTAGAACGGTCATCGGGCCAATAATCACTGTTAAACTTTTAAACACTGGGAAATTCAGAAATACGAGTATTAAGATTGGTCTGGGATGTACAGTTGAGAACATGAATAGGGAACGGTGTGGAATTTGAGCAGACCATCAACTTGCATCTGGTCCAATCAGAATTGGTTTGGAGCACTGCGGATGGGAATGGGATTTCAGCATGTTCACAGGAATTGATCTCCTAAATAGGATCATTTTGTGCAATCTATTTATTGAGAAATTTTATTACCTGTATTTTTGAGTAGTTTCCATGGGTTCTCTTTGGCGCATTGTGTGGGGTAACCCTGTATGTCCCTACTATCCCTGGATGGAGGGTTGAACTGCATCTTATCAGTTTTTTCTCACAAAAGTTTACTTGTTACTGTTTAATTATGTGCTTAGGGCTGTGTGCAGAACTAGGGTCTTGCTGTGATTTCAAATTTGGGTTACAGTGGAGCAGTTCGGTTTTAACCACAGGATGGATTTCCCCTTTAATTTAAGGTACAAAGGGGAAGTAAAGGCACCAATAGTGGCACGTAGAGATATTCAAGTTGGTCATTTACTGGATTTGCCTTTTATACAATGTGTTGTGTATGTTGTTGACTCGCTTGGTTTCCTAAATGCTGATTCGAATCCCTGTGCCTTGTCTAATGACCTGCAAGATAAGTGAAACATAGTGGGATCTGGTCAGCACATTTTCTAGCTGGACAATGAACCCAGTGCGTGACCCTGTCTTAAAGGGATTTTCACAAAATGGAACCATCAAAAAAACAGCTCAAATGTATTGTTTGTTTGTTGTAGATGACACACTGATACAAACCCAATTCCATACATCTGAATGCAGCTTTTTTTTTTTTGTATACATTACAATAAAGGCAAATGGAAACAGATGAAATTATTTTTATATGTAAAGATTGTGGTGCTAAATAAATCCACAATAACAATAATAATTATATGCGGAGCTGTGAATTTACACTAATAACAATGAATGGGAAAATACACTTGGCAATTAAAATTCAATTTGCTGAAGTGCATAAAACTTAGGTACACACCAGCCAATATTTTCGGCAGACCGACCGTATCACGGCACTTCGGTCTGGTGTGGGGGGGGCAACCAAATTTTTGGGTTTTACCACAAGGTGCAAATCCAGTATTAAATACCCAAAGCCATATCTGCCCGGAGAAATTTGGGGGCACTGGGTAAAGGGGGTCCAGCAAGGATAGCAAATTCTTAGCTATGTAGCTACAGCTGCTATTTGTACAAACCCCAGGTTACCGATTTAGTTTTACAGTGTTCGTGGCCAAAATGGAAACCAAACTCAAAAATGGGACAATTTACATCAATCTGGGAGGGCAGCAAACAGGCCTCTTAACCCACTAGACAAAACAATACAATAATTAATAAAGGATTTAACGTTAGGTTGTTGCAATACAGGCTAAGGCTGGGTACACATGGAGGGATCCTTTGTCCCGAACCGAGCGCTGTCCCCATAGGGAACCGCACGATCGATCGGAATACAGACATGTCGAATTGTTCGTTTCGGCCGATTGGCCGCGAACGATTGATCGATATCGGTCTTGTCTGCCCGCCCGCCCCACACCAACCAATATTTTCAACCAATCGTCCGAAAGTGCGGGAATCGTCGGTCGGACGAAAATATTGGCTGGTATGTACCCAGCCTAAAGGTGACCATACATTAGGGCAATTTTATGCACAATTTGACATACAATCCGACATTTCAGTTGATTGGCCAAAACATTTTACATTTTCCCTATCTTATTATTCAACATTAGATTGTAATATTGTAATTAGGTTCAGCAAAGTCGGTTTTAATATATTGTTAAAATCATTGTTCCTCTAAGCTGTGCAGGACTCACAAAATCTGGGCACAAAAAAAAAAATAATTCAAAGAAATGTATGAACTGTGTTATGTAGTACACAATAAGTTTTTTATGTCTGCATAGAGTATTCTTTTGTCATACAACTTATTAAGGACTGCTTGTGAAGGTTCTCATTCATCCAGGTCATGGTATATCTGTTGTATTCAATCGAACAACTGGACTTGAATGTAGTTTGAAGACGTTCGCTAGTCATCCGACTGGCTTTCCAATTCAGAATGACTTGTACAAGAATCTGTGGCAATTATGTACCCTGGAAAATCCCAATTAGCTATCACAGCAAGTGGTTAGGGACCTTCTGAATGCAAGGTGTGGATGCATTGAGGCTAAGAGGTGTTATAGGAACTGCTCAGGTAAGTTGTCAAAACAGCATGTTACATGGCAGACACTTGGTGTCACACCCCCCCCACCTCTATTTAGGTTGGTTTTCTTTATTTTCACATAAATGACCTCCTTGACATCTCTCTGAACCAGTCATAATTCCTTTGCCAATATGTTAACATTACAATCTTCAAAGGGATGTACCAATTGCTGCTCAGTGTGTTGTTCAGTTTAAAGCAGACAGGGATACAGTGTTTATTGAAAATTCTTCTTAATTTCTCAGAGACCCCTGCTACATATGGGACCATGTTCTTTCTCGTCTTGCTTTTCCCCTTCCACTGTTGGTAGTCGTGTTCTTTTTTTCCTTTACTTCTTTTGACAAAGGCCCAGTCTGGATATCCACAAGTTTTAAGGGCTCCTCTGAGATGTTTCATTTCTTTAGCCTTCGTCTCTGTGCTAGTGGGGATGCCCTCTGCTCTGTGTTGCAGGTTCTGATGACACCCAGCTTGTGATCTAAAGGGTGGTGGGAGTCACACCTTCCATCAGAAGGTCCCTAACACCTGGCTGTGATATGCTAATTGGGACTTTCCAGGGTACATAATTGCCACAGATTTTGTAAAGTCATTCTGAATTGGAGAAAGCCAGTCGGATGACTAGCGAAACATCTTCAAGAACAAGTCCAGTTGATCTAAATAAATACAACCGATATAATTAAGGACTGGTGAAATTTAATTATTTTGAAAAAGACTTCTGCAAAAAAAAAAACATGCCTTCTATGCCTATTGTAAACTGGGACAGCAATAAGCTTACCCTAGCTGACCCAAAAGCTAAGGTGGGTAGACACAGTAATGAGAAAGGGACGATACCTTCTGATTTAATGGCTGGGGGAAATTTTTTGTCCCGAGTGTTCTCCCTTTACATAGGGAGTTCAGGACTGTGATTAGCACAAATGTTACAAGATGACTTTGATGATTTTTTCTCCCCTAGTCCTGCTTACTTGTACTTCCTGGCCACCCCTAATCTGTCAGTGACACTCACTTTTCCCACTGAAAAAAAAAAGATATCAACTTTGATAGTTGCTATTGTCTCTGGTCCTTTGTCAGTGTTAATTGCTCATGGACCCGGAAGAAGGAAGGATCTTCTTCCGAAAACGTGCGTCGGCCATTGGGGACACAGAGGATGTAGCAGCAGGACAAGGAGCGATATAGGCTCCTTGTCCTGCTGTTATAACTTCCTAAATAAAACTAAGTTTAAAAGAGTTGCTGAATAGTAGCTGTGGTTAATCCAATATCTTGTCAGGCTCTTCTAGCTCTTAACAGTGATTCAATATGTGCCTATTAGGTATCCTAATTAGCACTCTTTCTGGTTTCTAGTCTTATTTTACTAAAAAAAAAGGAGACTGGGTTCCCTAGGTATGACCTCCCATATACTGTACACAGTATTATCTTATTTTACATAGTAACATAGTAATTAAGTTATTTAAATAAAGACATACGTCCATCAAGTCCAACCTTTATACTAGAACTACAATATATGTATTAATATCAGTAATTCTCAATAATTTATAGTATCCCAGTACCAACCAGAACTACAGTATATATGTACTGTATAAAGACAGTAATTATCATATTTATAGTATCCCTGTACCAACCAGAACTACAGTATATGTATAATACCAGTAATTCTCAATATTATATAGTATCCCTGTACCAACCAGAACTACAGTATATGTATTAATACCAGTAATTCTCATATTATATAGTATCCCCGTACAAACCAAAACTACAGTATATGTATTAATACCAGTGAATTCTCAATATTATTATAGTATCCCTGACCAAACCAGAACTACAGTTGTCAAGAATGTGAGTAGTGACTTGGCAAGAATGGGTTAACTATTGGTATTAGTTCTTGCAAAGGACCAATAAATACCATTCCACCCTGGAACAGTCCTATTGTTTATTACGATTAGTGAAGCATGGAACCAGATCTTCTTTTCCAGACAATGTGGGGCTGAACCGTGTATCTGGAATTCTCTCAGCTAGGGGTCTGGTGGTACCTAAAGAGGTCGTTTTAAGGACAACACTAATGTAAAATAAATGTATTTCGGTATGGAATATGTAAGACAGAAACCAATATTATATTTTGTGAATGGAAGGTAGACCTATTAATATGATACCCAACATGGAGCCCTTATTCCCTGCCAGGCGGGTTAATATCTAGGGAAATATGGATTACACACAGGCTATGTTTGTATTGTAGGAATTTAATTAATACATGAGAGGAATATGTGGTCAATATCCCAATACAATGTACATATTTACATTTATATGGAATCTGCCTAACTGAGGGGGAAGGGAATGAATGCTTTTGGCTAGTCGTAAATCTGGACTTCCTAGACACTCCCACCTCATGTATAGCCCAGAGGAGGGGGATGGTTCATCAAATGGTTTAAAAATCCTTGTAGTCCTATAACTTTGTTCCTACTGAGGGGACATGCTAAAACCATGTGTATGGACCCAATGTTTCTTCCCGCCCTGGATACAGGGTCTGTGAATATTTTTATCCTTTTTATTTTATATAACTGTTGTACCTATTGTATGTCATTTTATTATATCACCATTTTGTATATATTGCACTGGCCACCTTTTGGAATATTAAATCTAAAATTTAATATGTTTTGTCTTTGATGCTCTGAAAGAACTCAGTTAGCCTCTGATAAGTTTATATGTGGGTTGATGGAGTGTTTTGCAGTGTAAATGTAGTATTAACTCTGTGACTGCTTGTGAAGGACTGATGCTAATTAACCAGTTAGTTGCTGGAGTGAATGGTGTAGTGTTACCCTTTAGCTGCCAGGACAGGGGTGTGCATAGTCAGTGGAGTCAAGAGTGTTTTGGGGCGTCTTTAAGTGGCGGCAGCTTGTACCGAATGATTGGTCAGATCACCTGCCCTGCGAACTGGCGTTCGTAACAACAGTATATGTATTAATACCAAATTCCAATATTATTAGTATACCCGTACCAACCAGAACTACGTATATGTATAATACCAGTAATTCTCAATATTATATAGTATCCCCGTACCAACCGAACTACAGTATATGTATTAATACCAGTAATTCTCAATATTATATAGTATGCCTGTACCAACCAGAACTACAGTATAGTATTATAACAGTAAAGTAATTCCAATATTATATAGTATTCCTGTACCAACCAGAACTACACGCATATGTATTAATATCAGTAATTCTCAATATTATATAGTGTTCCTGTACCAACAGAACTATAGTATATTTTAATACACAGTAATTCTCAATATTATATAATATCCCCGTACCACCAGAACATAAGTATATGTATTAATCCAGTAATCTCAATATTATATAGTATCCCTTACCAATCAGAACTACAATTGTATTAATACCTTTTAATTCTCAATAATATATAGTATCCCTGTACCAACCAGAACTACAGTATATGTATTAATACCAGTAATCTCAATATTATATAGTATCCCTGTACCAACCAGAACTACAGTATATGTATTAATACCAGTAATCTCAATATTATATAGTATCCCGTACCAACCAGAACTACATGAATCTATTAATACCAGTAATCTCAATATATTATGGTATCCCTGTACCAATCAGAACTATATATGTATTAATAACAGTAATTCTCAATATTATATAGAAACTTATCAAGCACACTTTTAAAGCAATTCAATGAAATTGCCATTATCACAACTTCAGGAAGACAGTTTCACAGTCTCATAATTTCCACTGTAAAGAAAACTTTCCTAAACTGAGAGAACGTTTATTCTTTTCTTCAATCTTAAAGGATAAGTATACTATAAAATGAAGTTAGGGTCAATTGGAAGCATCAGCTTTAAGAAAAAAAATTGCTAATATTTTTACCCCCCTAAGCCCCTCCAGAGCCTACCTTTGCAGAGTTAAAGTTGCTTAAATCTTGTTTGTCAGTAGGTGGTTCTTAGATCCGCCCCTCCGAGATGTTATTTTTAAAGCTGATGCTTCCAATTGACCATACTTCATTTTATAGTATACTTATCCTTTAAAGGATGTCCACGTGTCCTCTGATATAACCGATTAGTAAAACAATGCACAGAGAGGTCATTGTATGGGCCATTAATATATTGTATAAGGTATCATATCCCACAAACATCGCTTCTCTAATGTAAACAGCCCTAACTTGTCTAATCTGCCTGCATAGTCAAGCCCCTCCATTCCCTTTATTATTTTACTTGCCCTTTCTAAAGAGGGAGAATATTTTTTCTCCTAAACTATTCCCCTCTTTATACAAGACAATATCTGCTAGCTCTAGCGATGGCTATCTGGCATGTTGCTATAGCTAAGTCTGTTATCAACCAGAACCCCAAACATTTTTACCAGTTGAGATTCACTTAACACAGAGTTATTTAAGTGTAGGTGGCACCAGGATTGTTAAACCCCAAATGCATCACCTTACACGATCCTCAAGCGAGAAAAGGATCAAGCTTGAGAAAGGATCGTGACTGACCGAAACATGTCGCAATAAATTATGCCTTAGCAGCACCTTTTCTGCATGCACGCCTCCTCATTCTTTCGAAATATTTGGCAAATACCTGCAGGTGGGAACAGGAGAGTGAGGTGCAACAGATGCGATCCGGACGTGTCATTTTGTATATATGAACCACATTGAATCTCATCTGTCATTCTAAATGCCCGTTTTGATAACCTAATGATCTAAGTCAGCTTGCAGACATTGCACATTATTAAGTTTCCAAAGCTCTGCATAGATGTTTAGTGTCATCAGCAAACACAGAGATCTTGCTTTAAATGCCCCCTTCTAAGTCATTTATAAACAGATGAAACAGAAGTAGCTCCAGTACAGAACCCTGAGGCACTCCACTGGAACTGTAGCCCACATAGATGTAGCTCCATTGACCACCACTCTTGTGTGGGATCAATAACCAGTTCTCTATCCATGCACAAATGTTTTCTTCTAGGCCAACAGTCCTCAGTTAATACATGAAGTGCCTATGAGTCACAGTATCAAAAGCTTTCGCAAAATCCAAGTATACCACATCACATGCTGTACCTGAATCTAAATTCTTACTCAACTTCCTCATAAAACCAATTAAATTTGTCTGGCATGATCTATTTCTCATAAATCCATGCTGGACTACTAATAAGATCAGTTTGGAGACAAAGTCAAGGATATAATTCCGTAACAAAGTTTTCAGCACCTTCCCTACCACTGATGTTAGGCTTACAGGTCTATGGTTACCAGGTTGGGAGCTACTACCTTTTTGAATAGTTGTATTACATTGGCTTTCTTCACAATGCGGCACATCACCAGACAAAAGTGAATCTGAAAAGATAAGAAGCAGGGTTCTAGATAAAAACTGGACTAAGCTCTCTTAAGATCCAAGTATGTATTCTATCTGGTCCTGGAGTCTAATTGATATTAATTTGTCTAATGTTTCTGTACCATATCCTCTGTCAGCCAGAGTGAAATATTCTTCATTTATTACCCTTCATATATTACAGTCCCTACTATACAGGACTAGGATCCTCTATAGTGAATACCGAGGAAAAAAATGGTTTAGCACATTCACCTTCTTGGCATCCTCATAACCATCTCAGCCCCATTATTTAATGGTTCCACATTTCCAGTCCTCATCTTTTTACTGTTTATATATTTAAATAACATTTTGAGGTTAAAATTGCTTTGTTCTGCTATCCATATTTCAGTTTCAATTTTAGCTAGTTTAATTGCTTTCTTGCACTCCTCTCTTGCAGCTTTTATACTCCCGTAGCCTTTTCAGTTCCCTGTGATTCAACATTTTTAAGGCCTTTTCCCCCCATTCCCTTATAACCTGGGCATTAAGCCAGGCAGGAGAGGACTAATTTTTTTTATGTAAAAGAAAATGCTCATTAGAAGATTTAAGAACTTTTTGAGGGTGCCGGCAGTTCCCCTTACTCTAATCTATGTCAGGTTAATTGAAATCCCCCATAACCAGAAAACTACCCCATACCAGCAGCCTTCACCAACTGCATATGGAGATTCATTTCCACACCCTCACTGGCATTTGTCAGCTTATAATATACACCAACAATTAATTTTCCCACCTTCTTGCTTCCTGGCTAAATGATTCACATGACTGGACAAATAATCTATGTAAGGGCGTTCGTTGTTGTAGCTGTTGGTGCCGGGAGGTAGTGCCGACATCGTGATGTGTACCAGCCTTTATCCTCTAAGTTTTTCCTCCTCCCTATTTCCAGACTCCATTATCTTATTAGCCGTCTGATCCCTAATTTCTCTATCTACTCCTGTGTAGTCTAATGTACCCCCGACCCCTACTAGTTTTAAAATCTCCTCAAACCCTTATATATTTTCTCCCCCAAAACAGGTACGCCATCACCATTGAGGTGCCGTCCGTCTCTACTAAAGAGCCTGTAGCAAACAGAGAAGTCAGCCCAGTTCTCTAAAAACCCAAACCCCCATCTCCTTACACACCTTTTAGACAACACAATCTTTGAAAACATTTATGTTAAATAGGTAACAATTTTCGATATTTTAATTATCAGTAAGTTAACAAAGAAAAAATAAGAAACATAGAAAAAAGTCAGACAACAATTAGATTTTTAATTTTTTATTTTATAATTTTATTTTAGATTATTTATCATTCCATTTAGGATTTTATTAAATAATTTCTGTTTTAATTTTTTAAATTTTATAATTTTTGTTCTTTTAGATCTAGGTATTCCTACCTATTTAATAGTTAACCCAGAGGAAGGCAAAAACCCATTGAAGACTATGTGCTCAGAGGGGAAAAAATTCCTTCCTGACCCCAACTGGCGATCAGATTACTCCCTGGGTCAACTTATAACTAAATGCTTATACAGGTGTGCACATGTGAGCGCTGACGAAAGGCCATACCAGATGATAATCATATGTGTGTGGCTGCTTGGTCTGGCCACACACTCTTACAATTCTTGTGTTGTTCGGTATGGTCATTGTGGTTTGTTTTGGTGGCAGTCTTGTGCGGAATCATACATGTATACAAGCTTAAATGCTCGGTATTATGATGTATAATGAACATCTGTTTCAGGCCAACATATACACGATTGTCGGCAGGAATGAATGGGAACAGGCCATTGGGTACAAGACTGGAGAGGGGGCAGGACCAGAAATAGGCAGAACAGAAGGAGTCAAGACTGGAGAGGAGGCAGGGCCAGGGGAGACAGAACTGAAGACGGGAAAGACCAGAGGGTAGACAGGACAGGAGGAGGGAAGAAACAGAGAGGGGGCAGTACCAGAGAGGGGCAGGTAGGACTAGAGGCGGGGATTTGAGAGAAGGCAGGCTAGACTATGCAGAATGGTGGGCAGCATGACCGAGAAGCAACAGACCAGAGGGGGGCGTTGGTTCACATTGAAGACAGAGAAAAGAGGGGGATGGGACTAGAGGGGCAGGCAAGACTAGAGGGGGAAGGGAGAGGGAAGGCCCAGAGTGTGAAAACAATGGAGGGGGCAGACATAGAGGGACAGGAACAGAGTGCCGGGTGTTAGACATATCATGCAGACCACGGGCACACTGGTCTTGTCCCTCATGGTGCGCCACTCCAGTCTTTCCACCCTCTGTGCCTACCCTTTTTCCAGTCCTCTACCCTCTGATCCTGCGCCCCCTCTAGTCCTGCCCCTCTTGTCCTGTCTACAGTGTGCAACCCCACCCCCCTCTGGTCCCGTTCCCTCTTGGTCCTGCCGTCCACCATTCTTGCCACAGTCTAGGCCTGGCCTTCTTTTAAGTCCTCCACCACTTTGGTCTTGCCTGTACCCCTCTGTTCCTGCCCCCTCTCTGGTTCTTCCCTCTTGTCCTGTCTGCCCCTCTGGTCTTCCCCTCTCCAGTCCTGGCCTCCACTGGGCTGCTTCCTCTCCAGTCTGACACCTTCTTTTCTGCCCACTTGTGGTCCTGACCCCTGTCCAGTCTTGTCCCCTATGGCCTGTTCCCCCTCATTCTTGCCCATTCTGCCCTGCACACCCTTCCTACACCCCTTTCTCCAGTTTTACCCCCCTCCTGTCCTTCTCTCACCCTGTACTGCCCCCATCTGGTCCTGCCTCCCTCTAATTTGCCCCTCTCCTTTCCTGCCACCCCTTAGTCTTGCCTACTCTTGGCCTGCCCCAACAGGAACCTTGAATGTACCCAGTGCCCCCCAAAGTCCAGTGAACACACACACAGACCTTGAATTTACCCAGTGTCCCCCAAGGTCCGGTGCACATACACACAGACCTGAATGTACCCAGTATCCCCCAAGGTACGGTTCACACACTAGGACCTTGATGGACCCACTGTCTCCTAAGGTCCTGTCCACACTCACAATGGACCTTGAATGTACTCACTGTCTCCTAAGGTCCGGTGCACACATGCGAGCACCTTAAATGTACCCAGTATCCCACAAGGTCCGGCGCGCACACACACAGACCTTGAATGTACCCAGTGTCCTGCAAGGTCCAGTGCACACGGACCTGGTATGTACCCAGTGTCCCCCAAGGGGGCAGGCCAAGAGAAGGCAAGACTGAGGGGGGGGGGGCAGGAAAGGAGAGGAACAAAATCAGAGGGAGGCAGGGCCAGATGGGGGCAGTACAGGAGGAAAGAAGGAACAGAAGGGGGGAAAACTGGAGAAAGGCAGGGTAGTAAAGACCGCAGACAGAATAGGGGCAGGATGGAGGGGGGAACAGGCTATAGGGGAAGAGACTGGAGAGGGGTCAGGACCAGAAGTAAGCAGTACAGAAGGAGTCAAGACTGGAGAGTAGGCAGGCCTGGGGAACACCAGGACTGGAGAGGGGAAAGACTAGAGGGGCAGACAGGACGAGGTAGGAACCAGAGAGGGGGAAGGACCAGAGGGAGGCAGGTAGGACCAGAGGGGCGTATGTCTTGAGAGAAGACAGGTCTAGACTATGGCAAGAATGGTGGGCAGCAGGACAAGAGAGGGAACAGACCAAAGGGGGGCGGTGTTGCACATTGAGGACAGACAAGAGGGGCAGACTAGGGGGGAAGGGCTGAAGACAGGACAGGCCCAGAGTTGAAAGAATGGAGGGGCAGGACCATACAGGGACAGGGACCAGAGGGACGCGGTGGTTACGAATACACATGGGCACTCTGGTCCTGTCCCTCTATGGTTGCTGCCCCCTTAGTATTTCCACCCTCTTTGCCTACCCTCTTTCCAGTCCTCTACCCTCTCATCCTGCCTGCCCCCTCTAGTCCTGTCCCTTTGTCCTGTCTACAGTGTGCAACCCCACCCCCCTCTGGTCTGTTCCCTCTCTGGTCCTGCCGCCCACCATTCTTGTCACAGTCTAGGCCTGCCTTCTTTCAAGTCCTCCGCCTCTCTGGTCTTGCCTGTACCCCTCTGGTCCTGCCCCCTCTCTGATTTTACCCTCCTGTCCTGTCTGCCCCTCTGGTCTTTCCCCTCTTCAGTCCTGGCCTCCCCTGGGCTTGCCTCCTCTCCAGCTTTGACGCCTTCTTTTCTGCCCACTTCTGGTCCTGTTCCCCATCCATTCCTGCCCCTATTTCTGCCTGACACCCCTTTCTACCATGTTCTTTCTCCAGTTTGTTTTTCCCCCTCCTGTCCTTCTCTCACCCTGATATTGGCACCATCTGATCCTGCCTCCTCCTCATCTAACTTCTGCCCTTATCCTTTCCTGCCACCCCTTAGTCTTGCCCAGTATGTTACCCAGTGTGCCCCAAGGGGGCAGGCCAAGAGAAGGCAAGACTGAGGAGGCAGGAAAGGAGAGGAATAAAATCAGAGGGAGGCAGGGTCAAATGGGGGAAGTAAAGGAGGAGAGAAGGACAGAAGGGGTTGCAAAAACTGAGAAGGCAGGTAATAAAGGGTGCAGACAGAATATGGGCAGAAATGGAGGGGAACAGGCTATAGGGGACAAGACTGAAGGGGGCAGGAACAGAAGTAGGCAGTACAGAAGAGTCAAGACTGGGAGAGGAGGAAGTCCTGGGGACACCAGGACTGGGGGGAAAGAATAGAGGGGCAGAAATTATGAGGTAAGGACCAGAGGGAGGTAGGTAGGGACCAGAGGGGCGGGAACTAAGAGGAGACAGGCCTAGACTGTGGACAAGAATGGTGGCAGAAGGACCAGAGAGGAAACAGACCAAGGGGGCAGTGTTGCACATTGCAGACAGACAAGAGGGGGGCAGACAGGACTAGAGGGGAAGGCTGAAGAGAGGACAAGCCCAGAGTGTGAAATAAGGAGGGGCAGGCCATAGAGGGAAAGGACCGACTGACGCAGTGTTACGCATTAACAAGGGCACTCTGGTCCTGTCCTCTATGGTCCTGCCCCCTCCATTTTTCCACCCTATATGCCTACCCCTTTCCAGTACTCTACCCTTGATCTGGTGCCTACCCCCTCTAGTCCGCCCCCTCTTGTCCTGTCTACAGTGTGCAACCCCAACCCCTCTGGTCCATTCCCTCTCTGGTCCTACATCCACCCTTTTTGCCACAGTCTAGCCTGTCTCTTTCAAGTTCCTCACCCCTCTGGTCTTGCCTTGTACCCCTCTGTCCTGCCCCTCTCTGGTTCTTCCCTCCTGTCCTGTCTGCCCCTCTGGTCTTTCCCCTCTCCAGTCCTGGCCTCCCTTGGGCTTGCCTCCTCTCCATAGTTGACGCCTTCTTTCTTACCCACTTCTGGTCCGACCCCTCTCCAGTCTTGTCCCCTATGGCATTGCTCCCCTCCATTACTGCCCCATATTCTGCCCTGCACCCTTCCAACCCTGCCTTCTCCAATTTTTGCGCCCCTCTCTATCCTTCTCCACACCCTGGATCTGCCCCCATCTGTCTGCCTCTCTCTACCCAGTGTCCCCCAAGGTCCGGTGCGCATACACACGGACCTTGAATGTACCAGTATCCCCCAGGAAGGTGCACACACTAGTGGACCTTGAATGTCCCACTGTCTCCTAAGGTCCCATCCACAACACTCATGGACCTTGAATTTACCCACTGTCTCCTAAGGTCCGTCCACACAACACACGGACCTTGAATGTACTCACTGTCTCCTAAGGTCTGGTGCAAACACCACACAGACTGAATGTACCCAGTGTCCTCCGAGGTCCAGTCACACGGACCTGGTATGTACCCAGTGTCCTCCAATGGGGCAGGCCAAGAGAAGGCAAGACTGAGGGGGGGGCAGGAAAGAAGAGGAAACAAATCAGAGGGAGGCGGGACCAGATGGGGGCAGTACAGGAGGAGAGAAGGACAGAAAGGGGGCAAAACTGGGAGGAAATGCAGGGTAGGAAAGGGTGCAGGCAGAATAGGGGCAGGTATAGAGGGCGAACAGGCCATAGGGGACAGACTGGCAGACATAAGTAGCAGAACAGAAGGAGTCAAGACTGGAGAGGAGGAAGGCCTGGGGGAGGCAGGTAGGGACTGGAGGGGGCGGAGGAATTGGAGAAGGCAGGCCTAGACTGTGGCAAGAATGGTGGGCCAGCAGGACAAGAGGAAAACTGACCGAGGGGGGTGGTGTTGCGCACTGTAGAGAGCACAAGAGGGGCAGGACAAGAGGTGGGCAGGCGAGAATAGAGAGGGAAGGTCTGAAGAGAGGGAAGGCCAGAATGTTAAAAGAATTAGAAGGGGAGCAGAACCAAAAAGGGCCAGGACCAGAGTGCAGAGGTGTTACGCACCACGGCACTCTGGTCCTGTCCCTCTATGGTCCTGCCCCTCCAGTCTTTCCACCCTATGTGACCACTTTTCCAGTCTCTCCACTGTCATCCTGCCTGCCCCTCTGTTCTATCTACAGGTTGAACACTTCCTCCCTCCCTGGTCCTGCCTCCTCTCAGTCTTGACTCCTTCTGTTCTGCCCCACTCTGGTCCTGACTCTCTCCAGTCTTTTCCCCTATAGCCTATTTCCCCTCCATTTCTCCCCTATTCTGCCCTGCACCCTTCCTTCCCTTCTCTACTCTGTACTGCCCCCATCTGGGTCCTGCCATCTCTGATTCTGCCCTTCTCCTTTCTTCACCCCTTAATCTTGCCGTCTCTTGGCCTGCCCCCTTGGGTGACACTGGGTACATTCAAGGTCTGTGTGTGTGCACCGGCTCTTGGGGTACACTGGGTACATTCAAGGTCCTGTGGGGCAGGCCTAGAGAAGGCAAGAAAGACGAGGGGGGGGTCAGAAAAGGAGAGGGGCAGAATCAGAGGGAGGAGGACCAGATGGGGGCAGTACAGGAGGAGAGGATAGGAGGGGGGCAAACCTGGAGAAAGGCAGGGTAGGAAGGGTTGTATGGCAGAATAGGGGAAGGAATGGAAGGGGAACAGGCCATAGGGCATAAGACACAAGACTTGAGAGGGGGCAGGGACCAGAGAGTAGGTAATAGAAGGAGTCCAGACTGAAGAGGAGGAAGGCCTGGGGGAGGCAGGTAGGACCAGAGGGACGGAGGAATTGAGAGAAGGCAGGCCTAGACTGTGGAATGAATGGTGGGCAGCCGGACAAGAGAGGGAACGGACCAGACGGGGGGTGGTGTTGCACACTGTAGACAGGATAAGAGGGGCAGAGCAAAAGGTGGGCAGGCAGGAATAGAGAGGGAAGGCCTGAAGAGAGGGCAGGCCCAGAGTGTTAAAAGAAATAGAAGGGGGCAGAACCAAAAAGGGCCAGGACCAGAGTGCAGCGGTGGTACGCATACCACGGGCACTCTGGTCCTGTCCCTCTATGGTCCTGCCCCCTCCAGTCTTTCCACCCTCTGTGCCTACCCTTTTTCAATCCTCTCCACTGTCATCCTGCTGCCCCCTCTTGTCCTATCTACAGTGTGCAACACTCCCCCCTCTGGTCTGGTCCCCTCTGCGTCCTGCCGCCCACATCCTTGCCACAGTCTAGGTCTGCCTTCCTCAAGTCCTCCGCCTCCTCTGGTCCTGCCTGCACCCTCTGTTCCTGCCCCCTCTCGGTTCTTCCCTCCTCCTGTCTGTCTGTCCCCTCTGGTCTTTCCCCTATCCAGTCCTGGCCTCCCCAGTCCTGCCTCTCTCCAGTCTTGACTCCTTCTGTTCTTCCCACTTCTGGTCCTGACTCTCTCAGTCTTTTCCCCTATAGCCTATTCCCCCCTCCATTTCTGCCCCTATTCTGCCCGCGCACCCCTTACTTCCCTTCTCTCCTCCTGTACTGCCCCCATCTGGTTCTGCCATCCTCTGATTCTTGCCCCCTTTCCTATTCTTTAACCCCTCAATCTTGCCTTCTCTTGGCCTGCCCCCTTGGGGACACTGGGTACACTTCAAGGTCGCTGTGTGTGCACCAGACCTATGAGAAGGAGGTGGGTACATTCAAGGTCGTGGTGTGTGCAGTGGATGTTGGGGACACGGGTACATATTACAAGGTCCCTGTGGGGGCAGCTAGAGAAGGCAAGACTGAGGGGGGGGGGGCAGAAAAGGAGAGGGGCAGAATCAGAGGAAGGCAGGACAGATGGGGGGCCAGTACAGTAGGAGAGGATAGGAGGGGGGCAGGGCAAAACTGGAGAAAGAGTAGGAGTTGATTGCATGGCAGAATAGGGGAAGGAATGGAGGGGGAACAGGCCATGGGGTGACAAAGACACAAGACTTGAGAGGGGCAGGATCAGAAGTAGGTTGAATGAAGGAGTCCAGACTGGAGAGGAAACAAACATAGGTGAGACCAGGACTGGAGATGGAAAAGACCAGAGTGGTAACAGGACAGGAGAAGTGGAAGAACCAAAGAAGAAGCAAAGGAACAGAGAGTGGCTAGTAGGAATAGGTATAGTGGGGAATAGGTAAGGGAAAAGACTGGAGAGAGTCAGGACCAGAAGTGGGAGAACAGAAGAGTCACAAGACTGGAGAGGAGGCAGGACAGAGCGGAGGCCAGACTGGAGAGGGGAAAAAAAATAGAGGGACAGACAGGACAGGAGGAGGGAAGAACCAGGAGAGGGCGCAGGAACAGAGGGTGCAGGCAGACCAGGGAGGCGGAGGACTTGAGAGAAGGCAGACCTAGACTGTGGCAGGATGGTGGGCGGCAGGACCAGAGAGGGGACAGACCAGAGGGGGGAAGTGTTGCACCACTGTGATAGGACAAGAGGGGGCAGGCCAGGATCACATGGAGAGGACTGGAAAAGGTAGGCACAGAGGGTGGAAGACTGGAGGGGGCAGGACCATAGAGGGACAGGACCAGAGTGCCCGTGGTATGCGTAACACTGCTCCACTCTAGTCCTGGCCCTTTTTGGTTCTGCCCCCTTCTATTCTTTTAACACTCTGGACCTTCCCTCTCTATTCCTGCCAGCCCAACCCTCTTTCCTGCCCCTCTGTCCTGTCTACAGTGTGCAACACCGCCCCCCTCTGGTCCATTCCCTCTTTAGTCCTGCTGCCCACCATTCTGCCACAGTCTGGCCTGCCTTCTCTCAATTCTCCCCCCTCTGTCCTACCTGCATCCCCCAGGCCTCCTCCTCTCCAGTCTGACTCCTTCTGTTGCCTACTTCTGGTCCAGCCCCCTCTCCAGTCTTGTCCCCTATTGCCTGTTCCCCCTCCTTTCCTGCCCCCATCTGCCTGCACCCTTTCCTACCCTGCCTTTCTCAGTTTTGCCCACCTTCTGTCCTTCTCTCCTCCTGTACTGCCCCCATCTGGTCCTTCCCCCTCTGATTTTGTTCCTCTCCTTTCCTGCCCCCCCCTCAGTCTTGCCTTCTCTTGGCCTGCCCCCTTGGGTCACACTGGGTACATACCAGGTCCGTGTGCACTGGACCCTTGCAGGACACTGGGATACATTCAAGGTCTGTGTTGTTTGCACCGAACCTTGAGGGACACTGGGTACATTCAAGGTCTGTGCGTGTGCAACCGACCTTAGGAGACATTAAGTACATTCAAGGTCCGTGTGTGTGGACGGACCTTAGGAGACAGTGGGTACATTCAAGGGTCCATGGGTGTGTGGATGGGACCTTAGGAGACAGTGGGTACATTCAAGGTCCATGGTGTGTGCACCGTACCTTGGGTGATACTGGGTACATTCAAGATCCGTGGTATGTGACCCAGACCTTGGGGGACACTGGTACACTCAAGGTCCATGTGTATGTGCACTGGGACTTTGGGGGACACTGGGTACATACAAGGTTCCTTTTGGGACAGGCCAAGAGTAGGCAAGGGGTGGCAGGAAAGGAGAAGGGCAGAATTAGAAATAAGCAGGTCCAGATGGGGGAGCTAAGTAGTAAAGGGTGGGAGAAGGACAGGAGTGGGGCACAATTGGAGAAAGGCAGGGTAGGAAGGGGTGCAGGGCAGAATAGGGGCAGGAATAGAGGTGAACAGGCCATAGGGGACAAGACAGGAGAGGGGTCAGGACCAGAAGTTAGCAGAAAGAATGTGTCAAGACTGGAGAGGAGGCAAGCCCAGGGAGGCAGGATGGGAGAGGGAAAGACCAGAGGGGCCTACGGGAGGAAGGAAGACCGAGGGGAGCAGGACCAGGGGGTACAGGCAGACGAGAGGGCGGAGGATTTTGAAAGAAGGCAGGGCCTAGACTGTGCAAAAATGGTAGATGGCGGACCCGAGAGAGGAATGGAGGGGGAATGGGGTGGGGTTGCACACTGTAGGCAGGCTAGAGGGGGTAGGCAGGATCAGGGGGTAGAGGACTGGAAAGGGGTAGGCACAGAGGGTGGTAAGAATGGAGGGGCAGACCATAGAGGGACAGGACAGAGGGCCTTGTATGCATAACACCGCATCACTCTGCGTCCTTTACCTCTATGTCCTGTCCAATACTTTTCACACTCTGGCCTGTCTCTTCTTCAGCCCTTCCCTCTAGTCTGCCGCCCCCTCTAGTGGTGTTCCTCTTGTCCTGTCTTGCAATGTGCAACACGCCCCTCTGGTCTGTTCCCTCTCTGGTACTGCCGCCCACCATTCTTGCCACAGTCCAGGCCTGCCTTCTCTCAATCCTCCACCCTCTAGTCCTACCTGCCATCTTGTTGTTCTCTTTGGTTCTCCACTTGCGTCCTGTCTACTCTCTGGTCTTTCCATCTCCAGTCCTGGTCTCACCTACGTTGTTTCCTCTCCAGTTGGACTCCTTCTATTCTACCTACTTCTGGTCCTGCCCCCTCTCAAAGGAAGGCAGGACCAGATGGGGGCAGTACAGTAGGAGAGGATAAGAGGGGGGCAAAACTGGAGAAAGGCAGGGTAGGAAGGGTGCATGGAGACGAAATAGGGAGGAATGGAGTGGAACAGGCCATAGGGTACAAGACACAAGACTTGAGAGGGGGCAGGACCCAAGTAGGTAGAATAGAAGGAGTCCAGACTGGAGAGGAAACAAACATTGGTGAGACCAGGACTGGAGATGGAACAGACCAGAGGGGGCGGTGTTGCACATTGCAGACAGGACAAGAGGGGGCAAGACTAGAGGGGTCATGAAGGACTAGAGGGGGAAGGGGTGAAGAGAGGACAGCCCAGAGTGTGAAAAGTATGGAGGGGGCCAGACCATAGAGGGAAAGTGTTATGCAGTGGTGTTATGCATACCAAGAAATTCTGGTCTGTCCCTCTATGGTCCTGCCCCTCCAGTCTTTCCACCCTCTTGCCTCCCCTCTTCCAGTCCTCTACCCCCGATCCGCCTACCCCCTCTAGGCCTGCCCCCTCTTGTCTGTCTACAGTGTGCAACCGCACCCCCCTCCCCTCATTCTCTCTCTGGTCCTGCCTCTCCATTTTTGCCACAGTCTAGGCCTGCTCTTTCAAGTCCCTCCCCTCTGGTCTTTGCCTGTACCTTTTCGGCCTGCCCCCTCTCTGGTTCTTCCTTCCGTCCTTATGTCCCTCTGGTCTTTCCCCTATCCAGTCCTGGCCTCCTGGCTTGCCTCCTCTCCAGTCTTGAAACATTCTTTTCTGCCAAACTTCTGGTCTGACCCTCTCCAGTCGTGTCCCCTATGGCTGTTCCCCTCTATTCCTGCCCTATTCTGACCTTGCACACCTTCCTACCCTGCCTTCTCTCCAATTTTGCCCCACTCTGTCCGTTCTTCCACCCTGTAATGCCCCCATTGGTCCTGCCTATTTCTAATTCTGCCCTTTTTGCCTGCACCCCTTAGTCTTGCCTGACTCTTGGCCTCGGTCCCAAAAAGGAACTTGTATGTACCAGTGTCCCCCAAAGTACCAGGCACATATACACTGGGACCTGAGTCTTCCCAGTGTCCCCAAGGTCAGGTCGCCCAGTGCACATAACACACGGACCTTGAATGCTTACCCAGTATTCCCACGGTACGGTGCCACACTCATGGACCTTAAATGTACCACGGTCTCCTAAAGGTCCCATCACAAACCCATGACCGTGAATGTACCCCACTGTCTGCCATCTATTTAGGTCCCATTCCACAACAACAGGGCAATTGCAATGTACTTACCTGTCTCCTAGGTCGGGGAGTGCCACACGCACAGACCTTGAATGTTACCAGTGTCCCTCAAGGTCGGTTTGGCAAACACACAAGACATGAATGTACCCAGTGTCCGCAAAGGTCAGTGCACACGGAACCATGGTATGTACCCAAGTGTGCCCAAGGAGGGCAGGCAAAGACGAAGGCAAGACTGAGGGGGGGGCAGGAAAGGAACAAAATCGAGGGAGCCGGACCATGAAAGGGCCAGTAAAGAGAGAGAGACAAGAAGGTGTGGCAAAACGGAGAAAGCAGGGTAGAAGGGTGCAGGCAGAAAACAATAGGGGTGTCGGAAAGAGGGGAGCGGGGGCCATAGGGGACAAGACTGGAGAGGGGGCCAGGACCAGAAGATGACAAGAACAGAGGAGTAAAGACTGGAGAGGAGGAAGGCCAGGGGGATGCAGGTGAGAGACCAGAGGGGCGGCGGGAATTGAGAGAAGGCCGGCCTAGACGGTGGCAAGAATGGTTGGGCAGCAGGACTAAAGCGGGAACGGACCAGAGGGGGGTGGTGTTGCACAACTGTAGACAGGACAAAAGGGGGCAGGACAAGAGGGGGCTGGCAGAAAGAGAGGGAAGGTCCAGGTGTAAAGAATTTCTTTAGAAGAGGGCAGAAACCAAAAGAGCCAGGACCAGAGTGCAGCAGTGTTACGATACAGGGCACTCTGGTCCTGTCCCTCTAGGGTCTGCCCCTCCAGTCTTTCCACCCTTCTGTGACTACCCTTTTTTCCAAGTCCTCTCACTGTGATCTTGCCTTGCCCTCTTGTCCTATCTACAGTGTGCAACACTTCCCCCCTCGGTCTGTCCCCACTCTGTCCTGCCGCCCACCATTCCTGTGCCACGTCTAGTCTGCCTTCTCTCAAGTCCACCGCCTCCCTGGTCACCTGCATACCCCTCTGTTCCTGCGACCTCTCTGCGTTCTTCCCTCCTCCTGTCTGTCTGTCCCTTCTAGTTTGTTCCCTTCTCCAGTCTGGCTCCCTGGTCTGCCTCCGCGCCAGTCTTGCTCTTCTGTTCTGCCCACTTCTGGTCCTGACTCTCTCCAGTTTTTCCCCTATAGCCTATTCCCCCTCCATTTCTGTCCCTATTCTGCCCGCCCCCTTCCTTCCCTTCTTCCTACTGTACTACCCCATCTGCGTTACCTTCCATCCTCTGATATCTGCCCCTCTCCTTTCTTCACCCATCAATTTGCCTTCTCTTGCGCCTTGACACCACCTATGGGGGACATGGGTGACAATCAAGGTCCACGTGTGTGTGCACCAGACCCTTAGGAGAACAGTGGGGTAAAATCAAGGTCCGTGTGTGTGTGCAGTGGACTGTGGGGGACATGGGAAATTACAAGGTCCTGTGGGGCGCAGGCTCGAGCAAGACCAAGACTGAGGGGTCAGAAAAGGAGAGGGGCCAGAATCAGAGGGTGCAGGACCGATGGGGTCAGTAAGGAGGAGAGGAGAGAGGGGGGCAAAACTGGAGAAAGGCAGGGTGGAAGGGTTGCATGGCAGAATAGGGGCAGGAATGGAGGGGAACAGGCCATAGGGCACAGACACAAGACTTGAGAGGGGCCGGACCAGAAGTAGGTAGAATAGAAGGAGTCCAGATGGAGAGAAACAAACATAGGTGAGGAACTAGGATGAAGACGGAAAAAGACAGAGAGGTAGACAGGACAGGAAGAAGTGGAAAGAACCCAAAGAAGAAGCAGGAACAGAGATGACGTAGGCTAGAGGGGCGGAGGATTTGATACGAGAAGTCAGGCCTGGAGTGGCAAGAATGGTGGGCGGCAGAACAGAGAGGGAACAGACCAGAAGGGGGCGGGGTGTTGCATATTGCAAGACAGGACAAGAGGGGGGCAAGATAGAGGGGCGGCAGCCAGGATTGGCGGGGAGGGAAGGCTGAAGAGAGGACAGGCCAGAGTGTGAAAAGTATGGAGGGGGCAGGACATAGAGGGAAGGACCAGAGTGTGATGACGGTGTACGCCTACCACAGGCCACTCTGGCCCTGTACCTCTATGGTCCTGCCCCCCGTCCAGTCTTTCCACCCTTCTGTGCCTTCCCTCTTTCCAGTCCTCAACCTCTGATCCGCCTACCGCCTCTAGTCCTGCCCCCTCTTGTCATGTCTACAGTGCAACCCACCCCCTCGGGTCCATTACATCCTGGTCGCCGTCCACCATTTTTGCCACCAGTCTAGGCCTGCCTTCTTTCAAGTCCTACAGCCCCCTCTGGTTTGGCCCCTGTACTCCTCTGGTCCTGACCTCTCTGGTTACTTCCCTCCTGTTCTGTCTGCCCCTCTGGTCTGATTTCCCATTCCAGTCGTCCTTGCCCCGGGACTTGCCTCCTCTCCAGTCTTGACACCTTCTTTCTGCCCACCTGTGGTACCATGCACCCCTCTCCACTCTTGGTCCCACTAATGGCTGTTCCCCTCCCTTCCTGCCCTATTTGCCCCCTGCACCCCTATCCTTACCCTGCCTTTTCAAGTTTGCCCCCCTCCTGTCCTTCTCTACCCTGTACTGCCCCCAGATGGTCCGCCGCCCTCCTATTCTTGCCCTCTCCTGCCTGCCACCCCTAGTCTGGGCTACTCTTGGCTCTGCCCCACCAGGAACTGTATGTACCATTGTCCCCCAAAAGTCCAGCACACACACACACCGACCTAGAATGTGCAGTGGTCCCCCAAGGTCCAGTGCAACTGCGCACAGACCTTGAAGTACCAGTGTCCCTTAAGGTCCCGTGCCCCCACAGACCTTGAATGTACCCAGTGTCCTCCAAGGTCCAGTAGCCCCACGGACCTGGTATGTCCCCCGTGTCCCAGCATCTCTGTGTCACATAGCAGCATGGCAGCTCCACACCATCTCTATCTTGCCTATATACATATCCCCATCTCTGTGTCACATAGCAGTATGGCAGCCAGAATAGAGAATGGGTGGGAGCTGCCATGCTGCTATGTGACACAGAGATGGGATATGTATATAGGCAGGATAGAGATGGTGTGGGAGCTGCCATACTGCTATGTGACACAGAGATGGGGATATGTATAAGGCAGGATAGAGATGGTGTGGATTGCCCTGCTGCTATGTGACACAGATGGAGGTATGATATAGTCAGATATAGATGGTGTGGAGCTGCCATACTGCTATGTGACACAGAGATGGGGATATGTACATAGGCAAGATAGAGAGTGGTGTGAGCTGCCATCCTGCTATTTGACACAAGATGGAGATATGTATATAGGCAGGATAGAGATGGTGTGGAACTGCATACTGCTATGTGTACACAGAGATGGGGGGATATGGATTAGGCAGGATAGAGATGGTGTGGAGTTGCCCTGCTGCTATGTGACACAGATGGAGGTATGGATATAGACAGGATATAGATGGTGTGGAGCTGCCATACTGCTATGTGACACAGAGATGGGGATATGTATATAGGCAGATAGAGATGGTGTGGAGCTGCCATGCTGCTATGTACACAGAGATGGCGATATGTATATAGGCAGGATAGAGATGGTGTGGAGCTGCCATGCTGCTAGTGACACAGAGATGGATATATGTGATAGGCAGGATAGTGATGGCCGTGGAGTCTGCCATGCTGCTAGTGACACAGAGATGGGGATATGTATATAGGCAGGATAGAGATGGTGTGGAGCTGCCATGTTATATTGACACAGATGGAGATATGGATATAGGCAAGATATAGATGATGTGGATTGCATACTGATATGTGACACGAGGTGGAGATATGGATATAGGCAGGATAGAGATGGTGTGGAGCTGCCATACTGCTATGTGACACAGAGATGGAATAGTTATAGGCAGAATAGAGATGGAGTGGAGCTGCCATACTGTGGTGACACAGACGGAGATTGGATATAGGCAGGATATGATGGTGTGGAGCTGCCTACTGATTGTGACACAGAGATGGAGATATGGATATAGGCAGGATAGAGATGTGTGTGGAGCTGCCATACTGCTATGTACACAGACAGAGATATGGATATAGGCATGATATAGATGGTGTGGAGTGCTCATACTGAATGGTGACAGAGATGGAGATATGGATATAGGCAGCATAGAGATGGTGTGGAGCGCCATACTTATGTGACACAGAGGGGTAGGTAATAGCCACATAGACAGTAACAGCCGCCTACTGACTAAGTCATGGGCCATGCTGCAGACACGCCATGTTTGTTTTCTCCATCTAGGAATGGAGTTCCGCACACCTTTTTTTTTCTTCTTCCTCTCCCTCTTTAGGCCCCTTCCAAGTCCGGGCCCCATACAAGGAGTGCACCCCCCCCCCCCGATGGCGGCCCTGGAACCATTTTATCGAAAAGGTGATTGCGTGCTCTCCAAAAATGGATAGGATGTGGCCACCACCCATGCACTGCTCTGTGATTCTTAACAGGTTCGCATTCACAATCCTGTGTCCTAGTCCTTAGAAAGTGCTGGCTTGATAAATGGTTTCCTACTTGCCACTCTGAAGATCTAGGCATTCAAGCTTAGTGCAGTGCTTAGAAAGACTTATGTAAAGCCTATAAACAGCATTTATATCACACTACATGAACTTGATCACCTGCCGAGCAAGAGGCACTCCCTGAATTGAACAGTTCTGACCTAAGGAGAACCTACTGTCATTCATTTGGAAAGGCTAGAAGAGAAGGTTTTCAGTCTATGATTAAGATGCATTGTAGGTTAATAAGTTTCCCTATTTCCTGCTCCATTGCACATTCCATGTCTTGGTGACCTTTTCCCTTATCCAAGGCCCATGGCAATGTCCCACAAGACATTTAATTTAAGGATCGGCAGGTGCCTTATTGCAATTTCCCCAGAGTGGAAAAACTAGTTAGACATCAAAAGAATCTGATCCTACATAAACCAGGCGGTCTCCCGTCAACACATAAACAATAGAAGAATTCAGGGCTGATTCTCTGCAGACTTTTCAAGGTTTTAACAGGAACCCAGTATATGAAATGACCCTAATAGAACTGAAGCTTTGACCCAGTATATGAAATGATTCTAATAGAACTGAAGCTTTGATCCCATTATATGAAATGCTCCCTAATAGAACTGAAGCTTTGACCCCAGTATATGAATGATCCCTAATAGAACTGAAGCTTTGACCCCATATATGAAATGATCCCTAATAAACTGACTTTGACCCCAGTATATGAATGATTTCTAATAGAACTGAACTTTGACCCAGTATATGAAATGATCCCTAATAAACTGAACTTTGGCCCCAGTATATGAAGATCCCTAATAGAACTGAAGCTTTGATCCAGTATATAAATGTCCCTATAGAACTGCAGACTTTTCAGGTTTTAACAGGAACCCATATATAAATGATCCCTAATAGAACTGAAGCTTTGACCCCAGTATATGAAATGATTCCTAATGAACTGAAGCTTTGATCCCAGTATATGAAATGCTCCCTAATAGAACTGAAGCTTTGACCCCAGTTATGAAATGATCTCTAATGAACTGAAGCTTTGACCCCAGTATATGAAATGATCCCTAATAGAACTGAAGCTTTGACCCCAGTATATGAAATGATTCCTAATAGAACTGAGCTTTGACCCCAGTAATGAAATGATCCTAATAACTGAAGCTTTGGCCCCGTAATGAAATGAATCCCTAATAAACTGAAGCTTTGACCCAGTATATGAAATGATCCCTAATAGAACTGAAGCTTTGAAACCCAGTATATGAATGATCCCTATAGAACGGAAGCTTTGACCCCAGTTATATGAATGATCCCAATAGAACTGAGCTTTGACCCCAGTATATGAAATGATCCCTAATAGAACTGAAGCTTTGACCCCATTATATGAAATGACCCTATAGAACTGAAGCTTTGACCCCAGTATATGAATGATCCCTAATAACTGAGCTTTGACCCCAGTATATGAAAATGCTCCTAATAGAACTGAAGCTTTGACCCATATATTGAATGATCCCTAATAGAACTGAAGCTTTGACCCCAGTATATGAATGATCCCTAATAGAACTGAAGCTTTGACCCAGTATATGAAATGATCCCTATAGAACTGAAGCTTTGACCCCAGTATTGAAATGATCCCTAATAGAACTGAAGCTTTGACCCCAGTAATATGAATTGATCCCAATAGAACTGAAGCTTTGACCCCGTATATGAAATGATCCCTAATGAACTGAAGCTTTGACCCCAGTATATGAAATCTCCCTAATAGAACTGAAGCTTTGACCCGTATATTGAAATGATCCCTAATAGAACGAACGCTTTGAACCCAGTATATGAAATGATCCCTAATAGAACGAAGCTTGACCCCAGTATATGAAATGATCCCTAATAGAACTGAAGCTTTGAACCCAGTATAATGAAATGATCCCTAATAGAACTGAAGCTTTGACCCCAGTATATGAAATGATCCCTAATAGAACTGAAGCTTTGACCCCAGTATATGAATGATCCCTAATAGAACTGAAGCTTTGAACCCAGTATATGAAATGATCCTAAGAACTGAACTTTGACCCCGTATATGAAATGATCCCTAATAGAACTGAAGCTTTGAACCCAGTATATGAAATGATCCCTAATAGAACTGAAGCTTTGACCCCAGTATATGAAATGATTCCTAATAGAACTGAAGCTTTGACCCCAGTTATGAAATGATCCCTAATAGAACTGAAGCTTTGACCCCAGTATATGAAATGATCCCTAATAGAACTGAAGCTTTGACCCCAGTATAGGAAATGATCCCTATAGAACTGAAGCTTTGACCCCAGTATATGAAATGATCCCTAATAGAACTGAAGCTTTGAACCAGTATATGAAATGATCCCTAATAGAACTAAGCTTTGACCCCAGTATATGAAATGATCCCTAATAGAACGGAAGCTTTTGAACCCAGTATATGAAATGATCCCTAATGAACTGAAGCTTTGATCCCCAGTATATGAAATGATCCCTAATAAACTGAAGCTTTGACCCCAGTATTGAAATGATCCCTAATAGAACTGAAGCTTTAACCCAGTATATAAATGATCCTAATAGAACTGAAGCTTTGACCCCAGTATATGAAATGATCCCTAATAGAACTGAAGCTTTGACCCCAGTATATGAAATGATCCCTAATAGAACTGAAGCTTTGAACCCAGTATATGAAATGATTCCTAATAGACTAGCTTTACCCCATATTAAGTGACCCTAATAAACTGAAGCTTGACCCCATATATGAAATGATCCCTAATAGAACTGAAGCTTTGACCCCAGTATATGAAATGATCCCTAATAGAACTGAAGCTTTGACCCCAGTATATGAAATGTCCCTATAGAACTGAAGCTTTGACCCCAGTTATGAATGATCCTAATAGAACTGAGCTTTACCCCAGTATTGAATGATCCCTAATAGAACTGAAGCTTTGAACCCAGTATTGAATGATCCCTAATAGAATTGAAGCTTTGACCCAGTTATGAAATGATCCCTATAGAACTGAAGCTTTGACCCCATTTTGAAATGTCCCTAATAGAACTGAAGCTTGACCCCAGTATAGGAAATGACCAATAGAACTGAAGCTTTGACCCAGTATATGAAATGATCCCTAATAAACTGAAGCTTTGACCCCAGTATATGAAATGATCCCTAATAGAACTGAAGCTTTGAAACCCAGTATATGAAATGATCCCTAATAGAACTGAAGCTGACCCCAGTATATGAAATGATCCCTATAGAACTGAAGCTTTGAACCCAGTATATGAAATGATCCCTAATAGAACTGAAGCTTTGACCCCAGTATAAGAATGATCCCTAATAGAACTGAAGCTTTGACCCCAGTTATATGAATGATCCCTAATAGAACTGAAGCTTTGAACCCAGTATATGAAATGATTCCTAATAGAACTGAGCTTTGACCCCAGTAATTGAAATGATCCCTAATAGAACTGAAGCTTTGCCCCCAGTATATGAAATGTCCCTAATAGAACTGAAGCTTTGACCCCAATATGAAATGATTCCTAATAGAACTGAAGCTTTGACCCCAGTATATGAAATGATCCCTATAACTGAAGCTTTGACCCCAGTATATGAATATCCCAATAGAACTGAAGCTTTGACCCCAGTATATGAAATGATTCCTAATAGAACGAAGCTTTGACCCAGTATATGAAATGATCCCTAATAGAACTGAAGCTTTGAACCCAGTATATAGAAATGATCTAATAGAACTGAAGCCTTGACCCAGTATGAATGACCCTATAGACTGAAGCTTTGACCCCAGTATATGAAATGATCCCTAATAGAACTGAAGCTTTGACCACATATTATGAATGATTCCTAATAGAACTGAAGCTTTGACCCCAGTATGAAATGATTCCTAATAGACTGAAGCTTTGATCCCAGTATATGAAATGATCCCTAATAGAACTGAAGCTTTGACCCGAGTATATGAAATGATCCCTAATAGAACTGAAGCTTTGACCCCAGTATATTAAATGATTCCTAATAGACTGAAGCTTTGACCCCAATATTGAAATGATTCCTAATAGAACTGAAGCTTGATCCCAGTATATATAAATGATCCTAATAGAACTGAAGCTTGAACCCCTGTTAAGGTAAAGTCATGCAATTTAGATTTGTTTGAGTTGCAGATCCACAGCAGAC
Organism: Hymenochirus boettgeri; assembly: GCA_019447015.1. Classification (NCBI taxonomy): domain Eukaryota; kingdom Metazoa; phylum Chordata; class Amphibia; order Anura; family Pipidae; genus Hymenochirus; species Hymenochirus boettgeri. The sequence continues at coordinate 328,823,024 of CM033470.1, read as the reverse complement.
AGGAGCCTTTCAGCAAATTGCTCTAGTGCCCTGAGCCTACAGGATCTGACAGGTGACACCAGTAATGGCGTAATAGTCATTGTTTACTTCATTTAAATATCATGAAAAAGTTGTGTCCCCTTTCCTGCACAAGTTTCTTTTCGAACAGAGACCTGGCCAGTAGCACATGTACAGGAAAGAAGTCGCACCTTTCTGATACTATGCATGACGTTATTTTTCTCTTGGGAATCCTCGTAGGTGAGTTTGTGATTCCTCGTTGTTTATTTATACTTGTTGTGTTGTCAAACTGCAAATAGATTTACATAGTTCCATTTATATTTGTGCTTCGCTTGTGTCTTTTACATGAAAAACAGGTTTCGAAACCTTTGGAAAAAATAAACAGCTTACAAATAACAATCCACGTTCAAGCATGTGTTTATATAAACTCATGCGGGGTCAATAGAGAGAGACCTTACTTCTCTATAAAACCCAAACCATCTCAAATCCAGACGATGCAAGGGTGGATATATGCACCAGTTCATTACAGGCATGCTGTGTGGCTATACTGTCTCCGATACAGCCTGCATCGCTATTAGAACTACTGCACCAGACTCATAGCAAGCTGATTTTATATGTGTTTGGTATAACCATGGGTTAAAAATGCAAATGAACGGGGAAATAACGCCTGGTCATTTTTTCAATGCATTTTCTAATGCATGTTGTATGTGTACAACGGACACACACATGTAACCGGCCACACAAAATGCATTGTACTGCGCCACACACAGATTGATTAAGTGGGAAGTGGGAAACGCCATTATGGTCCCTATAGGAATTCTGTGCTGCTGCGTTTTTTGAGACCCACATTACGTAACACTAATCCTATTCTGTGTGCGAATAGTACATTGATGACGTCTTTTTGTTTAACAAAATTTCCAGATTTCTGCGCCACCAACCCGGAGTGACGTGTTCTTGGAGGCAGTTGTATGTGGAGTAACCCTGTGCATGTACATGGTATAAACACTGGAGGGGGGAGTTTACGGAATCTGATGTTGCTCTCCGCAGTGCCCACAGTACTGATGTAATAGCGTGATTTCTGCTCTTGGTAAATGGTAATTCAGCTTTGTGTTGCCATATAAAAGTCTGCAACCATGATTTCAAATCTCATGCTGCGACTGCGTGGATGGCTTTTCAAATCCCAACAGCCAACTAAATCTCCAAGTCACGCTAACCGTTTGTAAATGGCGCAAGGGTTAGTGTGACTTTAAGGCCCCATCGATGATGCCCGTCCGAATGAACAATCAATAGTCGAGCGAAATGGGTGTTTGAAAGTCACTTGGCGTCACTTGCGCATTTTAACTGGCCGCCTACCGATATTTCTGTGTATTGGAATGGACATGCTGATAAATCATGGCCGATTGGGCGGTCTCCTATGGCCTTAACAGCTGCAGCTATGGTGAACGTCTTGTATGTACCAGCCTTATGATGTGGTGGATCAGGGTATAGACACGTCACAACATTGTCCATGCCGCAATAGGTGCTGACCAAGTACTAAATTGGCCTTGGCTTACCAGTGTCTGGTCAGCTATAGCATTGTATGATGTTACCAATATGGGGTTATTCAATAAAAGTTCTTATCGTTTAAAATGGAGCTAATTTGCCCCCAACCAATCAGATGTTAGCTTTCAATGTTACTAAGTTCGATGGTTCGGGCAAAATTAGCACCATTTTAAACGATAAGAACTTTTATTGACCCTCCCTGATTATGTATAGGATATGTAATATACTTGAAATCTGGTATGTTTCCAGTGCCACGGTAGCAGCACGAGAGTCAGATTATTGGTCTATAATCATATGTGGAATGTTTGAAAAAACGTAAGAGGCTGATCTTGATGTCCTGCCATTTCGTTTCAATCTAACCTGTTTAGCGATATTTCTGTGTAGACAGTTTACTCCAGTGAATTGTCGTTCTATAAACACGCTAGTAAATAGAGAAGGCCGTGTGATTCAGTAGCTCTTTGTGTAATGCTGGAATACACCTGCCTGATACTTCATTAATTTAACATTTAATCTGACCCAAATGGCAATTTATAGTAATGTTGGCCCGTGTTACCATGGGATGTTCCCAGGTGGATAACGCTTTGCAGCCGGCGTTGCATTTTTGCAGTTGATCACAAAAGTATCAGGTGGGCGGGTTTACAGAACGTTTGTGGAACTGTCCAAGAAAGGCCATGTTAAAATACATGCACGTGTATGCGTTCACTCAGACGCTGTTCGTCAATCTGCCATGGCAGATCATAAGAACGTTGTTCGCTGTCTGTCTGTCTTGTGCTCGGGGACTGTGCATCAGCCATCCTATAGGATGTGTGTATGGGCCTTTAAGCGCTATATAAAAAAATAAATACTCATCACCCTCCACTTTTCCTGCACAACAATGTAGACACACACAGCACATAAAACCTGCATTCCACGCTATAGCGATTTCCTGTCGAAATAACATTGTTGTGGCCATATAAAACAGATTGTTTTCATTGTACACAGGCTCAACACAAAGCCTGAATAAATCTTATTTTGTTTCTACTCGAATGCAGACAATGGGAACGGTCTAAGATGTGCCAACATCCTGCAATTAACTAGACATCCTTAAGCTGGGTACACACAGGAAAGATGTTTGAAGATGACAGACGGATCTGCAAGATTCTGTTGGCCATTTTTCAAAATCAGGGAACACACAGTCCCGAGTGTTCTCCCTATACACAGCCTATACGTCAGATCCTACAGTATCAGGGCTTAATCGGTTAGTGTGTGTGCCTAATTAAATTGTCCTAGGGGTTAGTACACATTTTTCAGACAGATAAATCACCTAAGGCTGAGCCACACAGGCCAGACGTTTTGCGTGGCGTTCCTGCAATAGCCGGCAGTTGGAGCACATGCGATCCCACAAAAAAGGGTGATCGCATGCTCTCCGAAAATGGATCGCTGCCAAACGCATGCAATGGTCCACCCACATTGACATGCACGCTCTCGATTCTCGATTCACAAGCGTGATTGTTAGTGAGAAAGCACGGTAGTGTGGCTTAGCTCTAACTGGAAGTTCCTCATACTAGAGAAAGGGTCCATGGTCCATGTTAAGTATGAGCTACATAAATAAAGTCACCACTAGCAGTCAAGTGGGTCACACATTAACGATATTGATACCGTCGGAGCCGACATATCGCACTTTATCGTTAGTGTGTGTAGCGCATTTCTGAATGATTGCGAGCACACAACTAATGGCTAAAAATTTCCCTAGGCCACTTACAGGGAGTAAGAGAGTTGACCGCGGCTTGGAACAGTGTTCTCCAATGCTTTTAATAGGAAAGAAAGTAATTGAGGTGGCGAATCACAGTTCACTAGAAATCGCAAAGTCGCGTGGCCTACCCTTAATAGTCAATAAAGCTAGGCCCACTAATGCGATTTTAATCGTGTTCCTAACGCTTTTAAAAGCGCACACTAGTGTGGCCCAATTGGGTGCCCCACACTATGCGCTGCACCACGACCTGTCAATCGCGCGAAAACGATCACGCATTTTTTAGGCAATCGAATGCGCTCTGATAGCGCTGTTTCCTAATCGCGCACTGAGCGCAGAGCGTGTTGTAGTGTGGCCTCACCCTTAGGACACGCTTGACATTTTATACTGGTAAGATTGGTAATTATAGGCCATCTTACTTATTTAATATGCAAAATAGGTTCTTCTGCAGAAATATTGATTGCAAACTGGCTACGTATCGACTACTAATCATTGCATCCAGCGGCTGATCTCTAAGTAGAATATCAGGCTGGGCTGGTTCATTAACGTGGCCATACAAATGGACCTCTGTGGCTAATTCATGTCGGATTCCATCAGATTGGCAAATACACAGAAATGGTTGTTCTATTTTCTCTGAGTGATTGTTCAATGCACCCCATACACATACAATGTTATCGGTCCATCTACTCTAGTAAGGGAGCAGGAGCCATGTACATTGCAATGGAAATTCTCCAATCGGACCGTTAGGTTGTGCCGCATGAGCGGTAGTGTCATGGGATTGCTAAATATCGCTCATGGGTATGGCCACTTAAAGGACATTAATATCTCACCTTCCCCTTTGCTTCCATAGAGGTCCTCCACCCTGAGTACTACGCATACACGAAACAAGGAAAGAAGAGTATAATTGTCCATTAAGCTCTATGGCTGGGTACCATGGAGAGACTTTTTGTCCCGAGCTCTGCCGGGACAAAATGGGTACACACCAGCCGATATTTCGGTCCCTCCAGTGTGTACCCAGCCTAACTGAAGAGCCTATCTCATTGTTTCAGCGTAACCAATAGTGATCCATTTCATTCATCCACATATATATCACTTTACTATGATGATCTTAATACAATGGTCCCTATTGTTCTGAACGGTCATTGTTTTACATCAAACAATGAATTTTAATTCTGTTTTGTTTCCAGTGAAAGATAACACTCACATGGCACCTTATCTTTTGTGAACATAGTATTTCCTGTTTATACAACAATCAACATAGACAGTGTTCATGTGTGTGTTAAGCTATGTACTATGTACATACCCTCCAACATTCCCCTTTACACTATTGAGAAACATTACACAGAGCTGTGCTAAGATCAGGTTCACTTCATTTCCTCCCCCTGCATCTCTGTACATTTTGTTTTAAAAAACCCCCAACATTCCCTTTAAATATGGACACTATTGAGAAATACATTACACAGAGCTGCTAAGATCAGGGTCACTTCATTATCCTCCCCCTGCAGCTCTGTACTATGTTGTTTACATGCCCTCCAACATTCCCCTAAAATAGGGACACTATTGAGAAATACATTACACAGAGCTGTCTAAGATCAGGGTCCACTTCATTATCCTCCCGTGCAGCTCAGAACCATGTTACTACCCTCCACCATTCCCCTTTATATAGGGCCACTATTGAGAAATGTAAATATGGTTAGCTGCATCTTTGGAGAAGGTAAGTAAACATAACTGGGATTTGGGGGGTCCTGCACCCATATCTAAAATTTTAATTTATTGGTGGACATGCCCTTTAAAGGGCTAATTTTGGAGAATGCACCACAACCAAAAAAATAGTGATAATCCACACAAGATAAAACCAAGTCTATTGAACAGGTGTAACAGCAATTAGGCTACACCTGCCATGTTTCTGTTTGATTGGCAGTTTAATCAGTAGCTCCCTAAGAATTGTGAGTTAACTTACCTTTGGAAGGTGCTTCTTTGTATCAATATATTATTTGCCACATGATGGAGCGAATGGGTCGGGGTATTGCCACCCAACCTACCATGTTTTTGGAGTTTGCGGAGTTTCTGCCTTAGTAAATGGGGTGGAGGATTTTTGTTCATTTTCCTTTTATTGCATTTTATTACAAACCTTGGTCAGTCAGGTTGGACAGTACAAGTATCTGACCAGACACTGAGACATTTCAATGATTACAATCGCACGTGTGTATGTGGTTCCCTTGGGGGCTGTTCGTTAATCCGCCCTGGCGGCACTGGAGGGAAAGTATACACACTATTGGACAAACTATCACTCAGGGTTGTGTTGTATGAACCATAACAATTGTGCACTTGTTAGATGTTCACTAAAGGACCAATTAAAGGGTTCCCAGATCACCTATTATTGTAGGACGCTCTTAATAATGTAGCTAGCTGGGTTGCACTGATTGCGAATGGAGTGTAGTTAACTGCGTTACTTCCTACTGTCTAGATTTTTCACTGATCTGAAACCCTTCATAAACCAATCATAAAGAAATTAAAATTGATTCACTTTAAGGACAATTATACTCACCTAGGTGCAAATACCCAGGGTAGGACCTAAATCGCTAATTCACTCACCTCCTGGGTACCTTCCATAACTCCAGCAATACTGTGTGCTGCCTATCATAGTGGCACCTTATAAATAAATGAAACACGCATAACAACCAATGTGAAACAATGGCTGCGTGGTACTCTATTGCCTTTGAATAAAGGACCACCACTAGATGGCAGAGTTAGTCAATTGTTTTCCTTATTGAAATTTTCCGGAGGTTGGAAAGTTCCTGCCCTTCCACTGAAAAAGTTGGGATTGTGTTTTTAACACAGAGTAACCTGTGATCATATGATGGCCATGAAGGGGAGCAGGTGCACCACCTGATTATGTGCATGGGCATGACTTTATTCTTCCTGTTTGGAATCCTCGTAGGTGAGTTCATCGTTCTGTAATGTTATGTCCAGGTTTCAATTATATGACGTTAGATTTCTAACTCCCATTAGGATAAAGGAAGCATTTGTTTTAATGCCATTTCAGTAGTAGCGTTAAGTGCCCTCTACCCACCTTTTCCCAGTAACTAAACATAACAACAGATTAAAGCTAAAGGCCACGGCAATTTTTATTATTTTAACAATATTGTAAGGTGCCATGTAAATAATATTAACTTTATTAATCTTAATTTAACATTGTAAAGTGCCATGTAGCAGGGCAGCACGGTGGCTCAGTGGTTAGCACTGATCCCTTGCAGCACTGAAGTCTGAATTCGATTCCACCCTTGGACACATCTGCAAGGAGTTGTATGTTCTCCCCGTGCTTGCGTGGGTTTCCACCGGGAACTCCGGTTTCCCCCACAATCATAAGACATACTGATAGTTGTATGTGTACATCAGTGATTAGATTGTAAGCTCTCGGGGCAGGGCCTGATGTGAATTGAGTAAATAATTGTAAAACGCTGCGGAATATGTAGGCGTCATATAAGAATAAATAAATACATAAAGTGCCGTGTAATAATATAAACATTATTATTCTAATTAACTTGTAAGGTGCCATTAATATAAAACTTATATTCTTCATTTAACATTGTACGGTGCATGTAATAATATAAACTTTATTATTCTTAATTTACATTGTAAGGTGCCATGTAAAATATAAACATTATTATTCTTAATTACATTGTAGGTGCCATGTACATATAATACAACTTTATTATTCTAATTTAACATTGTAAGGTGCCATTAATAATATAAACTTATTATTTCTTAATTAAACTTGTAAGGTGCCATGTAATAATATAACTTTATTATATTTATTTTAACTTGTAGGTGCCATGTAATAATATAAACTTTATTATCTTCATTTAACATTGTAAGGTGCCGTGTAATAATATAACTTTTTATTCTTAATTTAACATTGTAAGGTGCCATGTAATAATATAACTTTATTATTCTTAATTTAACATTGTAAGGTGCCATGTAAAATAATAAACTTTATTATTCTAATTAAAACTTTGTAAGGTGCCATGTAATAATATAAACTTTATTATTCTTAATTTAAACATGTAAGGTGCCATGTATAAATAAACTTTAATATTCTTATTTAACTTTGTAAGGTGCCTGTACAATATAAACTTTATTATTCTCATTTACTTTGTAAGGTGCCATGTATAATATAAACTTTATTATTCTTAATTAACTTTGTACGGTGCCCATGTAATAATATAAACTTTATTTTCTTAATTCTTATTATAAACATAATAAACATCCCAATACATTAGCGGCATCCTGCCTTCCTCTTACCAATGATCTATTGAGCTTTTCCACCTTCACCTGCCCTCATCAGCCGCAAGCACACCGACTTGATGATTGCCTAAACCCTTTCACCCGTACCGCTCTTTTTGGCCCCCCGTTACAAGTGTCGCCCCCCCTCAACCTAGTCCTTTTCTACCACCTACAGTTTACCCCACATATCTCCTTCCACACTGCTTGTACCCTAGGACCCCCATCCTATTGCTGTGACTCTCTACCTGACCTCCTTCTTCCCCTTTTGGGTTCCATATTCTTAGGGAGAGTGGGTGGGTTTCCTTCTCTCCTAAAGTGAAAGTGACTCCTCTCCCTTCACAATCGGCTAAAATAAATTCAGATATGTGTTGGTTGATCCTAAGGTGCCCATACCACATGTAAGACATTAGACAGATGTCCAATCTTTCATAAACTGGCCATATAGATATGAGATGTCTATCTAATGTCTAAAGACCACATTTACACGCAGCAATTTTTTATTTTGAGATGTTCCTATCTGACCCTTCATTTTGTCATCTCAATTGATTGCATTAAAGATGGGCTAGGCATTTCTTAGATAGATTGACTTTTCTCTCATAAGAAGTTAGACATCTGTGTATGTCTTAAGTAGTGTATGGGCAACTTAGATCTTCAGGTACCGTAAGTAGTGATTTAATCAGTAGTTTAAAGGACCACCCCGGGTATAAATGCTATTAATATGGTGCAGAACCCAAGGCACATTACTTACCTTTTTCCCCTGTGGTGTCTGAAGAAAAATTCCCCCAAGATATTCCTCCACCAAGGAGGTAACATGGGAAAGAAGCCTTAAGGCTGAGGCCACTCTACAGCGCTAACGTCTGCTTGTGCTACAATTCCGGTAAGTTCCATTATCAGAGCACATGTGAATCACAAAAAAAATGGTGATCCCTTGTCTCCAAAAAGTGTATCGCAGCGCAACAGACAGAAGGGCACCTGGTGTAGCCAGCACTAGCATGTATTGTGGCCTAGCCTCCCGTCATTGTCTTGGTCTTATGACTGAGGAATGCTACCCAGAAGAACAAGAAAGAGATTTGGAGGACAAGTGGAGATTGACACTGCTTATGAATCTAATTCTGCCTGCCTACAGTTTTACCTCCCAGTGTTCTCCGTACTTGCCCATTCTATCAGCCGAATCAGGCCGGGCTCATATTGTCTGTGGGACCTGCGTTAGTAAGTTTGCTAGGGCTCCCTGGGGCACGGTCAAGCCCACACAAGGCTTTATATCTAATACTCAGCACATTTTATTGGCAAATGATTGACCAAAGAAAGTGGACATAAACTCTTTGTTGAAATGTGTTTAGCATTGTGTATGTAATCTCTAATCGTAGGTGTAGTATTGAGTAACAAAATAATAATTTATATTTCTAAAGGTTCGTACACACTTGCGATCGTGGGTGCCGAACCGCGACTACAACTCCGAGATCCACCACCGCTTCCTGTCTTTCCAATGCCGCTGCTGTTGTTCTTTGTTTTCCCGAGCACCCGCGTGGAGACTCTGCGGAATCGTAGTCATTGATTGGCCGTGATATCACTGTCACACAGCCGACCTGACTGCCTTACCCGGAAGTCTGGGGCGGTGATTCAGGAGCTGGGAGCAATTAATGATGGAAACCAAACGAAGTACAGGTTATGGGGGTATTTGCACAATATACAAATTTTTTCTCACAGTCCCTTTAATTACATCAATGTATAACATCCCCTAGACTATTCACCTGGTATCACAATTAGAGTGTAATGTGCAATACAAACTGATTGTCCCAGGAGAAGTCAGAATGTGGGAATGAAGGCAGGTTAGTAGAATAGTATTTCTTCTTCATTGATTGGTGTTTCATAGACACCTGTATGGTTGGACAAATCCCTTATAAAATAACTACAATATTGTGTGCTCCCATCACACATTAATATCTTATAATTAAATTTCCATGCTACAAACCAATATTTTATTCGTAAACGACGCTGAAATAAAAAACATCATTTCGCATTCCTCTCTAATCCTCAAATAAACCAATTTAACAAGTCTACAAAAAACACACTGTACCAGCTCAATTGGGATTTTATAAAAGATGTAGAAATGAACCGGGAGATTCAATAAAAGTTCTTATTAAATGGTGCTAATTTTACCCAAACAATCAGATCTTATTTAACATTTGAAAGCTAACATCTGATTGGTTGGGGCAAAATTAGCACCATTTTTAACGATAAGAACTTTTATTGAATCTCCATGGAAAGGTTTACTCACATCCTATTTTAACCTCAAACCACTAACTTAGAGTGAGGCGACACTGCACCGCATTCCCGGAGTGCGCGATTATGATCGCCTGATGTTTCACAATCGGAGCGCATGCGATTATCCAATTGGATCGCACATGTAGCCCTAGTGTGGCCACGTCCACTGGGCCACACTAGTGTGCACTTAATCAAGATCAGATCGCGCTTAAAAAGTGCACATCAGTGTGGCCTAGCCCTAAAACCCCATATCAAAATAAAATTTTCCATAATCCGGGTTATATAACCAGAGAAACTACAGTTCATTCTTAAAAATTTATTCAATAAATGGATTAATCATAAATTTGCTATTCAAGCTAAAAAATTACTTAAAGGAATACAGAGTTTTTTTTGTTCTTCTTTTAAAGGAGAACTGTGGTATTCATACACGGGCCTTTATAAAAGGGCACATTTCTACCTATAAAATGACTCCAGGATCATGCTTCTAGCTGCATCTATCCAAAGTTACAGTAGTCTAAAGGGTTGTTTTTTCCTGCTAGCACTGTGAGCTTGACATCACCAGCACTTGGGACCTACATCCAAGTTTAAGATTGACGCATGTGCGTCCTATTGGGAGCACATCCTAAATACGCAAATAAGCAGAAGATATTCAGAAAAAACAGAAGTGCTTGCTACTAAAATTGAACGCATTGCTCCAAACATTTTGGTGCGAAGGTCTGATTGATTATTCGCACCTCACAATATCGTTTCGTTTTTGGAGCTACAGCACAGTTTTTATTTACCGCTAGTCCCGGACTATTCCTGTATTAAAGATAGTGCTGGAGCCAGAAGGAAGACTGGCAACAGTTTTTCTTTGGGCTGGGTGCTCCTCACAGAACACTATTGGGAGGTAGATTAACCCTCCTATATCCCTGTCCAAGTATTTTTCATTTAAATGCATTTCAAAAAAACTTTATACACATGATAGTTATCCTTTAAAGGGTATCTCCACCATAAAATAAACTTTTTCTGTAGTGTAGGTGACCGATTTCCATTCCCCCGCCAACTGCCATTTTTTTTTGCAAAAAAACATATTAAAAATCATAATGTACTTACAGAGCTTCTATCTCCCAGTGTTCTGATCCAGACCTCCAGGAAGTGCAAGCAGGGGGCCGGACCGGCATCCCCGTCCGTGATTGGGGCAGCCACTTACAGGCGCAGCTGCCGGCATGCAGAATGCCAGGGAACAAAGCTCTACTCTCATACTGATTTATTTTTTCAAACAAATATGGCAGTTGGGTGGGATAGTGTCCACTACACTACGGAAAAAGGATTTAATGCTAGGGCACCAGGCAGGCGGCAAAAACAGGGATCGAGAGGAGGGAGAGGGGGGAAGGGCTGCATGTGGGCAGCCAAGAAACCTCTCGGAAAGGTAAGAGGCGAAAAAACATTTTCACTCACAGCCAGGCTCCTACTCTTTACCTTTCTGGGACTTGGACACAATGCAGGAGAACCATTTGGAGAGAGAGGTATGGTAATGGATTTTAAACACTACTCAGTGGGGGCCAGTTAGTGTTTTTTTTTTTAGTTTGGGGGTGGACATGCTCTTTAAGGGCTAGGCCACATTGCCGTGTTTTTCACACTTGCGTTTGCGCATGCATTTTTTTCATACACAATCGTGGCAATGGCATGTGATCACCATTTAAAGCGCAATCGCATCAATTTCGTATCTCAGCGAAAAAAATCACTGTGCAAACGCAGCGTAATCGGACGTGAACATTACCAACAGGTTGGAAACCACCAATAGAACACAAATCCGTCGTGATCATTTTTAAAAGGTAATATAAAAAGCAATTCTACCTTGACATGTTTGTTGCATAAGGGACATTGTAATTAATAGCGGAGCTTCAGAACATAACATTTTCTTAGTCAGCTGATATATCAACCAAACCAAACAGATTTGACAACAAGGCCATTGAAACTAAATTCCTTAAGCAAATGTCTCCAGGCCAAAATTGGTTACACATTAATATTTCTAATTTAATCTAAACCCCATATTCAATATTGGTATATCTTTTCTTACATAAATAACTTCTTAAACCTATAAACTCTTTTCCCCCTTCCACTCCGTCTTCTCTTCACCCTCTCTTTTCTCTACTCCCCTCCCTATGATGTGTCACCATCTCTATCCTGCTTATATCTATATCTCCATCTCAGTGTGGACTGCCATACTGTTATGTGACACAGATGGAGATATTGTATATAGGCAGGTAGAGATGGTGTGGAGCTGCCATCTGTTATGTTGACACAGAGATAGAGAGGAGCTGCCATGCTGCTAGTGACACAGAGATGGGGATATGTATATGGGCAGGATATGATGTGTGTGAAGCTGCCATCGGCTATGTGACACCATCTCTATCCTGCTTATATCTATATCTCCATCTCAGTGTGGAGCTGCCATACTGTTATGTGACACAGATGGAGATATGTATATAGGCAGGATAGAGATGGTGTGGGACCTGCCATTCTGTTATGTGACACAGAGATAGAGAGAGCTGCCATGCTGCTATGTGGACACAGAGATGGGATATGTTATATAGCAGGATAGAGATAGTGTGGAGCTGCAATGCGTTATGTGACACAAAGATGGGGATATGTATATAGGCATGTAAAGATGGTGTGGACTGCCATGCTGATATGTGAACAGATGGAGATATGGATATAGGCAGGATATAGATGGTGTGGAGCGCCATACTGATATGTGACACAGAGGTGGAGATATGGATATAGGCAGCATAGAGATGGTGTGGAGCTCCCATGCTGCTATGTGACACAGAGATGGAGATATGGATATAGGCAGATAGAGATGGTGTGGAGCTGCCATGCTGCTATGTAACACAGAGATGGAGATATGTGTATAGGCAGTATAGTGATGATATGGAGCGCCATGCTGCTATGTAACACAGAGATGGGGTTATGTATATAGCAGGATAGATAGGGTGTGGAGCTGCCATGCTGCTATGTGACACGATGGAGGTATGGATATAGACGGATATAGATGGTGTGGAGTTGCCATACTGCTATGTGACACAGAGATGGGGATATGTATATAGGCAGAATAGAGATGGTGGGAGCTGCCATGCTGCTATGTGACACAGAGATGGGATATGTATATAGGCAGGATAGAGATGGTGGGGAGCTGCATACTGCTATGTGACACAGAGATGGGGATATGTAATAGGCAGGATAGAGATGGTGTGGATTGCCCTGCTGCTATGTGACACAGATGGAGGTATGGATATAGTCAGATATAGATGGTGTGGAGCTGCCATACTGCTATGTGACACAGAGATGGGGATATGTACATAGGCAAGATAGAGAGTGGTGTGAGCTGCCATCCTGCTATTTGACACAAGATGGAGATATGTATATAGGCAGGATGAGATGGTGTGGACTGCATACTGCTAGTGTACACAGAGATGGGGGATAGGATTAGGCAGGATAGAGATGGTGTGGAGTTGCCCTGCTGCTATGTGACACAGATGGAGGTATGGATATAGACAGGATATAATGGTGTGGAGCTGCCATACTGCTATGTGACACAGAGATGGGGATAGTGTATATAGGCAGATAGAGATGGTGTGGAGCTGCCATGCTGCTATGTACACAGAGATGGCGATATGTATATAGGCAGGATAGAGATGGTGTGGAGCTGCCATGCTGCTAGTGACACAGAGATGGAATATGTGATAGGCAGGATAGTGATGGCGTGGACTGCCATGCTGCTAGTGACACAGAGATGGGGATATGTATATAGGCAGGATAGAGATGGTGTGGAGCTGCCATGTTATATTGGACACAGATGGAGATATGGATATAGGCAAGATATAGATGATGTGGATCTGCCATACTGATATGTGACACGAGGTGGAGATATGGATATAGGCAGGATAGAGATGGTGTGGAGCTGCCATACTGCTATGTGACACAGAGATGGAGATAGTTATATGCAAATAGAGATGGATGGAGCTGCCATACTGTGGTGACACGACGGAGATTGGATATAGGCAGGATATGATGGTGTGAGCTGCCTAATGATTGTGACACAGAGATGGAGATTGATATAGGCAGGATAGAGATGTGTGGAGCTGCCATACTGCTATGTGACACAACAGAGATATGGATATAGGCATGATATAGATGGTGTGGATGCTGCATACTGATATAGGTGACAGAGATGGAGATATGGATATAGGCAGCATAAGAGGTGTGGAGCTGCCATACTGCTATGTGACACAGAGGGGTAGGTAATAGCCACATAGACAGTAAAGCCGCCTACTGACTAAGTCATGGGCCATGCTGCAGACACGCCATGTTTGTTTTCTCCATCTAGGAATGGAGTTCGCACACCTTTTTTTTTCTTCTTCCTCTCCCTCTTTAGGCCCCTTCCAAGTCCGGGCCCCATACAGGAGTGCACCCCCCCCCCCCGATGGCGGCCCTGGAACCATTCTTATGAAAAGGTGATTGCGTGCTCTCCAAAAATGGATAGGATGTGGCCACCACCCATGCACTGCTCTGTGATTCTTAACAGGTCGCATTCACAATCCTGTGTCCTAGTCCTTAGAAAGTGCTGGCTTGATAAATGGTTTCCTACGTTGCCACTCTGAAGATCTAGGCATTCAAGCTTAGTGCAGTGCTTAGAAAGACTTATGTAAAGCCTATAAACAGCATGTTATATCACACTACATGAACTTGATCACCTGCCGAGCAAGAGGCACTCCCTAGAATTGGAACAGTTCTGACCTAAGGAGAACCTACTGTCATTCATTTGGGAAAGGCTAGAAGAGAAGGTTTTCAGTCTATGATTAAGATGCATTGTAGGTTAATAAGTTTCCCTATTTCCTGCTCCATTGCACATTCCATGTCTTGGTGACCTTTTCCCTTATCCAGGCCCATGGCAATGTCCCACAAGACATTTAATTTAAGGATCGGCAGGTGCCTTATTGCAATTTCCCCAGAGTGGAAAAACTAGTTAGACATCAAAAGAATCTGATCCTACATAAACCAGGCGGTCTCCCGTCAACACATAAACAATAGAAGAATTCAGGGCTGATTCTCTGCAGACTTTTCAAGGTTTTAACAGGAACCCAGTATATGAAATGACCCTAATAGAACTGAAGCTTTGACCCAGTATATGAAATGATTCTAATAGAACTGAAGCTTTGATCCCATTATATGAAATGCTCCCTAATAGAACTGAAGCTTTGACCCCAGTATATGAATGATCCCTAATAGAACTGAAGCTTTGACCCCAGTATATGAAATGATCCCTAATAAACTGACTTTGACCCCAGTATATGAATGATTTCTAATAGAACTGAACTTTGACCCCAGTATATGAAATGATCCCTAATAAACTGAATCTTGGCCCCAGTATATGAAGATCCCTAATAGAACTGAAGCTTTGATCCAGTATATAAATGATCCCTATAGAACTGCAGACTTTCAAGTTTTAACAGGAACCCATATATGAAATGATCCCTAATAGAACTGAAGCTTTGACCCCAGTATATGAAATGATTCCTAATGAACTGAAGCTTTGATCCCAGTATATGAAATGCTCCCTAATAGAACTGAAGCTTTGACCCCAGTTATGAAATGATCTCTATGAACTGAAGCTTTGACCCCAGTATATGAATGATCCCTAATAGAACTGAGCTTTGACCCCAGTATATGAAATGATTCCTAATAAACTGAGCTTTGACCCCAGATAATGAAATGATCCTAATAACTGAAGCTTTGGCCCCGTAATGAAATGAATCCCTAATAAACTGAAGCTTTGATCCCAGTATATGAAATGATCCCTAATAGAACTGAAGCTTTGAACCCAGTATATGAATGATCCCTATAGAACGAAGCTTTGACCCCAGTTATATGAATGATCCCAATAGAACTGAGCTTTGACCCCAGTATATGAAATGATCCCTATAGAACTGAAGCTTTGACCCCATTATATGAAATGACCCTATAGAACTGAAGCTTTGACCCCAGTATATGAATGATCCCTAATAACTGAGCTTTGACCCCAGTATATGAAAATGCTCCCTAATAGAACTGAAGCTTTGACCCATATATTGAATGATCCCTAATAGAACTGAAGCTTTGACCCCAGTATATGAAATGATCCCTAATAGAACTGAAGCTTTGAACCCAGTATATGAAATGATCCCTATAGAACTGAAGCTTTGACCCCAGTATTGAAATGATCCCTAATAGAACTGAAGCTTTGACCCCAGTAATATGAATTGATCCCAATAGAACTGAAGCTTTGACCCCGTATATGAAATGATCCCTAATGAACTGAAGCTTTGACCCCAGTATGATGAAATTCCCTAATAGAACTGAAGCTTTGACCCGTATATAAATGATCCCTAATAGAACGAACGTTGAACCCAGTATATGAAATGATCCCTAATAGAACGAAGCTTGACCCCAGTATATGAAATGATCCCTAATAGAACTGAAGCTTTGAACCCAGTATAATGAAATGATCCCTAATAGAACTGAAGCTTTGACCCCAGTATATGAAATGATCCCTAATAGAACTGAAGCTTTGACCCCAGTATATGAATGATCCCTAATAGAACTGAAGCTTTGAACCCAGTATATGAAATGATCCTAAGAACTGAACTTTGACCCAGTATATGAAATGATCCCTAATAGAACTGAAGCTTTGAACCCAGTATATGAAATGATCCCTAATAGAACTGAAGCTTTGACCCCAGTATATGAAATGATTCCTAATAGAACTGAAGCTTTGACCCCAGTATATGAAATGATCCCTAATAGAACTGAAGCTTTGACCCCAGTATATGAAATGATCCCTAATAGAACTGAAGCTTTGACCCCAGTATATGAAATGATCCCTATTAGAACTGAAGCTTTGACCCCAGTATATGAAATGATCCCTAATAGAACTGAAGCTTTGAACCAGTATATGAAATGATCCCTAATAGAACTAAGCTTTGACCCCAGTATATGAAATGACCCTAATAGAACGGAAGCTTTGAACCCAGTATATGAAATGATCCCTAATGAACTGAAGCTTTGAGACCCCAGTATATGAAATGATCCCTAATAAACTGAAGCTTTGACCCCAGTATTGAAATGATCCCTATAGAACTGAAGCTTTAACCCAGTATATAAATGATTCCTAATAGAACTGAAGCTTTGACCCCAGTATATGAAATGATCCCTAATAGAACTGAAGCTTTGACCCCAGTATATGAAATGATCCCTAATAGAACTGAAGCTTTGAACCCAGTATATGAAATGATTCCTAATAGACTAGCTTTACCCCATATTAAGTGACCCTAATAAACTGAAGCTTGACCCCATATATGAAATGATCCCTAATAGAACTGAAGCTTTGACCCCAGTATATGAAATGATCCCTAATAGAACTGAAGCTTTGACCCCAGTATATGAAATGTCCCTATAGAACTGAAGCTTTGACCCCAGTTATGAATGATCCTAATAGAACTGAGCTTTACCCCAGTATTGAATGATCCCTAATAGAACTGAAGCTTTGAACCCAGTATTGAATGATCCCTAATAGAATTGAAGCTTTGACCCAGTTATGAAATGATCCCTATAGAACTGAAGCTTTGACCCCATTATTGAAATGTCCCTAATAGAACTGAAGCTTGACCCCAGTATAGGAAATGACCAATAGAACTGAAGCTTTGACCCAGTATATGAAATGATCCCTAATAGAACTGAAGCTTTGACCCCAGTATATGAAATGATCCCTAATAGAACTGAAGCTTTGAAACCCAGTATATGAAATGATCCCTAATAGAACTGAAGCTGACCCCAGTATATGAAATGATCCCTATAGAACTGAAGCTTTGAACCCAGTATATGAAATGATCCCTAATAGAACTGAAGCTTTGACCCCAGTATAAGAATGATCCCTAATAGAACTGAAGCTTTGACCCCAGTTATATGAATGATCCCTAATAGAACTGAAGCTTTGAACCCAGTATATGAAATGATTCCTAATAGAACTGAGCTTTGACCCCAGTAATTGAAATGATCCCTAATAGAACTGAAGCTTTGCCCCCAGTATATGAAATGTCCCTAATAGAACTGAAGCTTTGACCCCAATATGAAATGATTCCTAATAGAACTGAAGCTTTGACCCCAGTATATGAAATGATCCCTATAACTGAAGCTTTGACCCCAGTATATGAATATCCCAATAGAACTGAAGCTTTGACCCCAGTATATGAAATGATTCCTAATAGAACGAAGCTTTGACCCAGTATATGAAATGATCCCTAATAGAACTGAAGCTTTGAACCCAGTATATAGAAATGATCTAATAGAACTGAAGCCTTGACCCAGTATGAATGACCCTATAGACTGAAGCTTTGACCCAGTATATGAAATGATCCCTAATAGAACTGAAGCTTTGACCACATATTATGAAATGATTCCTAATAGAACTGAAGCTTTGACCCCAGTATGAAATGATTCCTAATAGACTGAAGCTTTGATCCCAGTATATGAAATGATCCCTAATAGAACTGAAGCTTTGACCCGAGTATATGAAATGATCCCTAATAGAACTGAAGCTTTGACCCCAGTATATTAAATGATTCCTAATAGACTGAAGCTTTGACCCCAATATTGAAATGATTCCTAATAGAACTGAAGCTTGATCCCAGTATATATAAATGATCCTAATAGAACTGAAGCTTGAACCCCTGTTAAGGTAAAGTCATGCAATTTAGATTTGTTTGAGTTGCAGATCCACAGCAGACAGGAGCCTTTCAGCAAATTGCTCTAGTGCCCTGAGCCTACAGGATCTGACAGGTGACACCAGTAATGGCGTAATAGTCATTGTTTACTTCATTTAAATATCATGAAAAAGTTGTGTCCCCTTTCCTGCACAAGTTTCTTTTCGAACAGAGACCTGGCCAGTAGCACATGTACAGGAAAGAAGTCGCACCTTTCTGATACTATGCATGACGTTATTTTTCTCTTGGGAATCCTCGTAGGTGAGTTTGTGATTCCTCGTTGTTTATTTATACTTGTTGTGTTGTCAAACTGCAAATAGATTTACATAGTTCCATTTATATTTGTGCTTCGCTTGTGTCTTTTACATGAAAAACAGGTTTCGAAACCTTTGGAAAAAATAAACAGCTTACAAATAACAATCCACGTTCAAGCATGTGTTTATATAAACTCATGCGGGGTCAATAGAGAGAGACCTTACTTCTCTATAAAACCCAAACCATCTCAAATCCAGACGATGCAAGGGTGGATATATGGCACCAGTTCATTACAGGCATGCTGTGTGGCTATACTGTCTCCGATACAGCCTGCATCGCTATTAGAACTACTGCACCAGACTCATAGCAAGCTGATTTTATATGTGTTTGGTATAACCATGGGTTAAAAATGCAAATGAACGGGGAAATAACGCCTGGTCATTTTTTCAATGCATTTTCTAATGCATGTTGTATGTGTACAACGGACACACACATGTAACCGGCCACACAAAATGCATTGTACTGCGCCACACACAGATTGATTAAGTGGGAAGTGGGAAACGCCATTATGGTCCCTATAGGAATTCTGTGCTGCTGCGTTTTTTGAGACCCACATTACGTAACACTAATCCTATTCTGTGTGCGAATAGTACATTGATGACGTCTTTTTGTTTAACAAAATTTCCAGATTTCTGCGCCACCAACCCGGAGTGACGTGTTCTTGGAGGCAGTTGTATGTGGAGTAACCCGTGTGCATGTACATGGTATAAACACTGGAGGGGGGAGTTTACGGAATCTGATGTTGCTCTCCGCAGTGCCCACAGTACTGATGTAATAGCGTGATTTCTGCTCTGGTAAATGGTAATTCAGCTTTGTGTTGCCATATAAAATCTGCAACCATGATTTCAAATCTCATGCTGCGACTGCGTGGATGGCTTTTCAAATCCCAAGCAGCCAACTAAATCTCCAAGTCACGCTAACCGTTTGTAAATGGCGCAAGGGTTAGTGTGACTTTAAGGCCCCATCGATGATGCCCGTCCGAATGAACAATCAATAGTCGAGCGAAATGGGTGTTTGAAAGTCACTTGGCGTCACTTGCGCATTTTACTGGCCGCCTACCGATATTTCTGTGTATTGGAATGGACATGCTGATAAATCATGGCCGATTGGGCGTCTCCTATGGCCTTACAGCTGCAGCTATTGGTGAACGTCTTGTATGTACCAGCCTTATATTGGTGGATCAGGGTAATAGACACGTCACAACATTGTCCATGCCGCAATAGGTGCTGACCAAGTACTAAATTGGCCTTGGCTTACCAGTGTCTGGTCAGCTATAGCATTGTATGATGTTACCAATATGTGGGGTTATTCAATAAAAGTTCTTATCGTTTAAAATGGAGCTAATTTGCCCCCAACCAATCAGATGTTAGCTTTCAAATGTTACTAAGTTCGATGGTTTCGGGCAAAATTAGCACCATTTTAAACGATAAGAACTTTTATTGACCCTCCCTGATTATGTATAGGATAGTAATATACTTGAAATCTGGTATGTTTCCAGTGCCACGGTAGCAGCACGAGGTCAGATTATTGGTCTATAATCATATGTGGAATGTTTGAAAAAACGTAAGAGGCTGATCTTGATGTCCTGCCATTTCGTTTCAATCTAACCTGTTTAGCGAGTATTTCTGTGTAGACAGTTTACTCCAGTGAATTGTCGTTCTATAAACACGCTAGTAAATAGAGAAGGCCGTGTGATTCAGTAGCTCTTTGTGTAATGCTGGAATACACCTGCCTGATACTCATTAATTTAACATTTAATCTGACCCAAATGGCAATTTATGTAATGTTGGCCCGTGTTACCATGGGATGTTCCCAGGTGGATAACGCTTTGCAGCCGGCGTTGCATTTTTGCAGTTGATCACAAAGTATCAGGTGGGCGGGTTTACAGAACGTTTGTGGAACTGTCCAAGAAAGGCCATGTTAAAATACATGCACGTGTATGCGTTCACTCAGACGCTGTTCGTCAATCTGCCATGGCAGATCAAGAACGTTGTTCGCTGTCTGTCTGTCTTGTGCTCGGGGACTGTGCATCAGCCATCCTATAGGATGTGTGTATGGGCCTTTAAGCGCTATATAAAAAAATAAATACTCATCACCCTCCACTTTTCCTGCACACAATGTAGACACACACAGCACATAAAACCTGCATTCCACGCTATAGCGATTTCCTGTCGAAATAACATTGTTGTGGCCATATAAAACAGATGTTTTCATTGTACACAGGCTCAACAACAAAAGCTGAATAAATCTTATTTGTTTCTACTCGAATGCAGACAATGGGACGGTCTAAGATGTGCCAACATCCTGCAAATTAACTAGACATCCTTAAGCTGGGTACACACAGGAAAGATGTTTGAAGATGACAGACGGGATCTGCAAGATTCTGTTGGCCATTTTTCAAAATCAGGGAACACACAGTCCCGAGTGTTCTCCCTATACACAGCCTATACGTCAGATCCTACAGTATCAGGGCTTAATCGGTAGTGTGTGTGCCTAATTAAATTGTCCTAGGGTTAGTACACATTTTTCAGACAGATAAATCACCTAAGGCTGAGCCACACAGGCCAGACGTTTTGCGTGGCGTTCCTGCAATAGCCGCAGTTGGAGCACATGCGATCCCAAAAAAAGGGTGATCGCATGCTCTCCGAAAATGGATCGCTGCCAAACGCATGCAATGGTCCACCCACATTGACATGCACGCTCTCGATTCTCGATTCACAAGCGTGATTGTTAGTGAGAAAGCACGGTAGTGTGGCTTAGCTCTAACTGGAAGTTCCTCATACTAGAGAAAGGGTCCATGGTCCATGTTAAGTATGAGCTACATAGAATAAAGTCACCACTAGCAGTCAAGTGGGTCACACATTAACGATATTGATACCGTCGGAGCCGACATATCGCACTTTATCGTTAGTGTGTGTAGCGCATTTCTGAATGATTGCGAGCACACAACTAATGGCTAAAAATTTCCCTAGGCCACTTACAGGGAGTAAGAGAGTTGACCGCGGCTTGGAACAGTGTTCTCCAATGCTTTTAATAGGAAAGAAAGTAATTGAGGTGGCGAATCACAGTTCACTAGAAATCGCAAAGTCGCGTGGCCTACCCTTAATAGTCAATAAAGCTAGGCCCACTAATGCGATTTTAATCGTGTTCCTAACGCTTTTAAAAGCGCACACTAGTGTGGCCCATTGGGTGCCCCACACTATGCGCTGCACCACGACCTGTCAATCGCGCGAAAACGATCACGCATTTTTTAGGCAATCGAATGCGCTCTGATAGCGCTGTTTCCTAATCGCGCACTGAGCGCAGAGCGTGTTGTAGTGTGGCCTCACCCTTAGGACACGCTTGACATTTTATACTGGTAAGATTGGTAATTATAGGCCATCTTACTTATTTAATATGCAAAATAGGTTCTTCTGCAGAAATATTGATTGCAAACTGGCTACGTATCGACTACTAATCATTGCATCCAGCGGCTGATCTCTAAGTAGAATATCAGGCTGGGCTGGTTCATTAACGTGGCCATACAAATGGACCTCTGTGGCTAATTCATGTCGGATTCCATCAGATTGGCAAATACACAGAAATGGTTGTTCTATTTTCTCTGAGTGATTGTTCAATGCACCCCATACACATACAATGTTATCGGTCCATCTACTCTAGTAAGGGAGCAGGAGCCATGTACATTGCAATGGAAATTCTCCAATCGGACCGTTAGGTTGTGCCGCATGAGCGGTAGTGTCATGGGATTGCTAAATATCGCTCATGGGTATGGCCACTTAAAGGACATTAATATCTCACCTTCCCCTTTGCTTCCATAGAGGTCCTCCACCCTGAGTACTACGCATACACGAAACAAGGAAAGAAGAGTATAATTTCCATTAAGCTCTATGGCTGGGTACCATGGAGAGACTTTTTGTCCCGAGCTCTGCCGGGACAAAATGGGTACACACCAGCCGATATTTCGGTCCCTCCAGTGTGTACCCAGCCTAACTGAAGAGCCTATCTCATTGTTTCAGCGTAACCAATAGTGATCCATTTCATTCATCCACATATATATCACTTTACTATGATGATCTTAATACAATGGTCCCTATTGTTCTGAACGGTCATTGTTTTACATCAAACAATGAATTTTAATTCTGTTTTGTTTCCAGTGAAAGATAACACTCACATGGCACCTTATCTTTTGTGAACATAGTATTTCCTGTTTATACAACAATCAACATAGACAGTGTTCATGTGTGTGTTAAGCTATGTACTATGTACATACCCTCCAACATTCCCCTTTACACTATTGAGAAACATTACACAGAGCTGTGCTAAGATCAGGTTCACTTCATTTCCTCCCCCTGCATCTCTGTACATTTTGTTTTAAAAAACCCCCAACATTCCCTTTAAATATGGACACTATTGAGAAATACATTACACAGAGCTGCTAAGATCAGGGTCACTTCATTATCCTCCCCCTGCAGCTCTGTACTATGTTGTTTACATGCCCTCCAACATTCCCCTAAAATAGGGACACTATTGAGAAATACATTACACAGAGCTGTCTAAGATCAGGGTCCACTTCATTATCCTCCCGTGCAGCTCAGAACCATGTTACTACCCTCCACCATTCCCCTTTATATAGGGCCACTATTGAGAAATGTAAATATGGTTAGCTGCATCTTTGGAGAAGGTAAGTAAACATAACTGGGATTTGGGGGGTCCTGCACCCATATCTAAAATTTTAATTTATTGGTGGACATGCCCTTTAAAGGGCTAATTTTGGAGAATGCACCACAACCAAAAAAATAGTGATAATCCACACAAGATAAAACCAAGTCTATTGAACAGGTGTAACAGCAATTAGGCTACACCTGCCATGTTTCTGTTTGATTGGCAGTTTAATCAGTAGCTCCCTAAGAATTGTGAGTTAACTTACCTTTGGAAGGTGCTTCTTTGTATCAATATATTATTTGCCACATGATGGAGCGAATGGGTCGGGGTATTGCCACCCAACCTACCATGTTTTTGGAGTTTGCGGAGTTTCTGCCTTAGTAAATGGGGTGGAGGATTTTTGTTCATTTTCCTTTTATTGCATTTTATTACAAACCTTGGTCAGTCAGGTTGGACAGTACAAGTATCTGACCAGACACTGAGACATTTCAATGATTACAATCGCACGTGTGTATGTGGTTCCCTTGGGGGCTGTTCGTTAATCCGCCCTGGCGGCCTGGAGGGAAAGTATACACACTATTGGACAAACTATCACTCAGGGTTGTGTTGTATGAACCATAACAATTGTGCACTTGTTAGATGTTCACTAAAGGACCAATTAAAGGGTTCCCAGATCACCTATTATTGTAGGACGCTCTTAATAATGTAGCTAGCTGGGTTGCACTGATTGCGAATGGAGTGTAGTTAACTGCGTTACTTCCTACTGTCTAGATTTTTCACTGATCTGGAAACCCTTCATAAACCAATCATAAAGAAATTAAAATTGATTCACTTTAAGGACAATTATACTCACCTAGGTGCAAATACCCAGGGTAGGACCTAAATCGCTAATTCACTCACCTCCTGGGTACCTTCCATAACTCCAGCAATACTGTGTGCTGCCTATCATAGTGGCACCTTATAAATAAATGAAACACGCATAACAACCAATGTGAAACAATGGCTGCGTGGTACTCTATTGCCTTTGAATAAAGGACCACCACTAGATGGCAGAGTTAGTCAATTGTTTTCCTTATTGAAATTTTCCGGAGGTTGGAAAGTTCCTGCCCTTCCACTGAAAAAGTTGGGATTGTGTTTTTAACACAGAGTAACCTGTGATCATATGATGGCCATGAAGGGGAGCAGGTGCACCACCTGATTATGTGCATGGGCATGACTTTATTCTTCCTGTTTGGAATCCTCGTAGGTGAGTTCATCGTTCTGTAATGTTATGTCCAGGTTTCAATTATATACGTTAGATTTCTAACTCCCATTAGGATAAAGGAAGCATTTGTTTTAATGCCATTTCAGTAGTAGCGTTAAGTGCCCTCTACCCACCTTTTCCCAGTAACTAAACATAACAACAGATTAAAGCTAAAGGCCACGGCAATTTTTATTATTTTAACATATTGTAAGGTGCCATGTAATAATATTAACTTTATTAATCTTAATTTAACATTGTAAAGTGCCATGTAGCAGGGCAGCACGGTGGCTCAGTGGTTAGCACTGATCCCTTGCAGCACTGAAGTCTGAATTCGATTCCACCCTTGGACACATCTGCAAGGAGTTGTATGTTCTCCCCGTGCTTGCGTGGGTTTCCACCGGGAACTCCGGTTTCCCCCACAATCATAAGACATACTGATAGTTGTATGTGTACATACAGTGATTAGATTGTAAGCTCTCGGGGCAGGGCCTGATGTGAATTGAGTAAATAATTGTAAAACGCTGCGGAATATGTAGGCGTCATATAAGAATAAATAAATACATAAAGTGCCGTGTAATAATATAAACATTATTATTCTAATTAACTTGTAAGGTGCCATTAATATAAAACTTATATTCTTCATTTAACATTGTAGGTGCATGTAATAATATAAACTTTATTATTCTTAATTTACATTGTAAGGTGCCATGTAAAATATAAACATTATTATTCTTAATTACATTGTAGGTGCCATGTACATATAATACACTTTATTATTCTAATTTAACATTGTAAGGTGCCATTAATAATATAAACTTATTATTTCTTAATTAAACTTGTAAGGTGCCATGTAATAATATAACTTTATTATATTTATTTTAACTTTGTAGGTGCCATGTAATAATATAAACTTTATTATCTTCATTTAACATTGTAAGGTGCCGTGTAATAATATAACTTTTTATTCTTAATTTAACATTGTAAGGTGCCATGTAATAATATAACTTTATTATTCTTAATTTAACATTGTAAGGTGCCATGTAAAATAATAAACTTTATTATTCTAATTAAAACTTTGTAAGGTGCCATGTAATAATATAAACTTTATTATTCTTAATTTAAACATGTAAGGTGCCATGTATAAATAAACTTTAATATTCTTATTTAACTTTGTAAGGTGCCTGTACAATATAAACTTTATTATTCTCATTTACTTTGTAAGGTGCCATGTATAATATAAACTTTATTATTCTTAATTAACTTTGTACGGTGCCCATGTAATAATATAAACTTTATTTTCTTAATTCTTATTATAAACATAATAAACATCCCAATACATTAGCGGCATCCTGCCTTCCTCTTACCAATGATCTATTGAGCTTTTCCACCTTCACCTGCCCTCATCAGCCGCAAGCACACCGACTTGATGATTGCCTAAACCCTTTCACCCGTACCGCCTTTTTGGCCCCCCGTTACAAGTGTCGCCCCCCCTCAACCTAGTCCTTTTCTACCACCTACAGTTTACCCCACATATCTCCTTCCACACTGCTTGTACCCTAGGACCCCCATCCTATTGCTGTGACTCTCTACCTGACCTCCTTCTTCCCCTTTTGGGTTCCATATTCTTAGGGAGAGTGGGTGGGTTTCCTTCTCTCCTAAAGTGAAAGTGACTCCTCTCCCTTCACAATCGGCTAAAATAAATTCAGATATGTGTTGGTTGATCCTAAGGTGCCCATACCACATGTAAGACATTAGACAGATGTCCAATCTTTCATAAACTGGCCATATAGATATGAGATGTCTATCTAATGTCTAAAGACCACATTTACACGCAGCAATTTTTTATTTTGAGATGTTCCTATCTGACCCTTCATTTTGTCATCTCAATTGATTGCATTAAAGATGGGCTAGGCATTTCTTAGATAGATTGACTTTTCTCTCATAAGAGTTAGACATCTGTGTATGTCTTAAGTAGTGTATGGGCAACTTAGATCTTCAGGTACCGTAAGTAGTGATTTAATCAGTAGTTTAAAGGACCACCCCGGGTATAAATGCTATTAATATGGTGCAGAACCCAAGGCACATTACTTACCTTTTTCCCCTGTGGTGTCTGAAGAAAAATTCCCCCAAGATATTCCTCCACCAAGGAGGTAACATGGGAAAGAAGCCTTAAGGCTGAGGCCACTCTACAGCGCTAACGTCTGCTTGTGCTACAATTCCGGTAAGTTCCATTATCAGAGCACATGTGAATCACAAAAAAAATGGTGATCCCTTGTCTCCAAAAAGTGTATCGCAGCGCAACAGACAGAAGGGCACCTGGTGTAGCCAGCACTAGCATGTATTGTGGCCTAGCCTCCCGTCATTGTCTTGGTCTTATGACTGAGGAATGCTACCCAGAAGAACAAGAAAGAGATTTGGAGGACAAGTGGAGATTGACACGTGCTTATGAATCTAATTCTGCCTGCCTACAGTTTTACCTCCCAGTGTTCTCCGTACTTGCCCATTCTATCAGCCGAATCAGGCCGGGCTCATATTGTCTGTGGGACCTGCGTTAGTAAGTTTGCTAGGGCTCCCTGGGGCACGGTCAAGCCCACACAAGGGCTTTATATCTAATACTCAGCACATTTTATTGGCAAATGATTGACCAAAGAAAGTGGACATAAACTCTTTGTTGAAATGTGTTTAGCATTGTGTATGTAATCTCTAATCGTAGGTGTAGTATTGAGTAACAAAATAATAATTTATATTTCTAAAGGTTCGTACACACTTGCGATCGTGGGTGCCGAACCGCACTACAACTCCGAGATCCACCACCGCTTCCTGTCTTTCCAATGCCGCTGCTGTTGTTCTTTGTTTTCCCGAGCACCCGCGTGGAGACTCTGCGGAATCGTAGTCATTGATTGGCCGTGATATCACTGTCACACAGCCGACCTGACTGCCTTACCCGGAAGTCTGGGGCGGTGATTCAGGAGCTGGGAGCAGATTAATGATGGAAACCAAACGAAGTACAGGTTATGGGGGTATTTGCACAATATACAAATTTTTTCTCACAGTCCCTTTAATTACATCAATGTATAACATCCCCTAGACTATTCACCTGGTATCACAATTAGAGTGTAATGTGCAATACAAACTGATTGTCCCAGGAGAAGTCAGAATGTGGGAATGAAGGCAGGTTAGTAGAATAGTATTTCTTCTTCATTGATTGGTGTTTCATAGACACCTGTATGGTTGGACAAATCCCTTATAAAATAACTACAATATTGTGTGCTCCCATCACACATTAATATCTTATAATTAAATTTCCATGCTACAAACCAATATTTTATTCGTAAACGACGCTGAAATAAAAAACATCATTTCGCATTCCTCTCTAATCCTCAAATAAACCAATTTAACAAGTCTACAAAAAACACACTGTACCAGCTCAATTGGGATTTTATAAAAGATGTAGAAATGAACCGGGAGATTCAATAAAAGTTCTTATTAAATGGTGCTAATTTTACCCAAACAATCAGATCTTATTTAACATTTGAAAGCTAACATCTCGATTGGTTGGGGCAAAATTAGCACCATTTTTAACGATAAGAACTTTTATTGAATCTCCATGGAAAGGTTTACTCACATCCTATTTTAACCTCAAACCACTAACTTAGAGTGAGGCGACACTGCACCGCATTCCCGGAGTGCGCGATTATGATCGCCTGATGTTTCACAATCGGAGCGCATGCGATTATCCAATTGGATCGCACATGTAGCCCTAGTGTGGCCACGTCCACTGGGCCACACTAGTGTGCACTTAATCAAGATCAGATCGCGCTTAAAAAGTGCACATCAGTGTGGCCTAGCCCTAAAACCCCATATCAAAATAAAATTTTCCATAATCCGGGTTATATAACCAGAGAAACTACAGTTCATTCTTAAAAATTTATTCAATAAATGGATTAATCATAAATTTGCTATTCAAGCTAAAAAATTACTTAAAGGAATACAGAGTTTTTTTTGTTCTTCTTTTAAAGGAGAACTGTGGATTCATACACGGGCCTTTATAAAAGGGCACATTTCTACCTATAAAATGACTCCAGGATCATGCTTCTATGCATGCAGTCTATCCAAAGTTACAGTAGTCTAAAGGGTTGTTTTTTCCTGCTAGCACTGTGAGCTTGTGACATCACCAGCACTTGGGACCTCATCCAAGTTTAAGATTGACGCATGTGCGTCCTATTGGGAGCACATCCTAAATACGCAAATAAGCAGAAGATATTCAGAAAAAACAGAAGTGCTTGCTACTAAAAATTGAACGCATTGCTCCTAAACATTTTGGTGCGAAGGTCGATTGATTATTCGCACCTCACAATATCGTTTCGTTTTTGGAGCTACAGCACAGTTTTATTTACCAGCTAGTCCGGACTATTCCTGTATTAAAGATAGTGCGGAGCCAGAGGAAGACTGGCAACAGTTTTTCTTTGGGCTGGGTGCTCCTCACAGAACATATTGGGAGGTAGATTACCCGTCCTATATCCCCTGTCCCAAGTATTTTTCATTTAAATGCATTTCAAAAAAACTTTATACACATGATAGTTATCCTTTAAAGGGTATCTCCACCATAAAATAAACTTTTTCTGTAGTGTAGGTGACCATCCATTCCTCCGCCAACTGCCATTTTTTTTTGCAAAAAAACATATTAAAATCATAATGTACTTACAGAGCTCTATCTCCCAGTGTTCTGATCCAGACCTCCAGGAAGTTGCAAGCAGGGGGCCGGACCGGCATCCCCGTCCGTGATTGGGGCAGCCACTTACAGGCGGCAGCTGCCGGCATGCAGAATGCCAGGGAACAAGCTCTACTCTCATACTATATTATTTTTTTCAAACAAATATGGCAGTTGGGTGGGATAGTGTCCACTACACTACGGAAAAAGGATTTAATGCTAGGGCACCAGGCAGGCGGCAAAAACAGGGATCGAGGGAGGGAGAGGGGGGAAGGGCTGCATGTGGGCAAGCCAAGAAACCTCTCGGAAAGGTAAGAGGCGAAAAAACATTTCACTCACAGCCAGGCTCCTACTCTTTACTTTCTGGGACTTGGACACAATGCAGGAGAACCATTTGGAGCAGAGAGGTATGGTAAGATTTTAAACACTACTCAGTGGGGGCCAGTAGTGTTTTTTTTTTTTAGTTTGGGGGGTGGACATGCTCTTTAAGGGCTAGGCCACATTGCCGTGTTTTTTCACACTTGCGTTTGCGCATTGCATTTTTTTCATACAACAATCGTGGCAATGGCATGTGATCACCATTTAAAGCGCAATCGCATACAATTTCGTTCATCTCTAGCGAAAAAATCACTGTGCAAACGCAGCGTAATCGGACGTGAACATTACCAACAGGTTGGAAACCACCAATAGAACACAAAATCCGTTCGGTGATCATTTTTAAAAGGTAATATAAAAAGCAATTCTACCTTGACATGTTGTTGCATAAGGGACATTGTAATTAATAGCGAGCTTCAGAACATAACATTTTCTTAGTCAAGCTGATATATCAACCAAACCAAACATTTGACAACCAAGGCCATTGAAACATAAATTCCTTAAAGCAAATGTCTCCAGGCCAAATTGGTTACACATTAATATTTTAATATATCAGAGATTAAACCCATATTCAATATTGTTATACTTTTCTTGGGCAGTAAATAACTTCTTAAACCTATAAACTCTTTTCCCCCTTCCACTCCGTCTTCTCTTCACCCTCTCTTTTCTCTACTCCCCTCCCGATATGTATATAGGCAGGATAGAGATGGTGTGAAGCTGCCATGCTGCTATGTGACACCATCTCTATCCTGCTTATATCTATATCTCCATCTCAGTGTGGAGCTGCCATACTGTTATGTGACACAGATGGAGATATGTATATAGGCAGGATAGAGATGGTGTGGAGCTGCCATTCTGTTATGTGACACAGAGATAGAGAGGAGCTGCCATGCTGCTATGTGACACAGAGATGGGGATATGTATATAGGCAGGATAGAGATAGTGTGGAGCTGCAATGCTGTTATGTGACACAAAGATGGGGATATGTATATAGGCAGGATAAAGATGGTGTGGAGCTGCCATGCTGATATGTGACACAGATGGAGATATGGATATAGGCAGGATATAGATGGTGTGGAGCTGCCATACTGATATGTGACACAGAGGTGGAGATATGGATATAGGCAGCATAGAGATGGTGTGGAGCTCCCATGCTGCTATGTGACACAGAGATGGAGATATGGATATAGGCAGGATAGAGATGGTGTGGAGCTGCCATGCTGCTATGTGACACAGAGATGTAATTGGAAATGTTGGGAAATGGAGGCGCTATTTATCATGGTGACCAGGATATATTCCACCAGGGACGAGTGTCTGAAGTCGCACTATCTTGTATTTATTACCAAAACACCCCTCCATACCCCTACCACTCTCCCCTCCCCCCACCCCCCTCCCATTCCCATCTACCCTC
This sequence comes from Hymenochirus boettgeri, assembly GCA_019447015.1. Taxonomy (NCBI): domain Eukaryota; kingdom Metazoa; phylum Chordata; class Amphibia; order Anura; family Pipidae; genus Hymenochirus; species Hymenochirus boettgeri. The sequence goes on along the minus strand of CM033470.1, from coordinate 328,791,704 downwards.
CCATTGTAAAAAGTGTGGGGTTAAGCATGTACCAGTCCCGACATCAAGGTTGTTGCCCGAAGAGACACCTGGCAACCAGGACCAAGGTCCCCTCTCTTTTATTATTATTATTATATTATTATTATCATTTTTAGCATCTATAGTTTTCACCTATGTTTCTGTGTGCATCGTTAAACTTTGTGCACAGCACAAGTCTAGAGGGAACATGGGGACAGAGTCACCATGCAGGTGGCCCGCCATTCAGAACTGTTCTGGGTCCATACTGGGTTACACTTTCTGGGCCCCCCCCCTAGCACGACCAACTCAGACACACTGTCCAACATTTTGTAAAAACGCAAAAGGGGACACCGCTCACTTCATAGGGCCACGCCCACTTTTGTTAAGGTTACACCACCCATTTTTAAAGACCATTACTCCCATTTACTACATGTTTATTATTACAATGTTATTGTTACAATATTAATTATCAACTAGACATTAAGCGCCATACATTAACAGGCGCTGGACATGCTAGCCAACCTCACTGACACACACACCGGTAGAATATAACATGTACCATGTCCAGTACACCAAATTAAGATTAAACCTCAATGCCCACAGGGACAGCTGGTAAGTATAACATACCTTTAAGCCAGCGCCACACAGAGGATCCATAATTAGACCCCATATTATATTCTTGCATCGTGTTGCTAAAAAACATATTTTATTTCGTATTGACTATGTGAATATATTCACCCCATTCTCCATGCTCAAATCCTTAACACCTATCCATAGGTGCCACTATTGCACACAGCATGGCAAGCTCCCACTCGTCCTGCATAGCTCCTATTTCTATCTGTGTCCTGGCTTATAGTCTATTTTCTATCCTGCTATATCCATATCTCATCCCAGTGTGAGCTGCCAACTGCTATGTGACCACAGAGATGGAGTATGTATATAGGCGGATACGAAATGGTGTGAAGCTGCCATGACTGCTGTGACACCAATCTCTATCCGCTTATATTATATCTCCCATCTCAGTGGGGCTGCCTACTGTTATGTGACACAGATGGAGATGTATTAGGCAGGAAGAGATGGTGTGGAGCTGGCCATTCTGTTATTGACACAGATATAGATAGAGGATGCACATGCTGCTATGGACAGAGATGGATATGTATATGGTCAGTATAGAGATGCGTGTGAAGCTGCCCATGCTGTCTATGTGACACCATCTCTGATCCTATATCTAATAATTCCATCTCAGTGTGGAACTGCCATACTGTAGTGGACACAGATGGAGATATGTTATATAGGCGGAAAGAGAGAGGTGTGGAGCTGCCAAGTTCTGTTATGTGACACAGAGATAGAGAGGAGCTGCCATGACTGCCTATGTGACCAGAGATGGGGGATATGTATTAGGCAGGATAGAGATAGTGGGAGCTGCAATGCTGTTATGTGACACAAAGATGGGGATATGTATATAGGCAGGAATAAAGATGGTGTGATCTGCCCATGACTGATATGTACACCAGATGGGATAGGAATAGCAGGATATAAGCATGGTGTGGAGGCTGCCATACTGAGTTGTGACACGAGGTGGAGTATGGATATAGCAGCCATAGAATGGTGTGAGCGTCCCATCTGCTATGTGACACAGAGATTGAGATATGGTAATAGGCAGACATAGATATGGTGTGGAAGCTGCCATGCGCTATGTGACACCAAAGAGATGGAGATATGTGTATAGGCAGGATAGTGATGATATGGAGCTGCCATGCTGCTATGTAACACAGAGATGGGGTTATGTATATAGGCAGGATAGATGGTGTGAGGCTGCCATGCTGCTATGTGACACAGATGGAGGTATGGATATAGACAGGATATAGATGGTGTGGAGTTGCCATCTGCTATGTGACACAGAGATGGGTATGATATGGCAAGATAGAGATGGGTGGGAGTGCCATGCTGCTATGTGGACACAGAGAGGGGATATGTATATAGGCAGGAAGAGATGGTGTGGAGCTGCCATACTGCTATGTGACACAGAGATGGGGATATGGATATAGGCAGGATAGAGATGGTGTTGAGTTGCCCTGCTGCTATGTGACACAGATGGAGGTAGGATATAGTCAGGATATAGATGGTGTGGAGCTGCCATACTGCTATGTGACACAGAGATGGGGATTGTACAAGGCAAGATAGAGATGGTGTGGAGCTGCCATCCTGCTATTTGACACAGAGATGGAGATATGTATATAGGCAGGATAGAGATGGTGTGGAACTGCCATACTGCTATGTGACACAGAGATGGGGATATGGATATAGGCAGGATAGAGATGGTGTGGAGTTGCCTGCCTATGTGACACAGATGGAGGTATGGATATGACAGGATATAGATGGTGTGGAGCTGCCATACTGTATGTGACACAGGATGGGGATATGTATAGGCAAGATAGAGATGGTGTGGAGCTGCCATGCTGCTATGTGACACAGAGATGGCGATATGTATATAGGCAGGATAGAGATGGTGTGGAGCTGCCATGCTGCTATGTGACACAGAGATGGAGATATGTGTATAGGCAGGATAGTGATGGCGTGGAGCTGCCATGCTGCTATGTGACACAGAGATGGGGATATGTATATAGGCAGGATAGAGATGGTGTGGAGCTGCCATGTTGATATGTGACACAGATGGAGATATGGATATAGGAAGATATAGATGATGTGGATCTGCCATACTGATATGTGACACAGAGGTGGAGATATGGATATAAACAGGATAGAGATGGTGTGGAGCTGCCATACTGCTATGTGACACAGAGGATGGAGATATGATATAGGCAGAATAGAGATGGAGTGGAGCTGCCATACGTGTGACACAGACGGAGATATGGATATAGGCAGGAGATAGATTGGTGTGGAGCTGCCTAATGATTGTGACACAGAGATGGAGATATAGGATATAGGCAGGATAGAGATGGTGTGGAGCTGCCATACTGCTATGTGACACAGACAGAGATATGGATATAGGCATGAATAGATGGTGTGGAGCTGCCATACTGATATGTGACAGAGATGGAGATATGGATATAGGCAGCATAGAGATGGTGTGGAGCGCCATACTGCTATGTGACACAGAGGGGTAGGTAATAGCCACATAGACAGTAAAGCCGCCTACGACTAAGTCATGGGCCATGCTGCAGACACGCATGTTTGTTTTCTCCATCTAGGAATGGAGTTCGCCACTTTTTTTTTTCTTCTTCCTCTCCCTCTTTAGGCCCTTCCAAGTCCGGGCCCCATACAGGAGTGCACCCCCCCCCCCGATGGCGGCCCTGGAACCATGATTATCTATGAAAAGGTGATTGCGTGCTTCCAAAAATGGATAGGATGTGGCCACCCCATGCACTGCTCTGTGATTCTTAACAGGTCGCATTCACAATCCTGTGTCCTAGTCCTTAGAAAGTGGCTTGATAAATGGTTTCCTACGTGCCACTCTGAAGATCAGAGCAGTCAAGCTTAGTGCAGTGCTATAGAAAGACTATGTAAAGCCTATAAACAGCATGTAATAATCACACTACTGAAACATTGATCACCTGCCGAGCAAGAGGCACTCCTAGAATTGGAACAGTTCTGACCTAAGGAGAAACCTAACTGTCATTCATTTGGGAAAGGCTAGAAGAGAAGTTTTCAGTCTATGATTAAGATGCATTGTAGGTAATAAGTTTCCCTATTTCCTGCTCCATTGGCACATTCCATGTCTTGGTGACCTTTTCCTTATCCAAGGCCCATGGCAATGTCACACAAGACATTTAATTATAAGGATCGAGCAGGTGCCTTATTAGCAATTTCCCCAGAGTGGAAAAACTAGTTAGACATCAAAAGAATCTGATCCACATAAACCAGGCGGGTCTCCCGTCAACACATAAACAATAGAAGAATTCAGGGCTGAGATCTCTGCAGACTTTTCAAGGTTTTAACAGGAACCCATATATGAAATGATCCCTAATAGAACTGAAGCTTTGACCCCAGGTATATGAAATCTATGTGACACAGAGATGGAGATATGTGTATAGGCAGGATAGTGATGATATGGAGCTGCCATGCTGCTATGTAACACAGAGATGGGGTTATGTATATAGGCAGGATAGAGATGGTGTGGAGCTGCCATGCTGCTATGTGACACAGATGGAGGTATGGATATAGACAGGATATAGATGGTGTGGAGTTGCCATACTGCTATGTGACACAGAGATGGGGATATGTATATAGGCAATAATTGGAAATGTTGGGAAATTGGATGGCGCTATTTATCATGGTGACGCATGGATATATTCCACCAAGGGAGAGTGTCTGACAGTCGCAACTACTTGTATTTATTACCAAACACCCTCCATCCCCTTACCCTCTCCCCCTCCCCCCACCCCCCCTCCCATTCCCATCTACCCTCCATTGTATGAAATAGTGGGGGTTAACAGACCAGTCCCAGACTCAAGGTTGTCCGATAGAGACACCTGGCAACCCAGCCAGTCCCCTCTTTTATTATTATTATTATATTATTATTATCTCATTTTAGCATACTATATTTTCACCTATGTTCTGTGTGCATCTGTTAAACATTTGGTGCATCACACACATTCTAGAGGGAACATTTGGGCCCAGAGCACCATGCAGATTGGCACGCCATCAGAACGGTTCTGGGTCCATAACTGGTAACTTTCTGGGCCCCCCCCTAGGCACGAACCAACTCAGACACCTGTCCAAACATTTTTAAAAAAACGCAAAAGAGGGACACCGCTCAACTTCATATGGGCCACCGCCCACTTTGTTAAGGTTGACACCCCCCATTTTTAAGACCATTACTCTCCATGTTTACAATGTTATTATTACAATGTTATTGTTACAATATTAATTATCACCAGACATTAAGCGCACATACATTAACAGGCGCTGGACATGCTTGCACACCTCACCTGACACACCACGGTAGATATAACATGTACCATGTCCATACACCAATTAAGATTAAGACCTCAATGCCACAGGGCACAGCTGGTAAGTTATACATACCTTTAAGCCAACCCACACAGATGGATCCTATTAGACCCCATATATATTCTTGCCTCGTGTTGCTAAAAAACATATTTTATTCGTATTGACTATAGTTGATATATTCACCCATTCTCCATGCTCAACATCCTTAACACCTATCCCTTAGGGCTGCCACTATTGCCACACAGCATGGCAAGCTCCCACTCTGTCCTGCACTATGACTCACTATTCCTATCTGTGTCACTGCTAATAGTTCTATGTTGTCTATCCTGCTATATCCATATCTCATCCCAGTGTGAGCTGCCATTACTGCATTGACACGAGATTGGAGCATATGTATATAGGCGGATACGAAATGGTGTGAAGCTGCCATGATGGCTATGACACCAATCTCTATCCTGCTTATAATCTATATCTCCATCTCAGTGGGAGCTGCCTATACGGTTATGGACAACAGATGGATGATGTAATTAGGCAGGAAGAGATGGGTGTGGAGTGCCATTCGTTATTGACACAGAATAGAGAGGAGCATGCATGCTGCTATGGACAACGAGATGGATATGTATAAGGCAGGTATAGAGATGCGTGTGAAGTGCCCATGCTGCTATGTGACACCATCTCTATCCATTCTATATCTAATATTCCATCTCAGGTGTGGAACTGCCATACTGTAGTGGACACAGATGGAATATGTATATAGGCGGAAGAGAAGATGGTGTGGAGCTGCCAAGTTCTGTTATGTGACCAGAATAGAGAGGAGCGCATGCTGCTATGGTGACACAGAGATGGGATAATGGATAGGCAGGAATAGAGATAGTGTGAGCTGCAATGCTGTTTATGTGACACAAGATGGGGATATGTATTATAAGGTCAGGATAAAGATGGTGTGGACTTGCCCATGCTGATATGTACACCGATGGGATATGGATATAGGCAGGATATAAGCTGGTGTGGAGGCTGCCATACTGAGTAGTGACACGAGGTGGAGATGGATATAGCAGCCATAGAATGGTGTGAGCAGCTCCCATGTCTGCTATGTGACACAGAGATGGAGATAGGGTATAGGCGGACATAGAGTATGGTGTGGAAGCTGCCATGCTGCATATGTGACACAGAGATGGAGATATGGGTTATAGGCAGATGTAGTGATGAATGGAGCTGCCATGCTGCTATGTAACACAGAGATGGGGGTATGTAATATGGCAGGATGAGATGGTGTGGAAGACGCCATGGCTATGTGACACGATGGAGTATGAGATATAGACAGGATATGAGTGTGTGGAGTTTGCCATACTGCCTATGTGACACAGGATGGGGATATTATATAGGGCAAGATAGAGATGGTTGAGCGCCATGCTGCTATTGACACAGAGATGGGGATAGTATATAGGCATGCATAGAGATGGTGTGGAGCGCCATCACTGCTGCATGTGACACAGAATGGGGATATGGATATAGGCAGATTAGAGATGGTGTGGACGGTGCCTCTGCTATCGTGACACAGTGAGGTAGGTATAGTACAGGATATAGATTGGTGTGGAGCTCCATGACTTGCTATGGACACAGAAGATGGGGGAAGTGTACATTAGGGCAAGAAGAGATGGTGTGGAGCTGCCATCCTGCTATATTGACCAGAAGATGGAGATTATGTATATAGGCAGGATAAGAGATGGTTGGAACTGCCCACTGCCTATGTGACACAGAGATGGGGATATATATAGGCAGGATAGACGATGGTGTGGAGTTGCCTGCTGCGTATGTGACACAGATGGAGGTATGGATATAGACAGAATATAGATGGTGTGGAGCTGCATACTGCCTATGTGACACAGATATGGGGATATGTATAAGGCAATATAGAGATGGTGTGGGCTGCCATGCTGCTATGTGACACAGAGATGGCTATATAGTTATATAGGCAGGAATAGAGATGGTGTGGGAGCTGCCATGCTGCTTGTGAACAGAGATGGACCAGCATATGCTTGTATGGCAGGATAGTGATGGCGTGGAGTCCATGCGCTATGTGACACAGAGTGGGGCATATGTATAAGGCAGGATAGATGGTGTGGAGACTGCCTGTTGTATGTGACACAGCGATGGAGATATGGATATAGGCAAGATATAGATGATGTGGATATAGCATACTTGATAGTGGACACAGAGGTGGAGATATGGATAATAGGCAGGCTAGAGAGAATGGTGTTGGAGCTGCCATACTGCTATTGTGACACAGAGAGGAGATATGTAATAGGCAGAATGAGATGGAGTTGGAGCTGGCTGCCATACGTGGGACACAGACGGAGAATGTAGGGATATAGGCCCAGGATATCGATGGTGTGTGGGAGCTGCCATACTGATTGTGAACAGAGATGGAGTATATGGATATAGCAGTGATATAGAATTGTGTGGAGCTGCCATACTGGCTATGTGACACAGACACGAGATATGGATATAGCATATATAGATGGTGTGGAGCTGCCATACTGATATGTGACAGAGATGGAGATATGGATATAGGCAGCATAGAGATGGTGTGGAGCAGCCATACTGCTATGTGACACAGAGGGGTGGTAATAGCCACATAGACGTAAAGCCGCCTACTGACTAAGTCATGGCCTGCTGCAGACACGCCATGTTTGTTTTCTCCATCTAGGAATGGAGTTCGCACCTTTTTTTTTTCTTCTTCCTCTCCCTCTTTAGGCCCCTTCCAAGTCCGGGCCCATACAGGAGTGCACCCCCCCCCCCCCGATGGCGGCCTGGTAACCATGATTATCTATGAAAAGGTGATTGCGTGCTCTCCAAAATGGATAGGATGTGGCCAACCCCATGCACTGCTCTGTGATTCTTAACAGGTCGCATTCCACAATCCGTGTCCTAGTCCTTAGAAAGTGCTGGCTTGATAAATGGGTTTCCTACGTGCCACTCTGAAGATCTAGAGCAGTCAAGCTTAGTGCAGTGCTTAGAAAGACTTATGTAAAGCCTATAAACAGATGTAATAATCCACACTACATGAAACATTGATCACCTGCCGAGCAAGAGGCACTCCCTAGAATGGAACAGTTCTGACCTAAGGAGAACCTAACTGTCATTCATTTGGGAAAGCTAGAAGAGAAGGTTTTCAGTCTATGATTAAGATGCATTGTAGGTTAATAAGTTTCCCTATTTCCTGCTCCATTGGCACATTCCATTCTGTGTGACCTTTCCCTTATCCAAGGCCCATGGCAAGTCACACAAGACATTTAATTATAAGGATCGAGCAAGGTGCCTTATTAGCAATTTCCCCAGAGTGGAAAAACTAGTTAGACATCAAAAATCTGATCCACATAACAGGCGGTCTCCCGTCAACACATAAACAATAGAAGAATTCAGGGCTGAGATCCTGCGACTTTTCAAGGTTTTAACAGGATACCCAGATATGAAAATTATAACATGGAGAAAGAGGGGTGTAGGAAGGGGTGCAGGGCAGAATAGGGGCAAGAATGGAGGGGGAACAGGCCATAGGGGACAAGACTGGACAGGGGTCAGGACACAAGTGGGCAGAAAAGAAGGTGTCAAGACTGGAGAGGAAGCAAGCCCAGTGGAGGCCAGGACTGGAGAGGGGAAAGACCAGAGGGGAGACAGGGACAAGAGGGAAGAACCAGAGAGGGGGCAGGAACAGAGGGGGTACAGGCAAGACCAAAGTGGTGGAGGACTTAAAAGAAGGCAGGCCTAGACTGTGGCAAGAATGGTGGACGGCAGGACCAGAGAGGAACGGGACCAGAGGGGGGTGGGGTTTGCACACTGTAGACAGGACAGAGGGGGCAGGACTAGAGGGGGCAGGCAGGATCAGAGGGTAGAGGACTGGAAAAAGGGTAGGCCAAGAGGGTGGAAGACTGGAGGTGGCAGCCACCATAGAGGGACAAGACCAGTGTGCCCGTGGTCTGCATGATATGCTAACACCCGCGGCACTCTGTCCTGTCCTCTATGGTCCTGCCCCTCCATTGTTTTCACACTCTGGGCCTTCCCTCTCCCTTCCCCCTCTAGTCTTGCTGCCCCTCTAGTCCATCCCCCTCTTTTCCTGTCTTCAATGTGCAACAACGCCCCCCTCTGGTCTGTTGCTTCTCTGGTCATGCTGCCACCATTCTGCATAGTCTAGGCCTGCCTTCTCTTCAAATCTCCCGCCTCTAGTCCTACCTGCCCCTCTCTGTACTGCCCCCTCTCTGTTTCTTCCCTCCTGTCCTGTCTACCCTCTGGTCTTTCCGTCTTCAGTTCTTGTCTCCCCTGGGCCTGCCTCCTCTCCAGTCTTGACTCCTTCTGTTCTGCTATTTCTGGTCCTGCCCCCTCTCCAGTCTTGTACCCAATGGCCTGTTCCATTCATTCCTCCGGACAATCGTGTATGTGTGGCCTGAAACAGATGTCATTATACATCATATATACGAGCATGTTAAGCTTGTATACATGTATGATCCGCACAAGACTGCCACCAAAAACAAAACTACAAATGACCATACCGAACAACAACTAGAGAATTGTAAGTGTGTGGCCAGACCAAGCAGCCACACACATATGATTATCATCTGGTATGGCCTTTCGTCAGCGCTACATGTGACACCTGTATAAGCATTTAGTTATAAGTTGACCCAGGGAGTAATCTGATCGCCAGTTGGGGTCAGGAAGGAATTTTTCCCCCTCTAGAGCACATAGTCTTCAGATGGGTTTTTTGCCTTCCTCTGGGTTAACTATTAAATAGGTAGGAAACCTAGATCTAAGAACAAAAATTAATAAAATTTAAAAAATTTAAAACAGAAATTATTTAAATAAAAATCCTAAAAATAGGAATGAATAATAAAAATCTAAAAAATAAAATTAATAAAATAAAAAATTAAAATCTAATTGTTGTCTGACTTTTTTCTAGTTCTATATTTTTTCTTTGTTTACTTACTGTAATTAAATATCGAAAATTGTTACCTATTTAACATAAATGTTTCAAAGATTGTGTTGCTAAAAGGGTGTGTGTAAGGAGATGGGGTTTGGGTTTTTAGAGAACTGGGCTGACTTCTTGTTTGCTACAGGCTCTTTAGTAGAGACGGAACGGCACCTCAATGGTGATGGCGTAGCTGTTTTGGGGGAGAAAATATATAGAGGGTTTGAGGAGATTTTAAAACTAGGTATGGGTCGGGGGTACATTAGACTACAACAGGAGTAGATAGAGGAATTAGGGATCAGACGGCTAAAAGATAATGGAGTCTGGAAATAGGGAGGAGGAAAAACTTAGAGGATAAAGGCTGGTACACATGCACGATGTGCGGCACTACCTCCCGGCACCAACAGCTACAAGCAACGAACGCCCGTTACATAGATTAATTGTCCAGTCATGTGAATCATTTAGCCAGGAAGCAAGAAGGTGGGAAAATTAATTGTTGGTGTATATTATAAGCTGACAAATGCCAGTGAGGGTGTGGAAATGAATCTCCATATGCAGTTGGTGAAGGCTGCTGGTATGGGGTATGTTCTGGTATGGGGGATTTCAATTAACCTGACATAGATTAGAGTAAGGGAACTGCCGGCACCATCAAAAAGTTCTTAACTTTCCTAATGAGCATTCTTTTACATAAAAAAAAATTAGTCTCTCCTGCCTGGCTTAATGCCCAGGTATAAAGGGAAATGGGGGGAAAAGCCTTAAAAATGTTGAAATCACAGGGAACTGAACAGGCTTACAGGGAGTATAAAAGCTGCAAGAGGAGGAGTGCAAGAAAGACAATTAAACTAGCTAAAATTGAAACTGAAATATGGATAGCAGAACAAAGCAAGTTTAACCTCAAAATGTTATTTAAATATATAAACAGTAAAAAGATGAGGACTGAGAATGTGGAACCATTAAATAATGGGGCTGAGATGGTTATAGAGGATGCCAAGAAGGTGAATGTGCTAAACCATTTTTTTCCTCGGTATTCACTATAGAGGATCCTAGTCCTGTATAGTAGGGACTGTAATAATATGAAGGGATAAATGAAGAATATTCACTCTGGCTGACAGAGGATATGGTACAGAAACAATTAGAAAAATTAATATCAATTAAGCTCCAGGACCAGATAGAATACATACTTGGATCTTAAGAGAGCTTATGTCCAGTTTTATCTAGAACCCTGCTTCTTATTTTTCAGATTCACTTTTGTCTGGTGATGGTGCCGCTGCATTGGAAGAAAGCCAATGTAATACCAATATTCAAAAAGGTAGTAGCTCCCAACCTGGAACCATAGACCTGTAAGCTAACATCAGTGGTAGGGAAGGTGCTGAAAACTTTGTTACGGAATTATATCCTTGACTTTGTCCCAGAACTGATCTTATTAGTCGTCAGCATGGATTTATGAGAAATAAGATCATGCCGACAAATTTAATTGGTTTTTATGAGGAAGTGAGTAAGAATTTAGATTCAGGTACAGCAGTGGATGTGGTATACTTGGATTTTGCGAAAGCTTTTGATACTGTGACTCATAGGCGACTTCATGTATTAACTGAGGACTGTTGGCTAGAAGAAACATTTGTGCATGGATAGAGAACTGGTTATGGATCCCACACAGAGAGTGGTGGTCAATGGAGCTACATCTATGTGGGCTCAGTTCAAGTGGAGTGCCTCAGGGTTCTGTACGGAGCTACTTCTGTTTCATCTGTTTATAAATGACTTAGAAGGGGCTTTAAAGCAAGATCTCTGTGTTTGCTGATGACACTAAACTATGCAGAGCTTTGGAAACTTAAAAATATGTGCAATTGCTGCAAGCTGACTTAGATCATTAGGTTATCAAAACGGGCATTGAATGACAGATGAGATTCAAGTGGTTCATATATACAAATGACACGTCCGGATCGCATCTGTTGCACCTCACTCTCCTGTTCCCACCTGCAGGTATTTGCCAAATATTTCGAAAGAATGAGGAGGCGTGCATGCAGAAAAGGTGCTGCTAAGGCATAATTTATTGCGAACATGTTTCGGGTCAGTCACGATCCTTTCTCAAGCTTGATCCTTTTCTCGGCTTGAGGATCGTGTAAGGTGATGCATTTGGGGTTTAACAATCCTGGTGCCACCTACACTATAAATAACTCTGTGTAAGTGAATCTCAACTGGTAAAAGATTTGGGGGTTCTGGTTGATAACAGACTTAGCTATAGCAAACAATGCCAGATAGCCATCGCTAGAGCTAGCAAGATATTGTCTGTATAAAGAGGGGAATAGGTTTAGGAGAAAAAATATTCTCCCTCTTTAGAGAAGGGCAAGTAAAATAATAAAGGGAATGGAGGGGCTTGACTATGCAGGCAGATTAGACAAGTTAGGGCTGTTTACATTAGAGAAGCGATGTTTGCTTGGGGATATGATAACCTATATACAAATATATTAATGGCCCATACATGAACTCTCTGGTGCATTGTTTACTAATCGGTTATATCAGAGGACACGTGGACATCTTTAAAGGATAAGTATACTATAAAATGAAGTTAGGGTCAATTGGAAGCATCAGCTTTAAAAATTAACATCTCGGAGGGGCGGATCTAAGGAACCACCTACTGACAAACAAGATTTTAGCAACTTAACTCTGCAAAGGTAGGCTCTGGAGGGGCTTAGGGGGGTAAAAATAATAGCAATTTTTTTTCTTAAAGCTGATGCTTCCAATTGACCCTAACTTCATTTTATAGTATACTTATCCTTTAAGATTGAAAGAAAAGACGTTTTATCTTCAGTTTAGGAAAGTTTTCTTTACAGTGAGAATTATGAGACTGTGGAAACTGTCTTCCTGAAGTGTGATAATGGCAAGTTCATTGAATTGCTTTAAAAGTGTGCTTGATAAGTTTCTATATAATATTGAGAATTACTGTATTAATACATATATAGTTCTGATTGGTACAGGGATACCATATAATATTGAGAATTACTGGTATTAATAGATTCACTGTAGTTCTGGTTGGTACGGGGATACTATATAATATTGGAATTACTGGTATTAATACATATACTGTAGTTCTGGTTGGTACAGGGATACTATATAATATTGAGAATTACTGGTATTATACATATACTGTAGTTCTGGTGGTACAGGGATACTAATATTATTGAGAATTAAAGGTATTAATACATTTTGATTTCTGATTGGTAAGGGATACTATATAATATTGAGAATTATGTATTAATACATATACTGTAGTTCTGGTTGGTACGGGGATATTATATATATTGAGAATTACTGGTATTAATACATATACTATAGTTCTGTTGGTACAGGAACACTATATAATATTGAGAATTACTGATATTAATACATATGCTGTAGTTCTGGTTGGTACAGGAATACTATATAATATTGAGAATTACTGGTATTAATACATATACTGTAGTTCTGGTTGGTACAGGCATACTATAATATTGAGAATTACTGGTATTAATACATATACTGTAGTTGGTTGGTACGGGGATACTATATAATATTGAGAATACTGGTATTAATACATATTACGTAGTTCTGGTTGGTACGGAGGGTACTATATAATATTGAGAATTACTGGTATAATACATATACTGTTGTTACGAACGCCAGTTCGCAGGGCAGGTGATTGACCAATCATTCGGTACAAGCTGCCGCCACTTAAGACGCCCAAAAACACTCTTGACTTCACTGACTATGCACACCCCTGTCCTGGCAGCTAAAGGGTAACACTACACCATTCACTCCAGCAACTAACTGGTTAATAAGCATCAGTCCTTCACAAGCAGTCACAGAGTTAATTAGCATTTACACTGCAAACACATCCATTCACAACCACATATAAACTTATCAGAGGCTAACTGAGTTCTTTCAGAGCATCAAAGACAAAACATATTAAATTTTAGATTTAATATTCAAAAGGTGGCCAGTGCATATAATACAAAATGGTGATATAATAAAATGACATACAATGGTACAACAGTTATATAAAATAAAAAGGATAAAATATTCACAGACCCTGTATCCCGGGGCGGGAAGAAACATTGGGTCCATACACATGGTTTTAGCATGTCCCCTCAGTATGAACAAAGTTATAGGGACTACAAGGATTTTTAAACCATTTGATGAACCATCCCCCTCCTCTGGGCTATACATGAGGTGGGAGTGTCTAGGAATGTCAGATTTACGACTAGCCAAAAGCATTCATTCCCCCTCAGTTAGGCAGATTCCATATAAATGTAAATATGTACATTGTATTGGGTATTGACCACATATTCCTCTCATGTATTAATTATCAATTCCTACAATAACAAACATGACCTGTGTGTAATCCATATTTCCCTAGATATTAATAACCCGCCTGGAAGGGAATAAGGGCTCCATGGGGTATCATATTAATAGGTCTACCTTCCATTCACAAATATAATATTGGTTTCTGTCTTACATATTCCAATACCGAAATACATTTATTTTACATGTATGGTTGTCCTTAAAACAGACCTCTTTAGGTACCACCAGACCCCTAGCTGAAGAGAATTCCAGATACACGGTTCAGCCCCACATTGTCTGGAAAAGAAGATCTGGTTCCATGCTTCACTAATCGTAATAAACAATAGGACTGTTCCAGGGTGGAATGGTATTTTTATTGGTCCTTTGCAAGAACTAATACCAATAGTTAACCCATTCTTGCCAAGTCACTACTCACATTCTTGACAACTGTAGTTCTGGTTGGTACAGGGATACTATATAATATTGAGAATTACTGGTATTAATACATATACTGTAGTTTTGGTTTGTACGGGGATACTATATAATATTGAGAATTACTGGTATTAATACATATACTGTAGTTCTGGTTGGTACAGGGATACTATATAATATGAGAATTACTGGTATTAATACATATACTGTAGTTCTGGTTGGTACAGGGTACTATATAATATGATAATTACTGGTCTTTATACAGTACATATACTGTAGTTCTGGTTGGTACTGGGATACTATAAATTATTGAGAATTACTGGATATTAATACATATATTGTAGTTCGGTATAAAGGTTGGACTTGATGGACGTATGTCTTTATTTAAACTTATATTACTATGTTACTATGTAAAATAGATAATACTGTGTACAGTATATGGGAGGTCATACCTAGGGAACCCAGTCTTCTTTTTTTAGTCTAAATAAGACTAGAAACCAGAAAAGAGTGCATAATTAGGATACCTAATAGGCACATATTAATCACTGTTAAGAGCTAGAAGAGCTTGACAAATATTGGATTAAACCCACACTACTATTCAGCAACTCTTTTAAACATTAGTTTTATTTAGGAAGTTATAAACAGCAGACAAGGAGCCTATATCGCTCCTTGTCCTGCTGCTAAATCCTCTGGTCCCCAATGGACCGACGCACGTTTCGGAGAAAGATCTTCCTTCTTCGGGTCACATGAGCAATTAACACTGACAAAAGGACCAGAGACAATAGCAACTATCAAAGTTGATATCTTTTTTTTTCAGTGGGAAAAGTGAGTGTCACTGACAGATGTAGGGGTGGCACAGGAAGTACAAGTAAGCAGGACTAGGGGAAAAAAAATCATCAAAGTCATCTTGTAACATTTGTGCTAATCACAGTCCTGAACATCCCTATGTAAAGGGGAGAACACTCGGGACTAAAAATTTCCCCCAGCCATTAAATCAGAAGGTATCGTCCTTTCTCATTACTGTGTCTACCCACCTTAGCTGTGGGTCAGCTAGGGTAAGCTTATTGCTGTCCCAGTTTACAATAGGCATAGAAGGCATGTTGTTTTTTTGGCAGGAAGTCTTTTTCAAAATAATTAAAAATTTCACCAGTCCTTAATTATATCGGTTGTATTTAGTTAGATCAACTGGACTTGTCTTGAAGATGTTTCGCTAGTCATCCGACTGGCTTTCTCAATTCAGAATGACTTGTACAAGAATCTGTGGCAATTATGTACCCTGGAAAGTCCAATTAGCATATCACAGCCAGGTGTTAGGGACCTTCTGAATGGAAGGTGTGACTCCCACCACCCTTTAGATCACAAGCTGGGTGTCATCAGAACCTGCAACACAGAGAGAGGGCATCCCCACTAGCACAGAGACGAAGGACTAAGAAATGAAACATCTCAGAGGAGCCCTTAAACTTGTGGATATCCAGACTGGGCCTTTGTCAAAAGAAGTAGAAGGAAAGAAAAGAACACGACTACCAACAAGTGAGGGGAAAAGCAAGACCAGGAGAAAGAACATGGTCCCATATGTAGCAGGGTCTCTGAGAAATTAAGAAGAATTTTCAATAAACACTGTATCCCTGTGCTTTAAACTGAACAACACACTGAGGCAGCAATTGGTACATCCCTTTGAAGATTGTAATGTAACATATTGGCAAGGAATATGACTGGTTCAGAGAGGTGTCAAGGAGGTCATTTATGTGAAAATAAAGAAACCAAGCCTAAATAGAGGGGGGGGGGTGACACCAAGTGTCTGCCATGTACAATGCTGTTTTGACAACTTACCTGAGCAGTTCCTATAACACCTCTTAGCCTCAATGCATCCACACCTTGCATTCAGAAGGTCCCTAACACTTGGCTGTGATATGCTAATTGGGATTTTCCAGGGTACATAATTGCCACAGATTCTTGTACAAGTCATTCTGAATTGAGGAAAGCCAGTCGGATGACTAGCGAAACGTCTTCAAGAACTACATTTCAAGTCCAGTTGTTCGAATTGAATACAACAGATATACCATGACCTGGATGAATGAGAACCTCACAAGCAGTCATCCTTAATAAGTTGTTGTACAAAAGAATACTCTATGCAGACATGAAAAAAACTTATTGTGTACTACATAACCAGTTCATACATTTCTTTGAATTATTTTTTTTTTGTGCCCAGATTTTGTGAGTCCTGCACAGCTTAGAGGGAACAATGATTTTAACAATATATTAAAAACCGACTTTGCTGAACCTAATTACATATTACAATCTAATGTTGAATAATAAGATAGGGAAAATGTAAAATGTTTGGCCAATCAACTGAAATGTCGGATTGTATGTCAAATTGTGCATAAAATTGGCCTAATGTATGGTCACTTTAGGCTGGGTACATACCAGCCAATATTTTCGTCCGACCGACCGATTCCCGGCACTTTCGGACGATTGGTTGAAAATATTGGTTGGTGTGGGGGGGGCGGGCAGACAAGACCGATATCGATCAATCGTTCGGCCAACGCGGCGAAACGAACAATTCGACATGTCGTAGATTCCGACGATCGTGCGGTTCCCTATGGGGACAGCGCTCGGTCGGGACAAAGGACCCTCCAGTGTACCCAGCCTTAGCCTGTATTGCCAACAACCTCTACGTTAAATCCTTTATTAATTATTGTATTGTTTTGTCTAGTGGGTTAAAGGCCTGTTTGCTGCCCTCCCAGATTGATGTAAATTGTCCCATTTTTGAGTTTGGTTTCCATTTGGCCACGAACACTGTAAAACATAAATCGGTAACCTGGGGTTTGTACAAAAGCAGCTGTAAGCTACATAGCTAAGAATTTGGCTATCCTTGCTGACCCCCTTACCCAGTGCCCCAAATTTTCTCCGGGCAGATATGTTTGGGTATTTAATACTGGATTTGACTTGTGGGAAAACCAAAAATTTGGTTGCCCGCCCCACCAGACCGAAGTGCCGTGATACGGTCGGTCTGCCGAAAATATTGGCTGGTGTGTACCTAAGTTTTATGCACTTCAGCAAATTGAATTTTTTATTGCCAAGTGTATTTTCCCATTCATTGTTATTAGTGTAAATTCACAGCTCCGCATATAATTTTATTGTTATTGTGGATTTATTTAGCACCAACATCTTTACATAAATAAAATAATTTCATCTGTTTCATTTGCCTTTATGTAATGTATACAAAAAAAAAAGCAGGCATTCAGATGTATGGAATTGGGTTTGTATCAGTGTGTCATCTAACCAACAGAACAACAATAACATTTGAGCTGTTTTTTGATGTGCCATTTGTTGAAAATCCCTTTAAGACAGGGTCACGCACTGGGTTCATTGTCCAGCTAGAAAATGTGCCGACCAGCATCCACTATAGGGTTCACTTATCTTGCAGGTCATTAGACAAGGCACAGGGATTCGAATCAGCATTTAGGAAACCAAGCGAGTCAACAACATACACAACACATTGTATAAAAGGCAAATCCAGTAAAGTGACCAACTTGAATATCTCTACGGCCACATATGTGCCTTTACTTCCCCTTTGTACCTAAATTAAAGGGGAAATCCCTGTGGGTAAAACGAACTGCTCCACTGTAACCCAAATTTGAAATCACAGCAAAGGACCCTAGTTCTGCACACAGCCTAAGCACATAATTAAACAGTAACAAGTAAACTTTTGTTGAGAAAAAACTGATAGAGGTGCAGTTCAACCCTCCATACAGGGATAGTAGGGACAACAGGGTTAACCCACACAATGCGCCAAAGAGAAACCCATGGAACCTACTCAAAAATACAGGTAAGTAAATTTATCAATAAATAGATTGCACAAAATGATCCTATTTTAGGAGCAAATTCCTGTGAACATGCTGAAATCCCATTCCCATCCGCAGTGCTCCAAACCAATTCTGATTGGACCAGATGCAAAGGTTGATGGTCTGCTCAAATTTCCACACGTTCCCTATTCATGTTCTAACTGTACATCCCAGACCAAATTAATACTCGTATTTCTGAATTTCCCAGTGTTTAAAAGTTTAACAGTGATTATTGGCCGCGATGACCGTTCATACACATCATGCGTCAGGGTTGGCACCTGCAATCACATGTGTGTATGAACCTTAACACTGACAGTAGTAAATCACCTGCAATACTTTATGATGGACCTATTGTCTCATAATGACAGATAAGTAAAGACAAACATGTATAGTTAAGATTGTACAATGTGCGAACGTTTCGGGCGATAATCGTCCTGTGGGTATTTACTTTGTTGTTCGGAGATCCGCCAGGTCGGTCAGTCAACGATCCCCGACAAACGTCCAATTTACACATAAAGTAAATACACACAGGCTGATTATCGGCCAAAAAAGTTCGTTCCTACGCATCCTGTGTCGCGGGTCGGGACCCACGATGCACGGTGTGACGAACTTTAGGCTGGGTACAGACCAGCAGATATTTCCGACCGGCCGATAGTGCCATGGATTGGTCGGCTGGCCGGAAATACCTGATTGGTGTGGTGTGGGGCAGCCAGCTGTGATGCGCCCATTTGCCAATTTTGTTGGGTCCATTGGTAAATCATGGGCAATCGTGCGGGTCCCTATGGGGCTACATGATCGGCTGTGCGCAATGTTGGTCACGGACATCATTGCCGCAACCGTCAGCGAACGTTCGGTCGGGACAAATAATGCCCCGTGTGTACCCAGCCTTAGGGCTAGGCCACAATGGGCAAATCACAGCCAGTGCATTTCGATGTGGCAGGCCACACTGTCAGGGTTTTGCGATATCCCTTGCTAACGGGAAAATAAGTGCAAAACACACGCTAACCAAAATGCAATGACTTTTGCAGTGAGTATTGTGCTATTTCTTGTGTGCAATTACCGCCTTTTCCATTGTACTGCCTGCAGTTGTTTGAAACGAGTGCAGGTAGGTTGCGATTGCGAAATTGATTGCATCTTCCCCCTGTGTGTGCTACCCACCGGTACGTTATCGGAGTGCATATGAGATTACCAGATTTTTTGTAGACGCAATTGGGGAAATTGCAGCATAAAAGTGCGGTGATGCGTGTGATCACGATTTTCCTGTGCGTTACCATGTTTGCGGCTGAAGCGAAACGCTATGTGACAATCGGCGCGCATGTGATTACACAAAAATTGTACACCTAGTGTGGCCAGTCCAACTGTCCAACACTAGTGTGCGCTTTTTAACACGAGATTGGATAGCGTGTTAAAACGCCCTGGTGTGGCCTGGCTTTTAGAGGGGAAGAATTCAGTTTCACAGATTTGCTATATTTTCCCTTCCCTCTCCTGCTGTAAAATCTGCGTAATGTTACCCATGTACGGATCCATTTTATAGATAAAGTCTATCGGGCATGGCGAGTATTTACCACCAATCACTCCAGTAGCTACAACAACAATCTGCTGAAGATGAATTTGCAGTGTTGTACATAGTGTGGTACATTGTGTGGTACATAGTGTGGTAACCATTGAACAACTATAATATTTAAGGATTGCATCACCAGCTGCAAAGGATCCTGGGAACAGTAAGAGGGACAACAAAATGGATCCATTTTTTCTCCATTAGGGTATGTATAAGTATTAGCTTTTTTAAAGATTAAAATATATCCCATGGATTTAATTTAGTATAGATGGCCATACAAAAGGCTAATTGCGAACGTAACAGACTGATACTTTGATAGATGTAAAATGTTAATATACAATAATACCAATAATAATTGGTCCATAGATATAACCAATATGTGTCCATACAAAGGTAATAAACTAGAAATGAAAGGCTGGGTACCCGACTGACCGATATTTCTAACCAATCACATCGAATCTTCATCAATCGGATGACTGTTTAATTGGACATGTTGGGAAATGGGGGCTATTTATCATGGTGACCATGGATATATCCACCAGGGACGATGTTTCTGAACAGTCGCCACTGATCTTGTATTTATTTACAAAACATCTCCCCTCCCATCTCCCCTCTCCCCCCCCCTCCCATCCCATCTCCCCTCCATTGTGATAAATAGTGGTGGGTTAGAAGCATTGACCCAGTCCCAGACAATCAAGGTTGTCCAGATAGAGACACCTGGCAACCCAGACAATGTCCCCTCTTTATTATTATTATTATATATTATTATTCATTTTTAGCATCTATATTTTCACCTATGTTTCTGTGTGCAGTCCTGTTAAACATTTGTGCATCAGCACACAGCTTAGAGGGAACATTGGGCCCAGAGCACCATGCAGGGCCGCCATCAGACTGTTCTGGGTCCATAGGGTACATTTTGGGCCCCCCCTAGCACGAACCAACTCAGACACATGTCCAACATTTTAAAACGCAAAAGAGGGCACACGCTCACTTCATTAGGGCCACGCCCACTTTGTTAAGGTTACCCCATTTTAAAGAACCATTACTCCCCTTTACATTGTTATTATTACAATGTGTTATTGTTACAATTTATTTCAACTAGACATTAAGCCCATTACATTAACAGGCGCTGGACATGCTCCACTCCCTGACACACACACCGGTAAATATAAAATGTACCCATGTCCAGTACACACAATTAAGATAACCTCATGCCCACAGGGCACAGACTGGTAAGTATAACATACCTTAAGCCAAGCCCACACAGACTGGATCCCATATTAGACCCCATATTATATTCTGCACAGTGTTGCTAAAAAACATATTTTATTCGTATTGACTATTGATATATTCACCCCATTCTCCATGCTCAAATCCTTACACCTATCCATTAGGCTGCCACTATTGCCACACAGCATGGCAGTCCACACTCTGTCCTGCCTATTCCATATTTCTATCTGTGTCACATTGCTTATATGTCTATGTGTCATCTGCTTATATCCATATCTCCATCCCAGTGTGAAGCTGCCATACTGCTATGTGACACAGAGATGGAGATATGTATATAGGCAGGATAGAGATGGTGTGAAGCTGCCATGCTGCTATGTGACACCATCTCTATCCTGCTTATATCTATATCTCCATCTCAGTGTGGAGCTGCCATACTGTTATGTGACACACAGATGGAGATATGTATATAGGCAGGATAGAGATGGTGTGGAGCTGCCATTCTGTTATGTGACACAGAGATAGAGAGGAGCTGCATGCTGCTATGGTGACACAGAGATGGGGATATGTATATAGGCAGGATAGAGATGGTGTGAAGCTGCCATGCTGCTATGGACACCATCTCTATCCTGCTTATATCTATATCTCCATCTCAGTGTGGAGCTGCCATACTGTTATGTGACACAGATGGAGATATGTATATAGGCAGGATAGAGATGGTGTGGAGCTGCCATTCTGTTATGTGACACAGAGATAGAGAGGAGCTGCCATGCTGCTATGGTGACACAGAGATGGGGATATGTATATAGGCAGGATAGAGATAGTGTGGAGCTGCAATGCTGTTAATGTGACACAAAGATGGGGATATGTATATAGGCAGGATAAAGATGGTGTGGAGCTGCCATGCTGATATGTGAACACAGATGGAGATATGGATATAGGCAGGATATAGATGGTGTGGAGCTGCCATACTGATATGTGACACAGAGGTGGAGATATGGATATAGGCAGCATAGAGATGGTGTGGAGCTCCCATGCTGCTATGTGACACAGAGATGGAGATATGGATATAGGCAGGATAGAGATGGTGTGGAGCTGCCATGCTGCTATGTGACCAAGAGATGGAGATATGTGTATAGGCAGGATAGTGATGATATGGAGCTGCCATGCTGCTAGTAACACAGAGATGGGGTTATGTATATAGGCAGGATAGATGGTGTGGGCTGCCATGCTGCTATGTGACACAGATGGAGGTATGGATATAGACAGGATATAGATGGTGTGGAGTTGCCATCTGCTATGTGACACAGAGATGGGATATGTATATGGCAGATAGAGATGGGTGGGAGTGCCATGCTGCTATGGGACACAGAGAGGGGATATGTATATAGGCAGGAAGAGATGGTGTGGAGCTGCCATACTGCTATGTGACACAGAGATGGGGATATGGATATAGGCAGGATAGAGATGGTGTGAGTTGCCCTGCTGCTATGTGACACAGATGGAGGTAGGATATAGTCAGGATATAGATGGTGTGGAGCTGCCATACTGCTATGTGACACAGAGATGGGGATTGTACAAGGCAAGATAGAGATGTGTGGAGCTGCCATCCTGCTATTTGACACAGAGATGGAGATATGATATAGGCAGGATAGAGATGGTGTGGAACTGCATACTGCTATGTGACACAGAGAGGGGGATATGGATATAGGCAGGATAGAGATGGTGGGAGTTGCCTGCCTATGTGACACAGATGGAGGTATGGATATAGACAGGATATAGATGGTGTGGAGCTGCCATACTGCTATGTGACACAGAGATGGGGATATGTATATAGGCAAGATAGAGATGGTGTGGAGCTGCCATGCTGCTATGTGACACAGAGATGGCGATATGTATATAGGCAGGATAGAGATGGTGTGGAGCTGCCATGCTGCTATGTGACACAGAGATGGAGATATGTGTATAGGCAGGATAGTGATGGCGTGGAGCTGCCATGCTGCTATGTGACACAGAGATGGGGATATGTATATAGGCAGGATAGAGATGGTGTGGAGCTGCCATGTTGATATGTGACACAGATGGAGATATGGATATAGGCAAGATATAGATGATGTGGATCTGCCATACTGATATGTGACACAGAGGTGGAGATATGGATATAGGCAGGATAGAGATGGTGTGGAGCTGCCATACTGCTATGTGACACAGAGATGGAGATATGTATATAGGCAGAATAGAGATGGAGTGGAGCTGCCATACTGTGTGACACAGACGGAGATATGGATATAGGCAGGATATAGATGGTGTGGAGCTGCCATACTGATTGTGACACAGAGATGGAGATATGGATATAGGCAGGATAGAGATGGTGTGGAGCTGCCATACTGCTATGTGACACAGACAGAGATATGGATATAGGCATGATATAGATGGTGTGGAGCTGCCATACTGATATGTGACAGAGATGGAGATATGGATATAGGCAGCATAGAGATGGTGTGGAGCTGCCATACTGCTATGTGACACAGAGGGGTAGGTAATAGCCACATAGACAGTAAAGCCGCCTACTGACTAAGTCATGGGCCATGCTGCAGACACGCCATGTTTGTTTTCTCCATCTAGGAATGGAGTTCGCCACCTTTTTTTTTTCTTCTTCCTCTCCCTCTTTAGGCCCCTTCCAAGTCCGGGCCCCATACAGGAGTGCACCCCCCCCCCCCGATGGCGGCCCTGGAACCATGATTATCTATGAAAAGGTGATTGCGTGCTCTCCAAAAATGGATAGGATGTGGCCACCCCATGCACTGCTCTGTGATTCTTAACAGGTCGCATTCACAATCCTGTGTCCTAGTCCTTAGAAAGTGCTGGCTTGATAAATGGTTTCCTACGTGCCACTCTGAAGATCTAGAGCAGTCAAGCTTAGTGCAGTGCTTAGAAAGACTTATGTAAAGCCTATAAACAGCATGTAATAATCACACTACATGAAACATTGATCACCTGCCGAGCAAGAGGCACTCCCTAGAATTGGAACAGTTCTGACCTAAGGAGAACCTAACTGTCATTCATTTGGGAAAGGCTAGAAGAGAAGGTTTTCAGTCTATGATTAAGATGCATTGTAGGTTAATAAGTTTCCCTATTTTCCTGCTCCATTGGCACATTCCATGTCTTGGTGACCTTTTCCCTTATCCAAGGCCCATGGCAATGTCACACAAGACATTTAATTATAAGGATCGAGCAAGGTGCCTTATTAGCAATTTCCCCAGAGTGGAAAAACTAGTTAGACATCAAAAGAATCTGATCCTACATAAACCAGGCGGGTCTCCCGTCAACACATAAACAATAGAAGAATTCAGGGCTGAGATCTCTGCAGACTTTTCAAGGTTTTAACAGGAACCCAGTATATGAAATGATTAATTGGAAATGTTGGGAAATGGGGCGGCTATTTATCATGGTGACCATGGATATATTCCACCAGGGACGAGTTCTGAACAGTCGCACTGATCTTGTATTTATTTACCAAAACATCTCCCCTCCCATCTCCCTCTCTCCCCCCCCCCTCCCATCCCATCTCCCTCCCATTGTGAAAAGTGTGGGGTTAGACAGTTGACCCAGTCCCAGACAATCAAGGTTGTCCAGATAGAGACACCTGGCAACCCAGACATGTCCCCTCTTTTATTATTATTATTATATTATTATTATTCATTTTTAGCATCTATATTTTCACCTATGTTTCTGTGTGCAGTCCTGTTAAACATTGTGCATCAGCACACACTTAAGGGAACATTGGGCCCAGACACCATGCAGGCGCCGCCATCAGACTGTTCTGGGTCCATACTGGGTAACTTTCTGGGCCCCCCCTAGCACGAACCAACTCAGACACAATGTCCAACATTTTAAAACGCAAAAGAGGGACACACGCTCACTTCATTAGGGCCACGCCCACTTTGTTAAGGTTACACCCATTTTAAGACCATTACTCCCCATTTTACATTTTATTATTACAATGTGTTATTGTTACATATTATTTATCAACCAGACATTAAGCCCATTACATTAACAGGCGTGGACATGCTCCACCTCCCTGACACACCACACCGGTAAATATAAAATGTACCCATGTCCATTACACCACAATTAAGATAACCTCATGCCCACAGGGCACAGACTGGTAAGTATAACATACCTTTAAGCCCCCACACAGACTGGATCCCATATTAGACCCCATATTATATTCTGCATCAGTGTTGCTAAAAAACATATTTTATTCGTATTGACTATTGATATATTCACCCCATTCTCCATGCTCAAATCCTTACACCTATCCTTAGGCTGCCACTATTGCCACACAGCATGGCAGCTCCACACTCTGTCCTGCCTATTCCTATTTCTATCTGTGTCACATTGCTTATAGTTCTATTTGTCTATCCTGCTTATATCCATATCTCCATCCCAGTGTGAAGCTGCCAACTGCTATGTGACACAGAGATGGAGATATGTATATAGGCGGATGAGAATGGTGTGAACTGCCATGCTGCTATGTGACACCACATCTCTATCCTGCTTATATCTATATCTCCATCTCAGTGGGAGCTGCCATACTGTTATGTGACACAGATGGAGATATGTATATAGGCAGGATAGAGATGGTGTGGAGCTGCCATTCGTTTATGTGACACAGAGATAGAAGAGGAGCTGCCATGCTGCTATGTGACACAGAGATGGGATATGTATATAGGCAGGATAGAGATGGTGTGAAGCTGCCATGCTGCTATGTGACACCATCTCTATCCTCTTATATCTATATCTCCATCTCAGTGTGGACTGCCATACTGTTATGGACACAGATGGAGATATGTATATAGGCAGGATAGAGATGGTGTGGAGCTGCCATTCTGTTATGTGACACAGAGATAGAGAGGAGCTGCCATGCTGCTATGTGACACAGAGATGGGGATATGTATATAGGCAGGATAGAGATAGTGTGGAGCTGCAATGCTGTTATGTGACACAAAGATGGGGATATGTATATAGCAGATAAAGATGGTGTGGACTGCCATGCTGATATGTGACACAGATGGAGATATGGATATAGGCAGGATATAGATGGTGTGGAGCTGCCATACTGATATGTGACACAGAGGTGGAGATAGGATATAGGCAGCATAGAATGGTGTGGAGCTCCCATGCTGCTATGTGACACAGAGATGAGATATGGTAATAGGCAGAATAGAATGGTGTGGAGCTGCCATGCTGCTATGTGACACAGAGATGGAGATATGTGTATAGGCAGATAGTGATGATATGGAGCTGCCATGCTGCTATGTAACACAGAGAGGGGTTATGTAATATGGCAGGATAGGATGGTGTGGAGCTGCCATGCTGCTATGTGACACAGATGGAGGTATGGATATAGACAGGATATGATGGTGTGAGTTGCCATACTGCTATGTGACACAGAGATGGGGATATGTTATGGGCAAGATAGAGATGGTGTGGAGCTGCCATGCTGCTATGTGACACAGAGATGGGGATATGTATATAGGCAGATAGAGATGGTGTGGAGCTGCCATACTGCTATGTGACACAGAGATGGGGAATGGATATAGGCAGGATAGAGATGGTGTGGGTTGCCTTCTGCTATGTGACACAGATGAGGTATGGATATAGTCAGGATATAGATGGTGTGGAGCTGCCAACTGCTATGTGACACAGAGATGGGGATATGTACATAGGCAAGATAGAGATGGTGTGGAGCTGCCATCCTGCTATTTGACACAGAGATGGAGATATGTATATAGGCAGGATAGAGATGGTTGGAACTGCCAACTGCTATGTGACACAGAGATGGGGTATATATAGGCAGGATAGAGATGGTGTGGAGTTGCCCTGCTGCTATGTGACACAGATGGAGGTATGGATATAGACAGATATAGATGGTGTGGAGCTGCCATACTGCTATGTGAAACAGAATGGGGATATGTATATAGGCAAATAGAGATGGTGTGGAGCTGCCATGCTGCTATGTGACACAGAGATGGCATATGTATATAGGCAGGATAGAGATGGTGTGGAGCTGCCATGCTGCTATGTGACACAGAGATGGAGATATGTGTTAGGCAGGATAGTGATGGCGTGGAGCTGCCATGCTGCTATGTGACACAGAGATGGGGATATGTATAAGGCAGGATAGAGATGTGTGGAGCTGCCTGTTGATATGTGACACAGATGGAGATATGGATATAGGCAAGATATAGATGATGTGGATTGCCATACTGATATGTGACACAGAGGTGGAGATATGGATATAGGCAGATAGAGATGGTGTGGACTGCCATACTCTATGTGACACAGAGATGGAGATATGTATATAGGCAGAATAGAGATGGATGGAGCTGCTCCATACTGTGGTGACACAGACGGAGATTAGGATATAGGCAGGATATGATGGGTGGTGGAGCTGCCATACTGATGGTGACACAGAGATGGAATATGGATATAGGCAGATATAGAGATGGTGTGGAGCTGCCATACTGCTATGTGACACAGAACGAGATATGGATATAGGCATATATAGATGGTGTGGAGCTGCCATACTGATATGTGACAGAGATGGAGATATGGATATAGGCAGCATAGAGATGGTGTGAGAGCTGCATACTGCTATGTGACACAGAGGGGTAGGTAATAGCCACATAGACAGTAAGCCGCCTACTGACTAAGTCATGGCCATGCTGCAGACACGCCATGTTTGTTTTCTCCATCTAGGAATGGAGTTCGCCACCTTTTTTTTTTTCTTCTTCCTCTCCCTCTTTAGGCCCCTTCCAAGTCCGGGCCCCATACAGGAGTCACCCCCCCCCCCCGATGGCGGCCCTGGAACCATGATTATCTATGAAAAGTGATTGCGTGCTCTCCAAAATGGATAGGATGTGGCCACCCCATGCACTGCTCTGTGATTCTTAACAGGTCGCATTCACAATCCTGTGTCCTAGTCCTTAGAAAGTGCTGGCTTGATAAATGGTTTCCTACGTGCCACTCTGAAGATCTAGAGCATTCAAGCTTAGTTGCAGTGCTTAGAAAGACTTATGTAAAGCCTATAAACAGCATGTAATAATCACACTACATGAAACATTGATCACCTGCCGAGCAAGAGGCCCTCCCTAGAATTGGAACAGTTCTGACCTAAGGAGAACCTAACTGTCATTCATTTGGGAAAGGCTAGAAGAGAAGGTTTTCAGTCTATGATTAAGATGCATTGTAGGTTAATAAGTTTCCCTATTTTCCTGCTCCATTGGCACATTCCATGTCTGTGTGACCTTTTCCCTTATCCAAGGCCCATGGCAAGTCACACAAGACATTTTAATTTAAGGATCGAGCAAGGTGCCTTATTCAAATTTCCCCAGAGTGGAAAAACTAGTTAGACATCAAAAGAATCTGATCCTACATAAACCAGGCGGGTCTCCCGTCAACACATAAACAATAGAAGAATTCAGGGCTGAGATCTCTGCAGACTTTTCAAGGTTTTAACAGGAACCCAGTATATGAAATGATCCCTAATAGAACTGAAGCTTTGACCCCAGTATATGAAATGATTCCTAATGAACTGAAGCTTTGATCCCAGTATATGAAATGCTCCCTAATAGAACTGAAGCTTTGACCCCAGTATATGAATGATCCCTAATAGAACTGAAGCTTTGACCCCAGTATATGAAATGATCCCTAATAGAACTGAAGCTTTGACCCCAGTATATGAAATGATTTCTAATAGAACTGAAGCTTTGACCCCAGTATATGAAATGATCCCTAATAGAACTGAAGCTTTGGCCCCAGTATATGAAATGATCCCTAATAGAACTGAAGCTTTGATCCCAGTATATGAAATGATCCCTAATAGAACTGCAGACTTTTCAAGGTTTTAACAGGAACCCAGTATATGAAATGATCCCTAATAGAACTGAAGCTTTGACCCCAGTATATGAAATGATTCCTAATAGAACTGAAGCTTTGATCCCAGTAATAATATGCTCCCTAATAGAACTGAAGCTTTGACCCCATTATTGAATGATCTCTAATAGAACTGACTTTGACCCCAGTATTAGAAATGATCCCTAATAGAACTGAAGCTTTGACCCCAGTTATGAATGATTTCTAATAGAACTGAAGCTTTGACCCCAGTATATGAAATGATCCCTAATAGAACTGAAGCTTTGACCCCGTATATGAAATGATCCCTAATAGAACTGAAGCTTTGTCCCAGTATATTGAAATGATCCCTAATAGAAACTGAAGCTTTGAACCCAGTATATGAAATGATCCCTAATAGAACTGAAGCTTTGACCCCAGTATATGAAATGATCCCTAATAGAACTGAAGCTTTGACCCCAGTATATGAAATGATCCCTAATAGAACTGAAGCTTTGACCCCAGTATATGAAATGATCCCTAATAGAACTGAAGTTTGACCCAGTATATGAAATGATCCCTAATGAACTGAAGCTTTGACCCCATTATATATAAATGATCCCTAATAGAACTGAAGCTTTGACCCCAGTATATGAAATGATCCCTAATAGAACTGAAGCTTTGACCCCAGTATATGAAATGATCCCTAATAGAACTGAAGCTTTGAACCCAGTATATGAAATGATCCCTAATAGAACTGAAGCTTTGACCCCAGTATATGAAATGATCCCTAATAGAACTGAAGCTTTGACCCAGTATATGAAATGATCCCTAATAGAACTGAGCTTTGACCCCAGTTATATGAAATGATCCCTAATAGAACTGAAGCTTTGACCCCAGTATATGAAATGATCCCTAATAGAACTGAAGCTTTGACCCAGTATATGAAATGATCCCTAATAGAACTGAAGCTTTGACCCCAGTATATAGAATATCCCTATAGAACTGAAGCTTTGACCCCAGTATATGAAATGATCCCTAATAGAACTGAAGCTTTGAACCCAGTATATGAAATGATCCCTAATAGAACTGAAGCTTTGACCCCAGTATATGAAATGATCCCTAATAGAATGAAGCTTTGACCCCAGTATATGAAATGATCCCTAATAGAACTGAAGCTTTGAACCCAGTATATGAAATGATCCCTAATAACCTGAAGCTTTGACCCCAGTATATGAAATGATCCCTAATAGAACTGAAGCTTTGAACCCAGTATTGAAATGATCCTAATAGAACTGAAGCTTTGACCCCAGTATATGAAATGATTCCTAATAGAACTGAAGCTTTGACCCCAGTATATGAAATGATCCCTATAGAACTGAAGCTTTGACCCCAGTATATGAATGATCCCTAATAGAACTGAAGCTTTGACCCCAGTATATGAAATTATCCCTAATAGAACTGAGCTTTGACCCCAGTATATGAAATGATCCCTAATAGAACTGAAGCTTTGAACCCAGTATATGAAATGATCCCTAATAGAACTGAAGCTTTGACCCCAGTATATGAAATGATCCCTAATAGAACTGAAGCTTTGAACCCAGTATATGAAATGATCCCTAATAGAACTGAAGCTTTGACCCCGTATATGAAATGATCCCTAATAGAACTGAAGCTTTGACCCCAGTTATTGAAATGATCCCTAATAGAACTGAAGCTTTGAACCCAGTATATGAAATGATCCTAATAGAACGAAGCTTTGACCCAGTATATGAAATGATCCCTAATAGAACTGAAGCTTTGACCCCCAGTATATGAATGATCCCTAATAGAACTGAAGCTTTGAACCCAGTATATTGAAAATGATCTCCTAATAGAACTGAAGCTTTGACCCCAGTATATGAAATGATCCCTAATAGAACTGAAGCTTTGACCCCAGTATATTGAAATGATCCCTAATAGAACTGAAGCTTTGACCCAGTATATGAAATGATCCCTAATAGAACTGAAGCTTTGACCCCCAGTATATGAAATGTCCTAATAGAACTGAGCTTTGACCCCAGTATATGAAATGATCCCTAATAGAACTGAAGCTTGACCCCATATATGAAATGATCCCTAATAGAACTGAAGCTGACCCAGTATATGAAATGATCCCTAATAGAACATGAAGCTTTGACCCCAGTATATGAAATGATCCCTAATAGAACTGAAGCTTTGACCCCAGTATATGAAATGATCCTAATAGAACTGAAGCTTGACCCCAGTATATGAAATGATCCCTAATAGAACTGAAGCTTTGACCCCAGTATATGAAATGATCCCTATAGAAACTGAAGCTTTGGACCCCAGTATATGAAATGATCCCTAATAGAACTGAAGCTTTGACCCCATATATAGAAATGATCCCTAATAGAAACTGAAGCTTTGACCCCAGTATATGAAATGATCCCTAATAGAACTGAAGCTTTGACCCAGTATATGAAATGATCCCTAATAGAACTGAAGCTTTGAACCCCGTATATGAAATGATCCTAATAGAACTGAAGCTTTGACCCCAGTATATGAAATGATCCCTAATAGAACTGAAGCTTTGACCCAGTATATGAAATGATTCCTAATAGAACTGAAGCTTTGACCCCGTATATGAAATGATCCCTAAAGAAACTGAAGCTTTGACCCCAGTATATGAAATGATCCCTAATAGAACTGAAGCTTTGACCCCAGTATATGAAATGATCTATAAACGAATCTTGCCCAGTATATGAAATGATCCCTAAGAACTGAAGCTTTGACCCCAGTAATATGAATGATCCTAATAGAACTGAAGCTTGACCCCAGTATTGAAAGTGATTCCTAATATAACGAAGCTGGGTCAAAGCGTCAGTTCATTAGAGGATCATTTCAGTAATATGGGTGTCAAAGTAATCAGTTCATTGGGAGCATTTCATTACTGGGATCACTCTCACGTTTCTTAGGAATCATTCAAATTACTGGGGTCAAGCTTCCGTTCTATTAGGATCATTTCACTGATTTACTCGGGTTGTCCTGTTTAAAACCTTGAAAGTCTGAGAATACCTATGGGTACACTTTCATCATACTGGGACTCAAAGCTTTCAGTTCTTTAGGAGTCATTCATAAATAGGGGCCAAAGCTCATCGGGATATTTTAATATGGGGTCAGTTCAGTTCTCATTAGGTAAATCATTTTCATATACTCGGTGTCAAATGCTTTCAGTTCTATTAGAGATCTTTCATATACTGGGTCAAAGCTTCGTTTCTATTAGGGATCATTTTCATATACTGGGGTCAACGCTTCAGTTCTAAGGCTAGCATTGGGGTCCAAGCAGTTATAGGCATTTCATCTGGATCAAAGCTTCAGTCTATTAGGAATCATTTATATACTGCTGGGTCAAAGCTTCAGTTTGAGTTATTACGGAATCATTTCATATACTGGTTCCTGTTTAACAACCTTGGAAAAGTTGCAAGATATCTCAGCCTGAATTCTACTCGTCTGATGTTTATGTTGTTGACGGGTCGACCCCCTGGATTTGTATGTGGATCGAATTCTGCTTTGATAGATCTAACTAGTGTTTCACTCTGGGAAATGCTAATAAGGCACCTTTGCTCGATCCTTATAATTAATATGTCTGTGTGTGACATTTGCGACAGTGGGGCCTTGGGATAAAAGCGGAACAAGGTCACCAAGACGTGAGAGCTTGGAATGGCTTGACCAACATAGGACTATCCACAATGCGTACTTAATATGATGGAACACCTTCTGATGGATTAGGTCTGTAGCAGTAAGCGTCATCACTTCATAGTACAAACGGCTGTTCTCTCTACCCCATCATGACATAGGTCAGGCACTGTTCCATTCTGGGTCGAGTGCCCTTGACTCCCAGGTGATCAATTTTCATGTAGTTTGGCGATTGATACATCCTGCTATTAATCTAGGATTATGAACATAAGTTCTTTCTGAAGCAGTTGCACAATAACGATAGATGCTCTAGATCTTCAGAGTGCACGTAGAAACCATTTAATCGGAAGCGACGAGCACTTTTTCTAAGGTTGATCTAGGACAGCCAAGTGATGTTGGTGAATGCGACCTGTTAGATCACAGAGGGGGACGCAAAAGTAGTTCATGGTGCTAGATGAGTGGCCATCCTATCCATATGATTAACCTAGGAATCACGCACGCAACACCTTTCAAGATACGAATAATCGGTTCCAGGGCCGCCATCGGGGGGGGGGGGGTGCATCCTGTATGGGGCCCGGACTTGGAGGCGAGGGGGCCTAAAGAGGAGAGGAAGAAGAAAAAAAAGGCTGGCGAACTCCCCATCCTAATGAGGGAAAACAACTGGGCTGTCTGCAGCATGGCCATGACTTCGTCAGTAGGCGGCTTTACTGTCTATGTGCTCTTACCACCCCTCTGTGTCACATAGCAGTATGGCAGTACTCCACACCATTCTCTAAGCTTCTATCTCCATTCTCCATCGTTCTGTCACATTCAGTAGGCGCTCCACACAACCAATCTATATCTCATGCCTATATCCATATCGCTGTACTGTGTAACCATCGCAGCTAGGAAGACCTCCACACCCACATACTATAAATCCTGCCTATATCCATATCTCCATCTCTGTGGATCACAATCCGAGTAGGACAGCAGTCCACACAACCATCATAATCACTGCCCTATATCATATCCATGCTCCGATGGTCCACGGTTATGCAGCTCCACTCCAGACTCTTCTGCCTATTACAATATACTCATCCCATCTCGTGTCACCAATAGCAGTATGGACAGCTCACACCACCTAGCCTGCCTCCGACCTTATTCCATATGACTCACCTCTGTGTCCCATATCAAGTATGGCAAGTATCCCATCATCCTATATTGCTATCATCCTTATCTGCCATCTGTGTCAAATCACACATGGCAATCCCACACTCATCTCTTAGTCTGCCATATTATACATATCCCCATCTCTGTGTCACATAGCCATGGCAGCCTCCACGCCATCACTATCCTGTACATACAAGATTAGCGTCCATCTGCGTGTATCCAAGACACATGCGCTCCCACACCATTCTATCCGCTCTATATAACATATCGGCCATTTGTGTCACATAGCAGCATGGAGTCCCACACCACTCTCTATACTGTCTCTATAACATATCCCCACTCTCTGTGTCAAAGCAGTTATGGGCAGTCTACCACACCTATCATATAGTCCTGTCTATATCAACATGACCTACCATCTGTGTCACATGCGCAGGGCAACTCCACACCATCGTTTTTCCTGCACTATATCCCATCCCCATCTCTGTGTCACATAGACAGTTGAGGGCAGTTCCACACAATCTCCATATTCCTGCCTATATACATTCTCCATCTACTGTGTCAAATGCAGGATGGGAGTCTCCACACCATCTGCTATCTTGCTATGTACGATCTCCACATCTCTGCTGTCATCATAGCAGTATGGCACGCTCCACACCAATCTTATCGCTGACTATACCTACCTCCATCGGTCACATGCAGCAGGCACTCCACACCATCTCTTAATCACTGCCTTATATCCATAATCCCATCTACTGTTGCTCACATAGCAGTACTGGCAGCTTCCACACATCTCTACCTGCACTATATACTATCCCCATCTCTGTGATCACATAGCAGCTGGCAGGGGCCTTCCAACCATCTCTATCTTGCTATATAATATCCCCATCTCTGTGTTCACATAGTCAGTTATGGCAACTCCACACCATCTATATCACTGTCTTATCCATACTCCATCTGGTGCACATAGCCCAGATGGCACTTCCACACCATCTCATCCTGCCTATAACATACCCCATCCGTGTGTACATAGCAGCATGCAGCTCCATGATCATCACTATCCTGCCTATACACCATATCTCCATCTCTTGGTCATGCAGCATGCAGCTCCACACCATCTCTAATCCGCCTATATCCAATCTTCTCCATTCTGTGTCACATAGCCAGCATGGGAGCTTGCCACACATCTCTATCTGCTATATCCATATCTCCCACCTCGTGTCACAATCTCAGTCTGGCGCCTCCCACACATGCTATATCCTGCCTATAACAATCTCACATCTGTGGTACATTCAGTATGGCAGCTCCACAACCATCTTTATCCTGTTATATCATATCCCCATCTTGTGTCACATAAACAGCATTGCAGCTCCACTATCTCTATCCTGCCTATTACCATATCCCCCATCTCTGTGTCAACATAGGGCAGCATGCGCTCCCTCTATCTCGGTGTCACATAACAGAACTTGGCAGCTCCACAACCATCTCTATCCTCCTGCCTATATCATATCTCCATCGTGTCACACTAACAGTATGGCCCAGTCTCACCCTGAGATGGAGAATAGATATAAGCAGGATAGAGATGTGTCACCATAGCAGCATGGCAGCTTCACACGCATCTCTTATCCTGCCTATACATATCACCATCTCTTGTCCATAGCAGTATGTGAGTCTCCTCTCTATATCTGTGTCACATAACAGAATGGAGCTCCACACCATCTCTATCCTGCCTAAGAATTACTCTCCATCTGTGTCACATAACGTAAAGGCAGCCCACACTGAGATGGGAGATATATTATAAGCAGGATAGGATGGTGTCACTGAGCACATGGAGCTTCACCACCATCTATATCCGCCTTATATACATACCCCATCTCGTGTCACATAGCAGTAATGGGCAGCTTCACACGGGATGGAGATATGGATATAGCAGGATAGAAACATGCATTACCATGTGACACAGATAGAATATGATCTATGCAGGACAGAGTGGGAGCTGCCATGCTGTGTGCAATAGTGGCACCCTATGGATAGGGTTAAGGAGTTGAGCATGGAGAATGGGGTGAATATATCAACTATAGTCAATACGAATAAAATATGTTTTTTAGCAACACGGAGGCAAGAATATATATGGGGTCTAATTATGGATCCCTTCTGTGTGGGCTTGGCTTAAAGGTATGTTATAACTTACCAGTCTGTCCCTGTGGGCATGAGGTTTTAATCTTAATTGGTGTACTGGACATGGTACATGTTATATCTACCGTGTGTGTGTCAGTGAGGTTGAGCATGTCCAGCGCCTGTTAATGTATGGGCTTAATGTCTAGTTGATAATAATATTGTAACAATAACAATTGTATAATAACATGTACATGGGAGTAAATGGTCTTTAAAAATGGGTGTAACCTTAACAAAAGTGGGCGTGGCCCTATGAAGTTGAGCGTGTGTCCCCTTTTGCGTTTTACAAAATGTTGGCACTGTGTCTGAGTTGTTCGTGCCTAGGGGGGGCCCGAAAGGTAACCCAGTATGGACCCAGACCGTCTGAATGGCTGCCCTCTGCATGGTGCTCTGTCCCCACTGTTCCCTCTAGCTTGTGTGTGCACAAATGTTTAACCGATGCACACAGAACATAGGTGAAAATATATATGCTAAAAATGAGAAAATAATATAATAATAATAATAAAAGAAGGGGACCTTGGCTGGTTGCCAGGTGTCTCTATCGGGCAACAACCTTTGAGTTCTGGGACTGGTCATGCTTCTAACCCCCACTATTTATACAATGGAGGGTAGATGGGAATGGGAGGGGGGGGGGGAGGGGAGATGGTAGGGGTATGTGTTTGGTAATAAATACAAGCTAGTGCGACTGTCAGAACATCTCCCTGGTGGAATATATCCTGGTCACCATGATCAAATAGCGCCCATTTCCCAACATGTCCACTTACACAGTCACTCCGATTTGGATGAAGATTCGCTTGGATGGGTTAGAAATATCGGTCAGTCGGTTACCCAGCCTTTCATTTCTAGTTTTTACCTTTGTATGGACACATATTGGTTAGATCTATGGACCACTTATTATTGTCATTATGTCATATTACATTTTACTCTATCAAAGTATCAGGTCTGTTTACGTTCGCATTAGCCTTTGTCTGGCCATCTTATACTAATTAATCCATGGGATATATTTTAATCTTTAAAAAAGCTATACTTTTTACATACCCTAATGAGATAAGACTGGATCATTTTGTTGTCCCTCTTACTGTTTCACATGGATCCTTTTGCAGCTTGGTGATCCATCCTTAAATATACTAGAGTGTTCAATGTACCTACACATGTACCACACAATGTTTACACACGATGTACACACACTGCACCATTCATCTTCAGCGATTGTTGTTGTAGCTACTGGAGTGATTGGTGTGTAAATACCGCCATGCCCGCTAGCCTTTATCTATAAATGGATCGTACATGGGTAAAATTAACGCAATTTTACAGCAGGAGAGTTAAGGAAAATATAGCAAATCTGTGGAAACTTGACTTCTTCCCCTCTAAAAGGCCAGGCCACACTCCGGCGTTTTTACCGCTATCTCAATCTCGTGTTCAAAAGCGCACACTAGTGGTTGGCAGTTGGACTGGCCACCTAGTGTACAATTTTTGTGTAATCACATCTGCGCGCCGCTTGTGCAACATAGCGTTTCTCTTCATCCGCAAACATGGTAAACGCACAGGAAAATCGTGATCACACGCATCACGCTTTTATTCTGCAATTATCCCCATTTTGCGTCTAAAAAAAATTCTGGTAATCTCATAATGCAACGCCGATAAGTATCACCGGTGGGTAGCACCCACAGGGGTAAATGCAATCATTTCGCAACTCGCAACCTACTGCACTCGTTTTCATTCAACAACTGCCGGCAGTACAATGGAAAAGGCGGTAATTTGCACACAAAGAATAGCACATACTCACTGCAAAAAGTCATTGCATTTTTGGTTAGCGTTGTGGTTTTTGCACTTTATTTTCCGTTAGCAAGGATAATCGCAAAACCCTCTGAAGTTGGCCCCTGCCCATCCTAAAAAAAAAAATGGCCCTGGCATGTGAATTTGCGCCAGTGGTGGGCATATCCCTACGGCTGGGTACACCTGGGCTATTATGTGTCCGACCGAACGTTCGCTGACGTTTTGGGCAATGATTCCGTGACCACATTGCCGCACAGCCGATCAGTAGCCCCATAGGGAACCGCAAACGATTGCCCTGATTTACCATGGACCCAACAAATTGGCAAATTGCGGCATCACAGCTGCTGCCCCACAACACCACCAATCAGGGGTATTTCCTCGCCAGCCGACCAATCCATGGCACTATCGGGCCGTCTGAAATATCGCTGTTCTGTAGCAACCCCAGCCTAAATGTTCGTACACACGTGCCGATCGTGGTCCCGACCCGACACAGATTGCGGTAGGAACGAACGTTGTGGCCGCTAATCAGCCCTGTGTGTATTTACTTTAGTAAATTGGAACGTTTGTCGGGACGTTGCCTGACCGCCCTGGCTGCTCTCCGAACAACAAAGTAACTACAACACGTACGATTATCGCCCGAAACGTTCGCCATCATTTGTACGAATCTTATATACATGTTTGTCTTTCCTTATCTGTCATTATGAGACAATAGTCCATCATGAAGTTTGCAGGTGATTTTTACTACTGTCAGTGTTAGGTTCATACACACATGTGATTGCAGTTGCCAACCCGTGACGCATGATTGTTGAAAACGGTCATTCTCGCGGCCCATAATCACTGGTAACTTTTAAACACTGGGAAATTTCAGAAATACGAGTATTAAGATTTGGTCTGGTGGACAGTTGAGAACATAATAGGAACGTGTGGGAATTTGAGCAACCATCAACCTTGCACTCTGGTCCAATCAGATGTTTGGAGCACTGCGATGGGAATGGGATTTCACATGTTCACAGGAATTGATTCTCCTAAAATAGGATCATTTTGTGCAATCTATTTATGATGAAAATTTACACTTACCTGTATTTTTGAGTAGGTTCCATGGTTCCTTTGCGCATTGTGTGGGTTAACCCTGTATGTCCCTACTATCCCTGTATGGGAGGGTTAACTGCAACCTCTTATCCGTTTTTTTCTCAACAAAAGTTTTACTTTACTGGTTATTATGTGGTGCTTTAGGCTGTGTGCAGACTAGGGTCCTTTGCTGTGCATTTCAAATTTGGGTACCGTGGAGCAGTTCGGTTTTAACCACATGATGGATTCCCCTTTATTTAAGTACAAAGGGGAAGTAAAGCACCATATGGTTGGCACGTAGAGATCTTCAAGTGGTCACTTTACTGGATTTGCCTTTATATACAATGTGTTGTGTATGTTGTTGACTCGCTGGTTTCCTAAATGCTGCTTCGAATCCCTGTCCTTGTCTAATGACCTGCAAGATAAATGAACCCTATATGGATTGTCAGCACATTTTCTAGCTGGACAAATGAACCCATGCGTGACCCTTCTTAAAGGGATTTTCCACAAAATGAACATTCAAAAACAGCTCAAATGTTATGTTGTTCTGGTTTGATGACACACTGATACCACCCAATTCCATAACATCTGAATGCAGCTTTTTTTTTTTTTTGTATACATTAACAATAAGGGCAATGGAAACAGATGAAATATTTTTATTTATGTCAAGATGTGGGGTGCTAAATAATCCACCATAACATAATAATTATTCGGAGCCTGTGAATTTACACTAATAACAATGAATGGGAAAATACCTTGGCCTTAAAAATTTTTCATTTGCTGAGTGCAGAAAACTTAGTACACAAACCAGCAATATTTTCGGCAGAAACCGACCGTATCAGGCACTTTCGGTCTGGTGTGGGCGGGCACCAAATTTTTGGGTTTTACCCACAGGTGCAAATCAGTATTAAATACCCAAAGTCCATATCTGCCCGGACGAACTTTGGGGCACTGGGTATCAGTGCTTCTAATAGCGATTGCAGGCTGTATCGGAGCGACAGTATAGCCACACAGCATGCCTTGTTAATGAAAACTGGCGCATATATCCACACCCTTGGCATCGTCTGGATTTGAGATGCGTTTTGGGATTGTTAGAGAATAAGTCTCTCTATATGACCCCGATGAGTTTATATATAACCATCTTGAATCTGGGTGTATTGTTTATTTGTAGAGGTTTCTTATTTCCCAAAGGTTTCGAAACCTGTTCTTTCATGTAAGACACCAAGCGAGCCTAATAACAAGATGGGATCAGTACAATCTATTGCAGTTTGACAACACAAGCAAGTAAATAAACACGAGAATCACAAACTCACCTTACGGTAGGATTCACAGAGAAAAATAACGGTCATGCATAGTATCAAAAGGTGCGACTTCTATCTGCCTGTACCTGCTTGATACTGGCCAGGTCTCTGTCAGACAATGACAAAAACTCTGTGCAGGAATAGGGGCACAACCTTTTTCCATGATTAGTTTGAAATGCAGTAAACAATTGACTGAATTCCCATCTACTGGGTGTCACCTGTCAGACCTGTAGGCTCAGGGCAACTAGAGCAATTTCCTGAAATGCCCCTGTCTGTGCTGCTGGGATCTGACAACTACAAACAAAATCTAAATTGCATGACTTTTACCTTAAAACCGGGTTCAAAGTCTTCAGTGTTATTAGGGATCATTCATTGTACTGGGAATCAAGCTTCAGTTTATTAGGACTCATATTCATATATTGGGGTCAAACAGCTTCGTTCTATTAGGAATCATTTAGATACGTGGGGTCAAAGCTTCAGTTCTATTAGGGAGATATTTCATTCTGGGGTCCAAAGCTTATCAGTTTTCTATTAAGGGATCATTTCTTATAAGGATTCAAAGGCTTCAGTTCTATATGAAATGATCCCTAATAGAACTGAAGCTTTGACCCCAGTATATTAAATGATTCCTAATAGAACTGAAGCTTTGACCCCAATATATGAAATGATTCCTAATAGAACTGAAGCTTTGATCCCAGTATATGAAATGATCCCTAATACCCAGTGCCCCAAAGTTCGTCCGGGCAGATATGGACTTTGGGTATTTAATACTGATTTGCACCTGTGGGTAAAACCCAAAAATTTGGTGCCCGCCCACACCAGACCGAAAGTGCCTGATACGGTCGGTTTCTGCCGAAAATATTGCTGGTTTGTGTACTAAGTTTTCTGCACTCAGCAAATGAAAAATTTTTAAGGCCAAGGTATTTTCCCATTCATTGTTATTAGTGTAAATTCACAGGCTCCGAATAATTATTATGTTATGGTGGATTATTTAGCACCCCACATCTTGACATAAATAAAAATATTTCATCTGTTTCCATTGCCCTTATTGTTAATGTATACAAAAAAAAAAAAAAGCTGCATTCAGATGTTATGGAATTGGGTGGTATCAGTGTGTCATCAAACCAGAACAACATAACATTTGAGCTGTTTTTGAATGTTCATTTTGTGGAAAATCCCTTTAAGAAGGGTCACGCATGGGTTCATTTGTCCAGCTAGAAAATGTGCTGACAATCCATATAGGGTTCATTTATCTTGCAGGTCATTAGACAAGGACAGGGATTCGAAGCAGCATTTAGGAAACCAGCGAGTCAACAACATACACAACACATTGTATATAAAGGCAAATCCAGTAAAGTGACCACTTGAAGATCTCTACGTGCCAACCATATGGTGCTTTACTTCCCCTTTGTACTTAAATAAAGGGGAATCCATCATGTGGTTAAAACCGAACTGCTCCACGGTACCCAAATTTGAAATGCACAGCAAAGGACCCTAGTCTGCACACAGCCTAAAGCACCACATAATAACCAGTAAAGTAAAACTTTTGTTGAGAAAAAAACGGATAAGAGGTTGCAGTTAACCCTCCCATACAGGGATAGTAGGGACATACAGGGTTAACCCACACAATGCGCAAAGGAACCATGGAACCTACTCAAAAATACAGGTAAGTGTAAATTTTCATCATAAATAGATTGCACAAAATGATCCTATTTTAGGAGAATCAATTCCTGTGAACATGTGAAATCCCATTCCCATCGCAGTGCTCCAAACATCTGATTGGACCAGAGTGCAAGGTTGATGGTTGCTCAAATTCCCACACGTTCCTATTATGTTCTCAACTGTCCACCAGACCAAATCTTAATACTCGTATTTCTGAAATTTCCCAGTGTTTAAAAGTTACCAGTGATTATGGGCCGCGAGAATGACCGTTTTCAACAATCATGCGTCACGGGTTGGCAACTGCAATCACATGTGTGTATGAACCTAACACTGACAGTAGTAAAAATCACCTGCAAACTTCATGATGGACTATTGTCTCATAATGACAGATAAGGAAAGACAAACATGTATATAAGATTCGTACAAATGATGGCGAACGTTTCGGGCGATAATCGTACGTGTTGTAGTTACTTTGTTGTTCGGAGAGCAGCCAGGGCGGTCAGGCAACGTCCCGACAAACGTTCCAATTTACTAAAGTAAATACACACAGGGCTGATTAGCGGCCACAACGTTCGTTCCTACCGCAATCTGTGTCGGGTCGGGACCACGATCGGCACGTGTGTACGAACATTTAGGCTGGGGTTGCTACAGAACAGCGATATTTCAGACGGCCCGATAGTGCCATGGATTGGTCGGCTGGCGAGGAAATACCCCTGATTGGTGGTGTTGTGGGGCAGCAGCTGTGATGCCGCAATTTGCCAATTTGTTGGGTCCATGGTAAATCAGGGCAATCGTTTGCGGTTCCCTATGGGGCTACTGATCGGCTGTGCGGCAATGTGGTCACGGAATCATTGCCCAAAACGTCAGCGAACGTTCGGTCGGACACATAATAGCCCAGGTGTACCCAGCCGTAGGGATATGCCCACCACTGGCGCAAATTCACATGCCAGGGCCATTTTTTTTTTTAGGATGGGCAGGGGCCAACTTCAGAGGGTTTTGCGATTATCCTTGCTAACGGAAAATAAAGTGCAAAAACCACAACGCTAACCAAAAATGCAATGACTTTTTGCAGTGAGTATGTGCTATTCTTTGTGTGCAAATTACCGCCTTTTCCATTGTACTGCCGGCAGTTGTTGAATGAAAACGAGTGCAGTAGGTTGCGAGTTGCGAAATGATTGCATTTACCCCTGTGGGTGCTACCCACCGGTGATACTTATCGGCGTTGCATTATGAGATTACCAGAATTTTTTTTAGACGCAAAATGGGGATAATTGCAGAATAAAAGCGTGATGCGTGTGATCACGATTTTCCTGTGCGTTTACCATGTTTGCGGATGAAGAGAAACGCTATGTTGCACAAGCGGCGCGCAGATGTGATTACACAAAAATTGTACACTAGGTGGCCAGTCCAACTGCCAACCACTAGTGTGCGCTTTTGAACACGAGATTGAGATAGCGGTAAAAACGCCGGAGTGTGGCCTGGCCTTTTAGAGGGGAAGAAGTCAAGTTTCCACAGATTTGCTATATTTTCCTTAACTCTCCTGCTGTAAAATTGCGTTAATTTTACCCATGTACGATCCATTTATAGATAAAGGCTAGCGGGCATGGCGGTATTTACACACCAATCACTCCAGTAGCTACAACAACAATCGCTGAAGATGAATGGTGCAGTGTGTGTACATCGTGTGTAAACATTGTGTGGTACATGTGTAGGTACATTGAACACTCTAGTATATTTAAGGATGGATCACCAAGCTGCAAAAGGATCCATGTGAAACAGTAAGAGGGACAACAAAATGATCCAGTCTTATCTCATTAGGGTATGTAAAAAGTATAGCTTTTTTAAAGATTAAAATATATCCCATGGATTAATTAGTATAAGATGGCCAGACAAAGGCTAATGCGAACGTAAACAGACCTGATACTTTGATAGAGTAAAATGTAATATGACATAATGACAATAATAAGTGGTCCATAGATCTAACCAATATGTGTCCATACAAAGGTAAAAACTAGAAATGAAAGGCTGGGTAACCGACTGACCGATATTTCTAACCCATCCAAGCGAATCTTCATCCAAATCGGAGTGACTGTGTAAGTGGACATGTTGGGA
Organism: Hymenochirus boettgeri; assembly: GCA_019447015.1. Taxonomy (NCBI): domain Eukaryota; kingdom Metazoa; phylum Chordata; class Amphibia; order Anura; family Pipidae; genus Hymenochirus; species Hymenochirus boettgeri. Next base: position 328,747,556 of record CM033470.1, on the reverse strand, counting down.
AATGGGCGCTATTTGATCATGGTGACCAGGATATATTCCACCAGGGAGATGTTCTGACAGTCGCACTAGCTTGTATTTATTACCAAACACATACCCCTACCATCTCCCCTCCCCCCCCCCCTCCCATTCCCATCTACCCTCCATTGTATAAATAGTGGGGGTTAGAAGCATGACCAGTCCCAGAACTCAAAGGTTGTTGCCCGATAGAGACACCTGGCAACCAGCCAAGGTCCCCTTCTTTTATTATTATTATTATATTATTTTCTCATTTTTAGCATATATATTTTCACCTATGTTCTGTGTGCATCGGTTAAACATTTGTGCACACACAAGCTAGAGGGAACAGTGGGGACAGAGCACCATGCAGAGGGCAGCCATTCAGACGGTCTGGGTCCATACTGGGTTACCTTTCGGGCCCCCCCTAGGCACGAACAACTCAGACACAGTGCCAACATTTTGTAAAACGCAAAAGGGGACACACGCTCAACTTCATAGGGCCACGCCCACTTTTGTTAAGGTTACACCCATTTTTAAAGACCATTTACTCCCATGTACATGTTATTATACAATTGTTATTGTTACAATATTATTATCAACTAGACATTAAGCCCATACATTAACAGGCGCTGGACATGCTCAACCTCACTGACACACACACGGTAGATATAACATGTACCATGTCCAGTACACCAATTAAGATTAAAACCTCATGCCCACAGGGACAGACTGGTAAGTTATAACATACCTTTAAGCCAAGCCCACACAGAAGGGATCCATAATTAGACCCCATATATATTCTTGCCTCCGTGTTGCTAAAAAACATATTTTATTCGTATTGACTATAGTTGATATATTCACCCCATTCTCCATGCTCAACTCCTTAACCCTATCCATAGGGTGCCACTATTGCACACAGCATGGCAGCTCCCACTCTGTCCTGCATAGATCATATTCTATCTGTGTCACATGGTAATGCATGTTTCTATCCTGCTATATCCATACTCCATCCCCGTGTGAAAGCTGCCATACTGCTATGTGACACGAGATGGGCTATGTATATAGAGGCGGATAGAGATGGTGGTGAAGCTGCCCCATGCTGCTTGTGACACCATCTGCTATCCGCTATATATATCTGCCATCTCAGTGTGGGCTGCCTTACGGTTATGTGACACAGATGGATGATGTATTATAGGCAGGATAGAGATGGTGTGGAGTGCCATTCTGTTATGTGACACAGATACTAGAGAGAGCTCACATCTGCTATGTGACAAGAGATGGTGATATGATATAGGCAGGATAAGAGATGGTGTGAAGCTGCCCATGCTGCTATGGTGACACATCTCTATCCTGCTATATCTATATCTCCATCTCAGGTGTGGACTGCCATACTGTTATGGACACGATGGAATATGATATAGCAGGAGGAGAGAGATGGTTGTGGAGCTGCCAAGTTCTGTTATGTGACACACGAGATAGAGAGAGCGCATGCTGCTATTGACACAAGATGGGGATATGGTATATAGGCGGATAGAGATAGGTGGACTGCAATGCTGTTATATGTGACACAAAGAGGGGATATGTGAAATATAGCAGGATAAAGATGGTGTGGAGCTGCCATGATGAATGGTACCACAGATGGATAGCATAGCAGGATATAGATGGTGTGGAGAGCGCCAACTGATTGTGACACGAGGTGGGAGATATGGATATAGCAGCATAGAGATGTGTGGAGACTCCCATGCTGGCTATGTGCACAGAATGGAGATAGATTGGATATAGGCAGGATAGAGATGGTGTGGAGCTGCCATGCTGCTAATGACACAAGAGATGGAATATGTTATAGGCAGGAGTAGTGATGATCATGGAGCTGCCATGCTGCTGATGTAACACACGAGATGGGGTATGTATATAGGCAGGATAGAGATGGTGTGGAAAGCGCCATGTGGGCTAGTGCACCAGATGGAGTATGGATATAGAAGGATATAGATGGTGTGGAGTTGCCATAAGCGTGACTATGTGACTACACAGAGATGGGGATATGTATATAGGCAAGATAGGATGGTTGAGGCCCTGCCAGCTGCTCTGTGATCCAGAGATGGGGATATGTATATAGCAGGCATAGAGATGTGTGGATGAAGCTGCCAGTACTGCTATGTGACAACAGAGTAGGGGTATATGGAATAAGGCGGATTAGAGATGGTGTGGAGGTGCCCTCTGCATTGTGACCGAGGAGGTAGGTATAGTCGGATAAGATGGTGTGGACTGCCATACTGCTATGGACAGCAGAAGATTGGGAGAGCGTACATTAGGTGCAAGATAGCAGATGGTGTGGAATCTACCATCCTGCTATTTTACCAGATAGATGGAGATATGTATATTAGGCAGGAATATGGAGATGTGTTGTGGAACTGCCCATACAGCTGCTATGTGACACAGAGATGGGGAATGGGATATAGGCAGGAAAAGCGATGGTGTTGGAGTTGCCGCTGCGATGTGACACATGATGGTAGGAATGTTGATATAGCACAGGATATATGATGGTGTGGACTGCCATAACTGCTGTTGACACAGAGACTGTGGGATATGTTATAGTAGGACAGATAGAGATGTGGTGTGGGCTCCTATGCTGCTATGTACACAAATGGCGATATGTATATAGGCAGGATAGAGATGGTGTGGGAGCTGCTGCTGTCTATGGACACGCAGATGGACGTATCTTGTATCAGATAGTGATGGCGTGGAGGTGCCATGCGCTATGTGACACAGAGATGGGGATGATGTTATATTGGCATGACTGAGGATGAGTGTGGGAGCTGCCATGTTGTGATATTGACACACGATGGCAGATAATGGAGATAGGCAAATATAGATGATTGGATCTGCCATACATGAAGTGGACAAGAGTGAGTCATATGGATATATGTCGTGAGAGATTGGTAGAAGTGGGTAGCTGCATACTGCTAGTGACACGATGAGGAGTGAGATATTGTAATAGGCAGAACGAGACTGTGGAGTGGAGCTGGTCATAACCGTGGACCATCGGAGACTATGGAATGATATAGGGCATGATATAGATGGTGTGTGGAATCTGTCCTATGGATTGTGACTCCACAGAGATGGAGATATGGATCATAGGCAGGATTTATAAATGTGGTGTGGAGTCTGTCCTTACTGCTATGGTTACACAGGACACGATATGGATATAGGCAGAGGTATAGATTGGTCTGTGTGGAGCGCCCTACTGAATGTGACAGAGATGGAGAATGGAGATAGGCAGCATTAAGAATGGTGTGGAGTCTGCCATACTGCTATGTGACACAGAGGGTGAGGTAATGAGCCACATAGACAGTAAGAGCCGCCTTTACTGACTAAGTCATGGTCATGCTGCAGACACGCTCCAGTTGTTTTCTCCATCTAGGAGGGGAGTTCGTCCATGCCCTTTTTTTTTTCTTCTTCCTCATCCCTCTATTAGGCCCCCTCTCCAAGTCCGGGCCCATACAGGAGTGCACCCCCCCCCCCCCGTGGCGGCCCTGGAACCAATCTATTCTATCTGAAAAGGTGTTGCGTGCGGTCTCCATAGGTACTAATGGATAGCGATGCGCCCTTTACGCACAGCAACTCCTATTTGCTCCCCCCTCTGTCTTAACAGGTCGCATTCACCAATCTTGGCTAAGCGTCGCTAAGATCCAACTTGAAATAAGCTGCTCCGTGTCTTGACATAAATGGTTTCTACCAGTGCACACTCTGAAGATCTACGAGCAGTCAAGCGTTATGTGTGCAGATGCTTCAGAAAGACTTATGGTAAAGCCTATAAGCAGAATGTATAATCCAATACAGAAAATTGATCACCTGCCGGAGCAAGAGGGCACTCCCAGAATTGGAACAGTCTGACCTAAGGAGAACCTAATGTCATTGATTGGGAAAGGCTAGAGAGAAAGCCGTTTTCAGTCTATGATTAAGATGCATGTAGGTAATAAGATTTCCCTATTGTCCTGACCATTGGCACATTCCATGTCTTGGTGACCTTGTACCGTATCCAAGGCCCATGGAATGTCAAACAGACATTTAATTATAAGGATCGAGCAAGGTGCCTTATTAGCAATTTTCCCAGAGTGGAAAAACTAGTAGACATCTTCAAAGCGAATCTGATCCACATTAAAACAGGGGGTCTCCCGTCAACACATAAACAATAGAAGAAATTCAGGCTGAGATATCTGGCAGACTTTCAAGGTTTTAACAGGAACCAGTATATGAAATGATCCCGAATCCCTAATAGAACTGAAGCTTTGACCCAGTATAATGAATTTTGACCCCAGTATATGAAATGATTCCTAATAGAACTGAAGCTTTGACCCCAGTATATGAAATGATCCCTAATCGAACTAAGCTTTGACCCCAGTATATGATGATCCCTAAAAAACGTGAAGCTTTGACCCCAATAATGAAATGATCCCTAATAGAACTGAAGCTTTGACCCCAGTATATGAAATGATTTCTAATAGAACTGAAGCTTTGACCCCAGTATATGAAATGATCCCTATAGAACTGAAGCTTTGCCCCAGTATATGAATGAATCCCTAAAGAACTGAACTTTGATCCCAGTATTGAATGATCCCTATAGAACTGCAGACTTTTCAAGTTTTAACAGGAACCCAGTATATGAAATGATCCCTAATAGAACTGAAGCTTTGACCCCAGTATATGAAATGATTCCTAATAGAACTGAAGCTTTGATCCCAGTATAGAAATGCTCCTAATAAACTGAAGCTTTGACCCCAGTATTGAATGACTCTACATAAAACTGAAGCTTGACCCCAGATATGAAATGATCCCTAATAGAACTGAAGCTTTGACCCCAGTATATGAAATGATTTCTAATAGAACTGAGCTTTGACCCCATATATGAAATGATCCCTAATAGAACTGAAGCTTTGGCCCCAGTATATGAAATGATCCCTAATAGAACTGAAGCTTTGATCCCAGTATATGAAATGATCCCTAATAGAACTGAAGCTTTGAACCCAGTATATGAAATGATCCCTAATAGAACTGAAGCTTTGACCCCAGTATATGAAATGATCCCAATAGAACTGAGCTTTGACCCCAGTATATAAATGATCCCTAATAAACTGAAGCTTTGACCCCATTATATGAAATGATCCCATAAGAACTGAAGCTTTGACCCCAGTAATGAAATGATCCCTAATAGAACTGAAGCTTTGACCCCAGTTAATGAAATGCTCCCTAATAGAACTGAAGTTTGACCCCAGTATATGAAATGATCCCTATAGAACTGAAGCTTTGACCCCAGTATATGAAATGATCCCTAATAGAACTGAAGCTTTGACAACCCAGTATATGAATGATCCCTAATAGAACTGAAGCTTTGACCCAGTATATGATAAATGATCCCTAATAGAACTGAAGCTTTGACCCAGTATATGAAATGATCCCTAATAGAACTGAAGCTTTGACCCCAGTATATGAAATGATCCCTAATAAACTGAAGCTTTGACCCCAGTATGAAATGATCCCTAATAGAACTGAAGCTTTGACCCCAGTATATGAAATGATCCCTAATAAACTGAAGCTTTGAACCCAGTATATGAAATGATCCCTAATAGAACTGAAGCTTTGACCCCAGTATATGAAATATCCCTAATAACTGAAGCTTTGAACCCAGTATATAAAATGATCCCTAATAGAACTGAAGCTTTGAACCCCAGTATATGAAATGATCCCTAATAGAACTAAGCTTTGACCCCGTATATGAAAGATCCCTAATAGAACTGAAGCTTTGAACCCGTATATGAAATGATCCTAATAGAACTGAAGCTTTGACCCCAGTATATGAAATGATCCCTATGAACTGAAGCTTTGAACCCAGTATATGAATGATCCCTAATGAACTGAAGCTTTGACCCCAGTATATGAAATGATTCCTAATAGAACTGAAGCTTTGACCCCAGTATATGAAATGATCCCTAATAGAACTGAGCTTTGACCCCAGTAATAAAATGATCCCTAATAGAACTGAAGCTTTGACCCAGTATATGAAATGATCCCTAATAGAACTGAAGCTTTGACCCCAGTAATTGAATTATCCCTAATAGAACTGAAGCTTTGAACCCAGTATATGAAATGATCCCTAATAGAACTGAAGCTTTGACCCCGTATATGAAATGATCCCTAATAGAACTGAAGCTTGAACCCAGTATATGAAATGACCCTAATAGAACTGAAGCTTTGACCCCATTATATGAAATGATCCCTAATAGAACTGAAGCTTTGACCCCAGTTATGAAATGATCCTAATAGAACTGAAGCTTTGAACCCAGTATATGAAATGATTCCTATAGAACTGAAGCTTTACCCCAGTTATATGAAATGATCCCTAATAGAACTGAAGCTTTGACCCCAGTATATGAAATGATCCCTAATAGAACTGAAGCTTTGAACCCAGTATATGAAATGATTCCTAATAGAACTGAAGCTTTGACCCCTATATGAAATGATCCCTAATAGAACTGAAGCTTTGACCCCATTATATGAAATGACCCTAATAGAACTGAAGCTTTGACCCCAGTATATGAATGATCCCTAATAGAACTGAAGCTTGAGACCCCAGTATATGAAATGCTCCCTAATAGAACTGAGATTTGACCCCAGTATATAAATGATCCCTAATAGAACTGAAGCTTTGACCCCAGTATATGAAATGATCCCTAATAGAACTGAAGCTTTGAACCCAGTATATGAAATGATCCCTATAGAATTGAAGCTTTGACCCAGTATATGAAATGATCCCTAATAGAACTGAAGCTTTGACCCCAGTATATGAAATGATCCCTAATAGAACTGAAGCTTTGACCCCAGTATATGAAATGATCCCTAATAGAACTGAAGCTTTGACCCCAGTAATAGAAATGATCCCTAATAGAACTGAAGCTTGGACCCCAGTATATGAAATGATCCCTAATAGAAACTGAAGCTTTGAACCAGTATATGAAATGATCCCTAATAGAAATGAGCTGACCCCAGTATATGAAATGATCCCTAATAGAACTGAAGCTTTGAACCCAGTATATGAATACCCTAATAGAACTGGCTTTACCCCAGTATATGAAATGATCCTAATAGAACTGAAGCTTTGACCCCATTATATGAAATGATCCCTAATAGAACTGAAGCTTTGACCCAGTATATGAAATGATCCTAATAGAAACTGAAGCTTTGACCCCAGTATATGAAATGATCCCTAATAGAACTGAAGCTTTGACCCCAGTATATGAAATGATCCCTAAAGAACTGAAGCTTTGACCCCAGTATATGAAATGATTCCTAATAGAACTGAAGCTGACCCCAGTATATGAAATGACCCTATAGAACTGAAGCTTTGACCCAGTATATGAAATATCCCTAATAGACTGAAGCTTTGACCCCAGTATATTGAAATGATTCCTAATAGAACTGAAGCTTTGACCCCAGTATATGAAATGATCCTAAAGAACTGAAGCTTTGACCCAGTATATGAATGATCCTAATAGAACTGAAGCTTTGACCCCAGTATATGAATTGATCCCTAATAGAACTGAAGCTTTGACCCCAGTATATGAAATGATCCTAATAGAACTGAAGCTTTGACCCCAGTATATGAAATGATTCCTAATAGAACGAAGCTTTGACCCCAGTATTGAAATGATTCCTAATAGAACTGAGCTTTGATCCCAGTATAATGAATGATCCCTAATAGAACTGAAGCTTTGACCCCAGTATATTAAATGATTCCTAATAGAACTGAAGCTTTGACCCCAATATATGAAATGATTCCTAATAGAACTGAAGCTTTGATCCCAGTATATGAAATGAATCCCAATAGACTGCAGACTTTTCAAGAAGGTTTTAACAGGAACCCCAGTATTGAAATGATCCCTAATAGAACTGAAGCTTGCCCCCAGTATATGAAATGATCCCTAATAGAACTGAAGCTTTGATCCCCAGTATATGAATGATCCCTAATAGAACTGAAGCTTTGACCCAGTTATATGAAATGATCCTAATAGAACTGAAGCTTTGACCCCAGTAATGAATGATACCCTAATAGAACTGAAGCTTTGACCCCAGTATATGAAATGATTCCTAATAGAACTGAAGCTTTGACCCCAGTATATGAAATGATCCCTAATATAACTGAAGCTTTGCCCCAGTTATGAAATGATCCCTATAGAACTGAGCTTTGACCCAGTATATGAAATGATCCTATAGAACTGAAGCTTTGAAACCCGTATATAAATGATCCCTAATAGAACTGAAGCTTTGACCCCAGTATATGAAATGATCCCTAATAGAACTGAAGCTTTGACCCCAGTATATGAATGATCCCAATAGAACTGAAGCTTTGACCCCATTATATGAAATGATCCCTAATAGAACTGAAGCTTTGACCCCAGTATATGAAATGACCCTAATAAACTGAAGCTTTGACACCCAGTATATGAAATGATTCCCTAATAGAACTGAAGCTTTGACCCCAGTATATGAAATGATCCCTAATAGAACTGAAGCTTTGACCCCGTATATGAAATGATCCCTAATAGAAATGAAGCTTTGACCCAGTATATGAATGATCCCTAATAGACTGAAGCTTTGACCCCAGTATATGAAATGATCCCTAATAGAACTGAAGCTTTGACCCAGTATATAAAATGATCCTAATAGAACTGAAGCTTTGACCCCAGTATATGAATGATCCCTAATAGAACTGAAGCTTTGACCCCATTATATGAAATGATCCCTAATAGAACTGAGCTTTGACCCCAGTATATGAAATGATCCCTAATAGAACTGAAGCTTTGACCCAGTATATGAAATGACCCTAATAGACTGAAGCTTTGACCCCAGTATATGAAATGATCCCTAATAGAACTGAAGCTTTGAACCCAGTATATGAATGATCCCTAATGAACTGAAGCTTTGACCCCAGTATATGAAATGATCCCTAATAGAACTGAAGCTTTGACCCCAGTATATGAAATGATCCCTATAGAACTGAAGCTTTGACCCAGTATATGAAATGATCCTAATAGAACTGAAGCTTTGACCCCAGTATTGAAAGATCCTAATAGAACTGAAGCTTTGACCCAGTATATGAAATGATCCTAATAGAACTGAAGCTTTGACCCCAATATATGAAATGATTCCTAATAGAACTGAAGCTTTGATCCCAGTATATGAAATGATCCCTAATAGAACTGAAGCTTTGAACCCGGTTAAAGGTAAAGTCATGCAAATTTAGAATTTGTTTGAGTTGCAGATCCCAGCAGCAGACAGGAGCCTTTCAGCAAATTGCTCTAGTGCCCTGAGCCTACAGGATCTGACAGGTGACACCAGTAGATGGCGTAATTAGTCAATTGTTTACTTCATTTAAATAATCATGTGAAAAAAGTTGTGTCCCCTTTCCTGCACAGAGTTTCATTTTCGAACAGAGACCTGGCCAGTAGCAGCATGTACAGGAAGAGAAGTCGCACCTTTCTGATACTATGCATGACGTTATTTTTTCTCTTGGGAATCCTCGTAGGTGAGTTTGTGATTCCTCGTTGTTTATTTACTTGTTGTGTTGTCAAACTGCAAATAGATTTACATGATTCCATTTTATATTGTGCTTCGCTTGTGTCTTTACATGAAAAACAGGTTTCGAAACCTTTGGGAAAAAATAAACAGCTTACAAATAAACAATACACGTTCAAGCATGTGTTATAATAAACTCATGCGGGGTCAATAGAGAGAGACATTACTTCTCTATAAAACCCAAACGCATCTCAAATCCAGACGATGCAAGGGTGGATATATGCACCAGTTCATTACAGGCATGCTGTGTGGCTATACTGTCTCCGATACAGCCTGCATCGCTATTAGAACTACTGACCAGACTCATAGCAAGCTGATTTTATATGTGTTTGGTATACACATGGGTTAAAAATGCAAATGAACGGGGAAATAAACGCCTGGTCATTTTTTCAATGCATTTTCTAATGTGCATTTGTATGTGTACAACGGACACACACATGTAACCGGCCACAACAAAATGCATTGTACTGCGCCACACACAGATTGATTAAGTGGGAAGTTGGAAACGCCATTATGTGGTCCCTATAGGAATTCTGTGCTGCTGCGTTTTTTGAGACCCACATTACGTAACACTAATCCTATTCTGTGTGCGAATATGACATTGATGACGTCTTTTTGTTTAACAAAATTTCCAGATTTCTGCGCCACCACCCGGAGTGACGTGTTCTTGGATGCAGTTGTATGTGGAGTAACCCGTGTGCATGTACATGGTATAAACACTGAGGGGGGAGTTTACGGAAATCTGATGTTGCTCTCCGCAGTGCCCACAGTACTGATGTAATAGCGTGATTTCTGCTCTTGGTAAATGGTAATTCAGCTTTGTGTTGCCATTATAAAAGTCCTGCAACCATGATTTCAAATCTCATGCTGCGACTGCGTGGATGGCTTTTCAAATCCCAAGCAGCCAACTAAAATCTCCAAGTCACGCTAACCGTTTGTAAATTGGCGCAAAAGGGTTAGTGTGACTTTAAGGCCCCATCGATGATGCCCGTCCGAATGAACAATCAATAGTCGAGCGAAATGGGTGTTTGAAAGTCACTTGTGCGTCACTTGCGCATTTTACTGGCCAGCCTACCGATATTTCTGTGTATTGGAATGGACATGCTGATAAATCATGGCCGATTGGGCGGTCTCCTATGGACTTACAGCTGCAGCTATTGGTGAACGGTCTTGTATGTACCAGCCTTATGATTGGTGGATCAGGGTAATTAGACACGTCACACGATTGTCCATGCCGCAATAGGTGCTGACCAAGTACTAAAATTGGCCTTGGCTTACCAGTGTCTGGTGCAGCTATAGCATGTAATGATGTTACCAATATTGGGGGTTATTCAATAAAAGTTCTTATCGTTTAAAATGGAGCTAATTTTGCCCCAACCAATCAGATGTTAGCTTTCAAATGTTACATAAGTTCTGATTGGTTCGGGCAAAATTAGCACCATTTTAAACGATAAGAACTTTTATTGAACCTCCCTGATTATGTATAGGATATAGTAATATACTTGAAATCTGGTATGTTCCATGTGCCACGGTAGCAGCACGAGAGTCAGATTATTGGTCTATAATCATATGTGGAATGTTTGGAAACGTAAGAGGCTGATCTTGATGTCCTGCCATTTCGTTTCAATCTAACCTGTTTAGCGAGTATTTCTGTGTAGACAGTTTACTCCAGTGAATTGTCCGTTCTATAAACACGCTAGGTAAATAGAGAAGGCCGTGTGATTCAGTAGCTCTTTGTGTAATGCTGGAGATACACCTGCCTGATACTTCATTAATTTAACATTTAATCTGACCCAAATGGCCAATTTATAGTAATGTTGGGCCCCGTGTTACCATGGGATGTTCCCAGGTGGATAACGCTTTGCAGCCGGCGTTGCATTTTTGCAGTTGATCACAAAGTAATCAGGTGGGCGGGTTTACAGAACGTTGTGGAACTGTCCAAGAAAAGGCCATGTTAAAAATACATGCACGTGTATGCGTTCACTCAGACGCTGTTCGTCAATCTGCCATGGCAGATCAAGTAGAACGGTTGTTCGCTGTCTGTCTGTCTTGTGCTCGGGGACTGTGCATCAGCCATCCTATAGGATGTGTGTATGGGCCTTTAAGCGCTATATAAAAAAATAAATACTCATCACCCTCCACTTTTACTGCACAACAATGTAGACACACACAGCACATAAAACCTGCATTTCCACGCTATAGCGATTTCCTGTCGAAATAGACATTGTTGTGGCCATATAAACAGATTGTTTTCATTGTACACAGGCTCAAACAAAAGCCTGAATAAATCTTATTTTGTTTCTACTCGAATGCAGACAATGGGATACGGTCTAAGATGTGCCAACAAATCCTGCAAATTAACTAGACATCCTTAAGCTGGGTACACACAGGAAAGATGTTTGAAAGATGACAGACGGGATCTGCAAGATTCTGTTGGCCATTTTTCAAAGATCAGGGAACACACAGTCCCGAGTGTTCTCCCTATACACAGCCTATACGTCAGATCCTACAGTATCAGGGCTTAATCGGTAGTGTGTGTGCCTAATTAAATTGTCCTAGGGGTTAGTACACATTTTTCAGACAGATAAATCACCTAAGGCTGAGGCCACACTAGGCCAGACGTTTGCGTGGCGTTCCTGCAATAGCCTGCAGTTGGAGCACATGCGATCCGCAAAAAAAGGGTGATCGCATGCTCTCCGAAAATGGATCGCTGCACAACGCATGCAATGGGTCCACCCACATTGACATGCACTGCTCTGCGATTCTCGATTCACAAGCGTGATTGTTAGTGAGAAAGCACGGTAGTGTGGCTTAGCTCTAACTGGAAGTTCCTCATACTAGAGAAAGGGTCCATGGTCCATGTTAAGTATGAGCTACATAGAATAAAGTCACCACTAGCAGTCAACGTGGGTACACACATTAACGATAATTAGATACCGTCGGAGCCGACAGTATCGGCACTTTATCGTTAGTGTGTGTAGCGCATTTCTGAATGATTGCGAGCACGACAAACTAAATGGCTAAAAATTTCCCTAGGCCACGTTACAGGGAGTATAGAGAGTTGACCGCGGCTTAGGGAACAGTGTTCTCCCTATGCTTTTAATAGGAAAGAAAAGTAATTGAGTGTGCGAATCACAGTTCACTAGAAATCGCAAAGTCGCGTGGCCTAGCCCTTAAATAGTCAATAAAAGCTAGGCCACACTAATGCGATTTTAATCGTGTTCCTAACGCTTTTAAAAGCGCACACTAGTGTGGCCCAATTGGTGTGCCCACACTAGTGCGCTGCACGCACGACCTGTCAATCGGAGCGGAAACGATCACGCATTTTTTAGGCAATCGAATGCGCTCTGATAGCGCAATGTTACCTAATCGCGCACTGGAAGCGCAGGAGCGTGTTGTAGTGTGGCCTCACCCTTAGGACACGCTTGACAATTTTATACTGGTAAGATTGGTAATTATAGGCCAATCTTACTTATTTTAATATGCAAAATAGGTTCTTCTGCAGAAATATTGATTGCAAACTGGCTACGTATCGACTACTAATCAGTGCATCCAGCGGCTGATCTCTAAGTAGGAAATATCAGGCTGGGCTGGTTCATTAACGCTGGCCATACAAATGGACCTCTGTGGCTAATTCATGTCGGATTCCATCAGATTGGCAAATACACAGAAATGGTTGTTCTATTTATTCTCTGAGTGATTGTTCAATGCACCCATACACATTACAATGTTATCGGTCCATCTACTCTAGTAAAGGGAGGCAGGAGCCATGTACATTGCAATGGAAATTCTCCAATCGGACCGTTAGGTTGTGCCGCCATGAGCGGTAGTGTCATGGGATTTGCTAAATATCGCTCATGGGTATGGCCAGCTTAAAGGACAATTATACTCACCTTCCCCTTTGCTTCCATAGAGGTCCTCACCCTGAGTACTACGCATACACGAAACAAGGAAAGAAGAGTATAATTGTCCATTAAGCTCTATGGCTGGGTACACATGGAGAGACTTTTTGTCCCGAGCGCTCGGCCGGGACAAATGGGTACACACCAGCCGATATTTTCGGTCCCTCAGTGTGTACCCAGCCTAACTGAAGAGCCTATCTCATTGTTTCAGCAAGTAACCAATAGTGATCCAGTTTCATTCATCCACATATATATCACTTTACTATGATGATCTTAATACAATGGTCCCTATTGTTCTGAACGGTCATTGTTTTACATCAAACAATGAATTTTAATTCTGTTTTGTTTCCAGTGAAAGATAACAACTCACATGGCACCTTATCTTTTGTGAACATAGTATTTCCTGTTTATACAACAATCAACATAGACAGTGTTCATTGTTTGTGTTAAGCTATGTACTATGTACATACCCTCCAACATTCCCCTTTACACTATTGAGAAATACATTACACAGAGCTGTGCTAAGATCAGGTTCACTTCATTATCCTCCCCCTGCATCTCTGTACAATTTTGTTTTTAAACCCTCCAACATTCCCCTTTAAATAGGGACACTATTGAGAAATACATTACACAGAGCTGTGCTAAGATCAGGGTCACTTCATTATCCTCCCCCTGCAGCTCTGTACTATGTTGTTTACATGCCCTCCAACATTCCCCTTTAAATAGGGACACTATTGAGAAATACATTACACAGAGCTGTGCTAAGATCAGGGTCACTTCATTATCCTCCCCGTGCAGCTCAGAACCATGTTACATACCCTCCAACATTCCCCTTTATATAGGGCCACTATTGAGAAATGTAAATATGGTTAGCTGCATCTTTGGAGAAGGTAAGTAAAACATAACTGGGATTTGGGGGGGTCCTGCACCCATATCTAAAATTTTAATTTATTGGTGGACATGCCCTTTAAAGGGCTAATTTTGGAGGATATGCACCAGCAACCAAAGAAAATAGTGATAGATCCACACAAGATAAAACCAAGTCTATTGAACAGGTGTAACAGCAATTAGGCTACACCTGCCATGTTTCATGTTTGATTGGCAGTTTATCAGTAGCTCCCTAAGAATTGTGAGTTAACTTACCTTTGGAAGGTGCTTCTATTGTATCAATATATTATATTGCCACATGATGGAGCGAATGGGTCAGGGGGTATTGCCACCCAACCTACCATGTTTTTGGAGTTTGCGGAGTTTCTGCCTTAGTAAATGGGGTGGAGGATTTTTGTTCATTTTCCTTTTATTGCATTTTATTTACAAACCTTGGTCAGTCAGGTTGGACAGTACAAGTATCTGACCAGACACTGAGACATTTCAATGATTACAATCGCACGTGTGTATGTGTTCCCTTGGGGGCTGTTCGTTAATCCGCCCTGGCGGACTTGAGGGAAAGTATACACACTATTGGACAAAACTATCACTCAGGGGTTGTGTGTATGAACCATAACAAACGTGTGCACTTGTTAGATGTTCACTAAAGGACCAATTAAAGGGTTCCCAGATCACCTATTAATTGTAGGACGCTCTTAATAAATGTAGCTAGCTGGGCTGCACTGATTGCGAATGGAGTGTAGTTAAACTGCGTTACTTGCTACATGTCTAGATTTTTCACTGATCTGGAAACCCTTCATAAACCAATCATAAAGAAATTAAAATTGATTCACTTTAAGGACAATTATACTCACCTAGGTGCATAATACCCAGGGTGAGGACCTAAATCGCTAATTCACTCACCTCCTGGGTACCTTCCATAACTCCAGCAATACTGTGTGCTGCCTATCATAGTGGCACCTTATAAATAAAATGAAACACGCATACATCCAATGTGAAACAAATGGCTGCGTGGTACTCTATTGCCTTTGAATAAAAGGGACCACCACTAGATGGCAGAGTTAGTCAATTGTTTTCCTTATTGAAATTTTCCGGGAGGTTGGAAAGTTCCTGGCCCTTCCCACTGAAAAAGTTGGGATTGTGTTTTAAACACAGAGTAACCTGTGATCAGTATGATGGCCATGAAGGGGAGCAGGTGCACCTACCTGATTATGTGCATGGGCATGACTTTATTCTTCCTGTTTGGAATCCTCGTAGGTGAGTTCATCGTTCTGTAATGTTTATGTCCAGGTTTCAATTATATGACGTTAGATTTCTAACTCCCATTAGGATAAAAGGAAGCATTTGTTTTAATGCCATTTCAGTAGTAGCGTTAAGTGCCCTCTACCCATCTCTTTTCCCAGTAACTAAACATAACAACAGATTAAAGCTAAAGGCCACGGCAATTTTATTATTATTTTAACAATATTGTAAAGTGCCATGTAATAATATTAACTTTATTAATCTTAATTTAACATTGTAAAGTGCCATGTAGCAGGGCAGCACGGTGGCTCAGTGGTTAGCACTGATCCCTTGCAGCACTGAAGTCCTGAATTCGATTCCACCCTTGGACACATCTGCAAGGAGTTTGTATGTTCTCCCCGTGCTTGCGTGGGTTTCCACCGGGAACTCCGGTTTCCCCCACAATCATAAAGACATACTGATAGGTTGTATGTGTACATAAAGTGATTAGATTGTAAGCTCTTCGGGGCAGGGCCTGATGTGAATTGAGTAAATAATTGTAAAACGCTGCGGAATATGTAGCGCTATATAAGAAATAAATAAAATACATAAAGTGCCGTGTAATAATATAAACATTATTATTCTTAATTTAACATTGTAAGGTGCCATGTAATAATATAAACTTTATTATTCTTCATTTAACATTGTAAGGTGCCATGTAATAATATAAACTTTATTATTCTTAATTTAACATTGTAAGGTGCCATGTAATAATATAAACTTATTATTCTTATTTAACATTGTAGGTGCCATGTAATAAATAACTTTATTTTCTAATTTAACATTGTAAGGTGCCATGTAATAATATAAACTTTATTATATTTAATTTAACTTTGTAAGGTGCCATGTAATAATATAAACTTTATTATTCTTCATTTAACATTGTAAGGTGCCGTGTAATAATATAAACTTTATTATTCTTAATTTAACATTGTAAGGTGCCATGTAATAATATAAACTTTATTATTCTTAATTTAACTTTGTAAGGTGCCATGTAATAATATAAACTTTATTATTCTTAATTTAACATTGTAAGGTGCCATGTAATAATATAAACTTTAATATTCTTAATTTAACTTTGTAAGGTGCCATGTAACAATATAAACTTTATTATTCTTCATTTAACTTTGTAAGGTGCCATGTAATAATATAAACTTTATTATTCTTAATTTAACTTTGTACGGTGCCATGTAATAATATAAACTTTATTATTCTTAATTCTTATTATAAACATAATAAACATCCCAATACATTATCGGGCATCCTGCCTTCCTCTTACCAATGATCTATTGAGCTTTTCCACCTTCACCTGCCCCTCATCAGCCGCAAGCACACCGACTTGATGAGTGCCTAAACCCTTTCAAACCGTACCGCTCTTTTTGGCCCCCCGTTACAAGGTGTCGCCCCCCCTCAACCTAGTCCTTTTCTACCACCTACAGGTTACCCCACATATCTCCAGTCCACACTGCTTGTACCCTATGGACCCCCATCCTATCTGCTGTGACATCTCTACCTGACCTACCTTCTTCCCCTTTTGGGGTTCCATATTCTTAGGGAGAGTGGGTGGGTTTCCTTCTCTCCTAAAGTGAAAGTGACTCCTCTCCCTTCACAATCGGCTAAAATAAAATCAG
This sequence comes from Hymenochirus boettgeri, assembly GCA_019447015.1. Lineage (NCBI taxonomy): Eukaryota > Metazoa > Chordata > Amphibia > Anura > Pipidae > Hymenochirus > Hymenochirus boettgeri. The sequence goes on along the minus strand of CM033470.1, from coordinate 328,730,227 downwards.
ATATGTTGGTTGATCCTAAAGGTGCCCATACACCATGTAAGACATTAGACAGATGTCCAATCTTTCATTAAACTGGCCATATAGATATGAGATGTCTATCTAATGTCTAAAGACCACATTTTACAAGCAGCAATTTTTATTTTGAGATGTTCCTATCTGACCCATTCATTTTGTCATCTCAAATTGATTGCATTAAAGAATGGGCTAGGCAGTTCTTAGATAGATTGGACTTTTCTCTCATGAGAGATTAGACATCTGTGTAATGTCTTAAGTAGTGTATGGGCAACTTTAGATCTTCAATGTACCGTAAGTAGTGATTTAATCAGTAGTTTAAAGGACCACCCCAGGGTATAAATGCTATTAATATAGGTGCAGGAACCCAAGGCTACATTACTTACCTTTTCCCCTGTGGTGTCTGAAGAAAGAATTCCCCCAAGATATTCCTCCACCAAGGAGGTAACATGGGAAAGAAGCCTTAAGGCTGAGGCCACTCTACAGCGCTAACGTCTGCTTGTGCTACAATTCCGGTAATGTTCCATTATCAGAGCACATGTGAATCACAAAAAAAATGGTGATCGCCTTGTCTCCAAAAAGTGTATCGCAGCGCAACAGACAGAAGGGCACCTGGTGTAGCCAGCACTAGCATGATATTGTGGCCTAGCCCTCCGTCATTGTCTGTGGTCTTATGACTGAGGAATTGCTACCCAGAAGAACAAGAAAGAAGATTTGGAGGACAAGTGGAGATTGACACGTGCTTATGAAATCTAATTCTGCCTGCCTACAGTTTTACCTCCCAGTGTTCTCCGTACTTGCCCATTCATTATCAGCCGCATCAGGCCGGGCTCATAATGTCTGTGGGAACTGCGGTAGGTAAGTTTGCTAGGGCCTCCATGGGGCACGGTCAAGCCCACACAAGGGCTTTATATCTAATACTCAGCACATTTTATTGGGCAAATGATTGACCAAAGAAAGTGGACATTAAACTCTTTGTTGAAATGGTTTAGCATTGTGTATGTAATCTCAGTAAATCGTAGGTGTAGTATTGAGTAACAAAATAATAATTTATATTTCTAAAGGTTCGTACACACGTGCGATCGTGGGTGCCGAACCGCGACCTACAAGCTCCGAGATCCACCACCGCTTCCTGTCTTTCCAATGCCGCTGCTGTGTTCTTTTTGTGTTCCCGAGCAACCGCAGTGGAGACTCCTGCAGGAATCGTAGTCAGTGATTGGCCGTGATATCACTGTCACAGCCGACACTGACTGCCTTACCCGGAAGTCTGGGGCGGTGGATTCAGGAGCTGGGAGCAGAATTAATGATTGGAAACCAAACGAAGTACAGGTTATGGGGGTATTTGCACAATATACAAATTTTTTCTCACAGTCCCTTTAATTACATCAATGTATAACATCCCCTAGACTATTCACCTGGTATCACAATTAGAGTGTAATGTGCAATACAAACTGATTGTCCCAGGAGAAAGTCAGAATGTGGGAATGAAGGCAGGTTAGTAGAATAGTATTTCTTCTTCATTGATTGTGTATTCATAGACAGCTGTATGGTGGACAAATCCCTTATAAAATACTACAATATTGTGTGCTCCCATCACACATTAATATCTTATAATTAAATAGTCCATGCTAAACAAACCAATATTTATTCAGTAAACGACGCTGAAATAAAAAACATTTCGCATTCCTCTCTAATCCTCAAATAAACCAATTTTAACAAAGTCTACAAAAAACACACTGTACCAGCTCAAATTGGGATTTTATAAAAGATGTAGAAATGAACCGGGAGATTCAATAAAAGTTCTTTTAAAATGGTGCTAATTTTACACCAACCAATCAGATCTTATTTAACATTTGAAAGCTAACATCTGATTGGTTGGGGCAAAATTAGCACCATTTTTAACGATAAGAACTTTTATTGAATCTCCATGGAAAGGTTTACTCACATCCTATTTTAACCTCAAACCACTAACTTAGAGTGAGGCGACACTGCACCGCATTCCCGGAGTGCGCGATTATGATCGCCTGATGTTTCACAATCGGAGCGCATGCGATTATGCAAAAATGTGGATCGCACATGTAGCGCACTAGTGTGGCCACGTCCACTGGGCCACACTAGTGTGCACTTAATCAAGATCAGATCGCGCTTAAAAAGTGCATCAGTGTGGCCTAGCCCTAAAACCCCATATCAAAATAAAATTTTCCATAATCCGGGTTATATAAACCAGAGAAACTACAGTTCATTCTTTAAAAATTTATTCAATAAATGGATATTAATCATAATTTGCATATTCAAGCTAAAAAATGTACTTAAAGGAATACAAGAGTTTTTTTTGTTCTTCTTTTAAAGGAGAACTGTGGTATTCATACACGTGGCCTTTATTAAAAAGGGCACATTTCTACCTATAAAATGACTCCAGGATCATGCTTCTAGCTGCAGTCTATCCAAAGTTACAGTAGTATAAAGGGTGTTTTTTCCTGCTAGCACTGTGAGCTGTGACATCACCAGCACTTGGGACCTACATCCAAGTTTAAGATTGACGCATGTGCGTCCTATTGGGAGCACATCCTAAATACAGCAAATAAGCAGAAGATAATTCAGAAAAAACAGAAGTGCTTGCTACTAAAATTGAACGCATGTGCTCCGAAAACATTTTGGTGCGAAGGTCGGATTGATTATTCGCACCTCACAATATCGTTTCGTTTTGGAGCTACAGCACAGTTTTTATTTACCAGGCTAGTCCTGGACTATTCCTGTATTAAAGATAGTGCTGAAGCCAGGAGGAAGACTGGCAGAACATGTTTTCTTTGGGCTGGTGCTCCTCACAGAAACAATATTGGGAGGTAGGAATTACCCGTCCTATATCCCTGTCCCAAGTATTTTTCATTTTAAATGCATTTCAAAAAAACTTTATACACATGATAGTTATCCTTTAAAGGGTATCTCCACCAATAAAATAAACTTTTTCTGTAGTGTAGGTGACCCTATTCCACCGCCAACTGCCATTTTTTTTTGCAAAAAAACATATTAAAAATCATAATGTACTTACAGAGCTTCTATCTCCCAGTGTTCTGATCCAGACCTCCAGGAAGTTGCAAGCAGGGGGCCGGACCGGCAGCCCCGTCCGTGATTGGGGCAGCCAATTACAGGCGCAGCTGCCGGCAGTGCAGAATGCCAGGGGAACAAAGCTCTACTCTCATTACTGATTTATTTTTTTCAAACAAATATGGCAGTTGGGGGTGGGATAGTGTCCACTACACTACGGAAAAAGGATTTAATGCTAGGGCACCAGGCAGGCGGCAAAAACAGGGATCGAGAGGGAGGGAGAGGGGGGAAGGGCTGCAGTGGGCAAGCCAGAAACCTCTCAGGAAAGGTAAGAGGCGGAAACATTTTCACTCACAGCCAGGCTCCTACTCTTTACTTTCTGGGACTTTGGACAGACAATGCAGGAGAACCATTTGGAGCAGAGAGGTATGGTAAGGATTTTTAAACACTACTCAGTGGGGCCAGTAGTGTTTTTTTTTTTAGTTTTGGGGGTGGACATGCTCTTTAAGGGCTAGGCCACATTGCCGTGATTTTTTCACACTTGCGTTTGCGCATGCATTTTTTTCATACAACAATCGTGGCAATTGCATGTGATCACCATTTAAAGCGCAATCGCATACAATTTCGTATCTCTAGCGAAAAAAATCACATGTGCAAACGCAGCGTAATCGGACGTGAACATTACAACAGGGTTGGAACCACCAATAGAAACAAAATCCGTCGGTGATCATTTTTAAAAGGTAATATAAAAAGCAATTCTACCTTGACATGTTTGTTGCATAAGGGACATTGTAATTATAGCGAGCTTTCAGAACATAACATTTTCTTAGTCAAGCTGATATATCAACCAAACCAAACAATTTTGACAAACAAAGCCATTGAAACAATAAATTCCCTTAAAGCAAATGTCTCCAGGCCAAATTGGTTACACAAATTAATATTCTAACATTTCCAGCAGAATACTAACCCCATATTTCACAATTGTTTTTCATTTGGCAGCTAAATACTTATTAAGTTTAACATTGGGTTCAAAGTAAGGATTTGTCAAGTGTTTTTAAATACTTTCTAGAATCTTCGACATTACAAATGAAACTAGGCAGGGATGCTCTTTATTCCCCATGATGTTTTCTTTTCTTTTAGTTCCAGCTATAAAACTTTCCCTCATACCTTTATGATTTGGGGGCAGATTCTCACATGACCTTAGCTTGGCCTATACAGATTTTTAAGGTAGAACTATACTGTGCTTGTTATGTCCCAAACCACCCCTTCTCCTAATAGTTCTTAGAGCGTGGATTTAAACTGTTAGGTCCTTACCCCTAGGTTTTCGTGATTCTGAATCCAACACACAGTACCTTTTAATGTCCAGCTGGTTGTCTAACCACACAAGAAGCACATTGTCCCAGACCCTAAAGATTCATTCTTTAAAGCCTAATCAGGTTTGACTCCAGCATGTTTATCTAGATTAATTAGTAACGAACAATGTCGGCTTGATGTCAGTGATGTCCATTATTACTGGTACTAATAGGTGCAAGTCTTGTGCAGGATCTGCTCGGCTCTATACTGTACATTTGCACGCATATCAGAACACTACATAGTTGAAATAAAAAGGGTAACAGGGAAACTTTACATTTAACTCTATAGAACCTTATTACTTTAATTGGGCTAAATCTGATTACGTAATTCTACAAAAATGGATATTTGGACATCTATATATGTTGGTTTTTTTTGTTTTTTTTGAATTGCCCATATCTGGAAGTTACAATTTTCCCTAACTATCACTGTACTATTTTTTGTTGTTGGTCTATTCCTTATTTCTTTATATACCTGATGGTGGCCGTAGACGCTAAGATCCCGGTTGTATGACATCATAACGATCGTCCGATAATTTTTGTATCAGGCTAGTCGGCAGGTAATAGATCATACGATCCACGAATCGTATCATCTGAATGTAGCGTCTGTATGGCCTTTAGTAAAAGTAGTTGAGGTCCAACCTACTCAGCAATACCCACATTAACTGCCTAACAGTTTATCCAGAGGAAGGCAACAAAAAAAAAACAATGGCTGAAGTGGAATGTTGGGAAGTAAATTACAAGCTACATGTTGGTAAAATAAATTTCCCAGCAATCACATCAAAATGAGATGTAAGACACAGATTACTGGTTTTAGGTCAAGTTGTTCTGCTTTCTGATTTAGTGTTGTTCTGTGGCTTTGGTTGTCCTTTAAATAACCTGTTGCCAATTTACTGGAATAGTGCAGGTATATAACATCTATTGGTCACGGCAGATTAATACCATTGCCAAACTTTTGCACTTTTTTAATGTGTCAGGCCTTTGTACTTAAGGGTAGAGGAGCAATACAGTGTGTTTCCACATTTTATTGACGTAATATCTAGTACAGCAATACTGCACTAGCGCTATTCTTCAGTTTGATGTCCTCCTAATGTCAATTTATTTTGTGGGTTATAAAATGCACCATATGACATTGTCTAAATCAAAGTTGTTCACATGACGTTTACAGTGATGTTTGTATTTGTACTCGCTGGATTAGCTCTAAGGAATTGTAACTCTGTTCCCCTTTATAAACATTTCTTTTTTGTTGTTTTCTTCTAGGATGGCTGGTAATGCCGTCAGAGGGAAGAAAAAGTCGACCCACACAAAATATAAGACAGGAGCTTGTGTCAGAAATGAAAGCAGAAAACATTCGAAATTTCCTTCAGTAAGAAAGTTTTACCGTCAGACTATTTTATATCCTGTCACAAAACCCTTTTTTATCTTCGAACATAAATGATGAGTAGAATATTCCACCTTGCAGTAAAAAGTATAAGAGAACCCCATGTAGAGCTAAGATGAAGCCCAGTAGAATGCTGAGACCTTTGTATCAGAATTTCAGGGCTCAACATTTTTCATCTTAATGAAGTGTCGGAAGAGTCTTAAGCTGGGTACACACACTAACAATAAAGCCCCGATACAGTCGGATCCGACGGTATTCAGGGCTTTATCTTTGTGTGTACGCTCGTTTCCGAACGAGCGACGGCGCCAAACGATCGGGTCGGCCGAACGCTCGTTCGGGAAAGGCGAAATTTCCATCGGCCGCGCTAGACTCCCTATAGAGGAGTCTAGCGCGGCCGATGGAAACACAAGTCCGAGCGTTCTCCTTATGAAGTTCATAGGGACTGTGTGTATGCAGATCTGCAGATCATGTCGGTAATCTTCAGAAATCTGGACTGTATGTACCTAGCTTTATGTCTATCCCAGGTTTCTTTGTTCCTCTAATTAATAGTATTTCATGGGAAGGGCACTGTACATTTTCTTCTAAAGGCCTAGACACAGGGACGGATTTACCATTAGGTACAGTAGGCACGCGCCTAGGGGCACCTGAGGTTGGAGGGGCGGCTGTCATCTCCTCCATCTAATCCAACCCCTTTATAGTCTATTTTCTTCCCCAACGCTAACAAGGATACCGTAGCTCCTATACTTCCGGTTCCTCCTATTCACTGCAAACGTTCTGTTCCCAACGTTCAGATAATATCAGTGCAGTAAGATGAGCAGTAACAGGAACACAAGACTCTCTGCGGATGCCTTTTGATGCTTGGTTTATTCACATGACATGTATCACATTAAACAACCCTTTCTCAGTGAATAAACTAAGCATCAAAAGGCTTCCGCAGAGAGCCTTGTGTTCCTGCTCATCTTACTGCACTGATCTTAAAATTGGTGTCTCGCTTGACCCAACGTGAAACTATCTTGCTAGTTTTACATGCAACCTAACTTTTTTTATGAACACACAAGGCAGGTGTGACACCATCCTAGTATTATACCCCCAAAAAACTATCCCTGCCAAGGCCTCTCACACTCAAGGGCGAAGCAGACAGATCCATGACATAAGGGCAGATATTTAAAATTGGGATAGTTCTGGCCAGGCCAATTGGGATTGTTCTGTGACAGTTGGATGATATTGTCCAAGGACTTCTTGAGTGGCTGTTGTTATATGAAATATTCAATTTACTTTGTCCCAAAACGTGAAGTAAAATCCAAACAATCCCATATCCTGCAGAGATCTGCTTTGGTTTTTACTGCTGGCATCACACGTCCATGTAGGTTGGATGTCATTGGGAAACATGTCATCCCATGCTAACCAATACCATGTGTCCTCTATACAGCGATTTTACCAGTAAACCTCACCTGGCAGGAACAGAAGGGAATCTTCATCTTGCAAAAAAAATTCAGAAGCAATGGGTGGATTTTGGTCTGGATTCTGCAAAGCTTGTTCATTACGATGTGTTTTTATCCTATCCCAATCAAAGCAATCCCAATTATATCTCTATCATCGATGAGCATGGGACTGAGGTAAGAGGTTCAATTCAAGGTATGCCTTCAGCACATACATACACATGCTTTCTCAACAGCACACACAAACCTAACCAAACCTAACCAATCCCCATACTCGGTATGGTTGTGTGGCCATACATTGCACAATCGGATCGGCTCCCCCTACTTAAAGTAAAGGGAGCCGATACCGTCCGATGCAAATTTTCCGTCATTCCCGATTGATCAGAGTGCCAACTATGGTCGTTCGTGGTATGTATGGCTACCTTAAGACTTGTTTGGTCCACCTGAAATGTAACAATTCATTATAGGCATGCTCCGTTTGCTTAACCCATAAAAAGAGAGCATGAGCATCTTTTTTTTGCTAACGGAAGGAGGGTGAAGAAGTAACTGGACTGCCTCCTCCAGAAATAGATTTTGCTAACTTCAATAAGAGTTGAAAAATTCTGCCCTTGCTCTTCATTTGTAACAACCAACCAGATGATTTCTGACTTACTAGACCAGTAAAAATGTAAAAATCATCTGATTGGTGGAGGGAAATTAACAGCTCAAAAGGTTTTTGTAGAACCTCTTTTTGTAGAAGCCGCGAAGAGGTTTATCCTTGTTAGCTGTTTCTGACACAGTTGCAATTTATCCCCTAGGCTGCTACTCATTGGGTGTTTTGTGCTACCTGCTGCAATATATGGATCTCTCTATAAAAATATCTTGTCCGTCTTGTTTTGTGTTAGGAATCCCAGAATAATATTATCCATATTATACAAACATAGTACGCTTGGCAAGTTGGTAAGGGTAAAAAAATTAACCATTTAAAAGTTACCAGTTTACCAAAATAGGAAAGTACACTCCTTTCATTGTAATACCCCACTGTGCATTTCAATGACAGTTATGCCCAAATTCTGGAAAACTTATTAACTCTGTTTTGGCTAAAATAAAATTTGTTGTCATCAAAAAGAGCATTGAACTTAACGTGCCTATGATGGGAGACTTGTGTGTAAATATCTTACAAAACATGGGGATAGATATACAATCTTGAATGAGTATTGCACAGGTTACTACATAAACAACTGCAGTGTATTGAGGTAACCTGCATTATAGGTGGGAACATTCAGTGGCTAATAAAATAAAATATTGGTAACAAATCAGTCTTATTCATTAAAAAAAACTAGCCCGATCTGTCAATTTGCCTTAACCACATGAGACATTTTTAATGGTCTATTGCAGTTAGAAAACATTTCACAACATCAGATTGGTTTCTGCACTATTAAGAACATGGACAAATGTTGCATGTCTTATTGAATACGGCACTAATAAATGTGTGATAACAATGCTGAATATTTATAACATACCTTCCAATAACCATTCTCTATTCTGATTTTTTTTTTGCAGATTTATAACACTTCATTGTTTGAACCTCCTCCAAAAGGATATGAAAACTTCACGGATATAATCCCTCCATACAATGCGTTTTCTGCTCAAGGAGACCCAGAGGTTGGTTTAAAGGGCATGTGCACCCTTAAAACAAAAAACTGGTCAACCCCCTACTGATATTCAGCACTTATTACTTACATTAATAACCATATATTTAAGGATAATTATTGTCCCCATTCTGGCAGAGTAAGCTGTCCCTCCCTCCAATTAAGTCTGTGACAACTGACATCACAGACAATAATGGACTGTTGTTTCCCCTGCTGCCTCCTCTGTACATGCTCCAGCGTATAAAAAGCTCACTGAGCAGAGGGAGGAGGCAGATATTTTTGCCAGAAATGAATAGAACTTATCATTAAATATTTGGTTGCAAATGCTTGTAATGAACTGGTAATAATAGCAGTTGGGAGATACCTGGGTATAATGATTACAGCGACAGCTTCACACTTCTATGACTTAAACATAACACCACTAATTTCCCTAGTCAAATCAAAATTGCAAACTTGGAAAACCTTACCACTAAACCTGATAGGCAGAGTTAACTTTCTCAAGATAACAATCCTACCCAAACTCTTCTATATCCTACAACATTCCTTGGTCTATATTCCAAAACCTTTCTTTGCTTCTATAAACAGTAGGATATCTGGATTTATATGGGGATCGGGCAGAACTTGTAAAGAAAATGGCCTAGCACTCCCAGACCTGAAGTTGTATTACTTTGTCTACCAATTTAGATATATACAAAACTGGGTCTGTAACTCAGACAAATTATCTACATCCGAAAACACATTATCTCACTGGTGACTTACTGACTTTATGGCCTTACTACACAGGCCACAAAAGCAGGATCAGGTACCATTCTCCACACACAGTTCTGGAGAATATGGAAGGAAATTCTAATGATATTAGGTGTTCTGGGACCATTTTTCTTCACCCCACTATGGAAAAACCGAGTATACTGTATCTAGAACACTTTGCTTTTCACAGAGCTTAAAGGAGAACTAAACCCAATTTTTTATACTCCAGAATCTGAAAACAACCCCCCTAAAAACACCAATTAACTATAAAATGGCACTTTAGTAAACTGTTAAAGTAAATCAAAGCCTGTTAAGAACTGGATGAAGTATCTGTGTGTATTTGCAGTGTCAGACCACACCTCCTGACCTCAGTCACATGCTTCCTTTCATTATCTGTCCTGTAAAAGGATTGGCTAGAGATTATTAATGGGTGTGACCAACTGTAACAAGTTTGTGCCATAGCTAAGGACTGAGCATGTGCAGAACATAATGGTCGTTGACCAAACTGTGTGATACTAGAATGCTGAGAAGTAAAGCACAAACCAAATGTTATTTAGGTAAATTTCCCAGCGCCTGTATCAAAATGAGAGGTAAGACACAGATTATTGGTTTTATATCAAGGTATCCTGCCTTCTGGTTCAGTGTTGTTCTGTGGCTTTAGTTGCCCTTTAAGAATGGACTAGAGTAGATCAACTTCTCACCTTTGAACAGATACAATCAGAAATAAAAGTTGTTAAACCCAATTTAAGGGGCTATGTACCGATAGTTGCTGTCGCTCTCTATTGCCCCCTTTAGGCAATGCACTAAGCTGATGGTGGCTCTCGGTGCATTGCAAATAGTTGTCCTTTTGCGAATCTTTAACCTCAGCTATCTGCTGGCCTAGAGATTACGTCTTAAAAACCCATTAACAGCTCAGTACATTGGTTGTGGCAGTTGCGTGACACAAAATTTGTGTAACGTTGCAACTGCCATTATCTGTGTCTCAAAGTCATGTTAACGCTTGGTACATTGGTTAATGTGACTTTAAGACACAAATAGCCAATAACGGCTCTCGGTACATAGGGTACGAACAGGGCTATTTGTCTCTATCTAAGCATCCTGCCGTTTGGTATACTAGGGACCCAGGGTCTCCACTGGCTCACATCTAGACTCTACACCTGCCTTATCACCTGCAAGTCAAACCCTTATATTGAAAATACACTACAGAAATGGTCTAAATATATACCTATGCTGGAAGCCAATGACTGGGATTACATGGCTGGGGGTACACCGCCTTGTATCACCAGTTGCTAACAATAGTCTAATCCAGTTATACATTCTACACCAGGAATACATGCACCCTGATTGCACGGGATTGATAACTCTGGATCGGACACCTGTCCTAAATGCCAGATAATGGGTGCAGATTTTTTGGTACCCCCTGGTACTATTCCTACATTCCTCAGGGCACAGTTTACTAAACATAACAGACAAATAGCTTTACAGTCAAGCTATGATTTGCTTTGTTTAAGATTTTTATTGTTAAGTACATTGTTATAACTGTGGGGAAATCTTTCTAAGTACATATATTGTTTTGTCACCAGAAAATTTGTATATCAAATATTAGTGAAAACTTTGCTAGCCAATGTAGTCAAAAATCCATCTCTGGAAACACTACCAGGGGTGCCCCTACCATGAAGCAAACTGAAACATTTTCTCAGGGCGCGCTCCTGCGGAACACTTAAAAGGTGGCAGTTTAATAAATGCTCCTTCCTGCAATACTGCCTTTCAGTCAGTGGTGACTGGGCTTAAAAATAATTTGGCCAACTTATTGAACTAATTGCTTTTATTTATCCAGGGTTTAGCAGGCTGTTTGTAGCAGCAACAATATGGAGGGAGCCAATACTAGCCAATAATAGCAATTAGAATTGTTTGTGCACTAGAATTCTGTTTATGTATGTATTATTTTTTGGTCACTAGTTGCATTTTAATATGGATGTACAACAGCCCAATTTTCTATATATTGCAGTCAGTGTTAAGTCAGCCCTCCAGTTCACCAGTCAGCATTAGTCTGCCCACCACACCCACCTCCACAAGCCATGCCTATGTTCCCTGACAAAGCTACCCCTGCTTCATGTGCCCCCCTGTCTGCCTATAGGAGGCATTTAAAAGTTGTTTCCTGTGCTAAAAATGCTAGGAACACCCCCGAACACTGCATAAATATTGCTTCAACGATCTAAAAAATGAACCTGCCTGAATAGAACAAGAAAATGCATCTTACTGTTATTTATATTAATATTTTACATACTCTCTCTTATTCTGATTATTTACACATTTTTCTAACTTTCTAAGTTAAAACAAATTTCCTGTTATCTAAATTTGAATTGACTGTGTCCCCCCCCCAAAGATTTTTCTAATGGAAGCTGATTTATTTTAAGGCTCAGGATGAAAATTATAGTATAGAATCTGCAAACATTTACTGTGCACTTACAAGCAACATGTTTCTGAGCTGTGTGCTTCTTTATGAAGCTTGATAAAGGAGCACACAGCCCCGAAGCATGTAATGCATTGCACAGAGTACTTCTAAGATCAGGTTAACCTCATTATGCTCCCTCTGCATTTCTATATGTGTTCTATATGTGTATCTATTAAAGTGGTAGGGAGCACAGTTTATAGAGGAAAAAGATAATAAATTAAAGATATTGATTTAAAGGGCAAGTTCAGCCCCAAAATGAAAACTTACATACATGTAAATCATCCCCCAAAAACCCTTAACAGTAATAGTTTGAAATCTGAAATATATAAGTCTAACCTGAAATCCTGTACACTGTCCTGTTTCCCCTGTTTCTGCTTCCTAGTTCTTCTGTCAGTTATGGATTTGACAGTTGACATCACAGCCAATGACTGAATGTTAATCCCCTGTCTGCCTCTTCTGAGCATGCCCAGGCTCAGTACAGGCTCAGTACAAGTTTCTAAATTGCTCAGTTTCCATGAGGCCTCCAGAAGCATAGCAGGCATACAGTAATGAATTCATAGGACAAACTATGATATATCAACATTTTAAAGAGGCCATTCTTTCTAAAAGATGTTGTTATGAGGGTGGAGTTGTCCTTAAAAACTGTGGTAACCCAGTCAAAATCTAACATGCAATTGGTTGTTGCAAATTTAAACGCACAGGCAAACTCCTATCAACCCTGAAGTGTTTTAACAGTCACATTATAGTGATGGGAAATCACGTTGGTGGCCTTCTATTTATCAGTTGATTTTCCCTCCAAGTTAAAAATAAAATGTTGAATATAATGTAACTTTAACTTGGACTCTTAAATAGCTAAAAGATCTTTGCAGGGTTTTTACTCCTAAACAGGGAGATTCACAGGCTTTACTTGTCCGTGAGTAAAAGGCTCCTCCCACAGTCATTGTCACTGACCATTTCCCCATCTCTGACTTTGGAGAACATAAGTTAATGAAGAAAGGCAGTCAGCAACCAAAAAAAGACAAAAAGCAGTTCGGTTCTGGATGAGCATTATTCTGGCTAACTCGTTTTGAGGGGGGAAAATGCAGCGCCTCTCTGTAATTCTGCCCCACATTGCGCTAAATAGGGGACATGTACATAGATTCCTACACAGCTATAAATGGTAAATAATAATTATTATTAAACAGGATTTTGGCAACAATGAAATCGTTTATTGGCAAATACCATGTAGAAAACCTTTTTATGTTTTTGGTGATACAAACCTTTTTAAACCGCATATTAAGCTGATTATTCCCTGGTGACCACGATACAATACGTAATAATTCACAGTGAAATCCATTAAACCGATACACCACTGACTTTTAGAAAGTAAAGTCAATTAACTGTGTTATTTATATTGCAATCAGAGAATGGCTGAAGGTTTTCTTTCTCATTCTCCAAGCTCGGCTTTCTCATTATAATTACAGGAATTGATCACCGCTGACAGACTGTGGAGGAAAGTCTCAGTGGGAACCTGCAAAAAGAAAAACTCCTTTTATTAATGTTTTTTTCAAGCTGTTTTGTCCTTCTACTACGGAGCTGTAGGTCCTTAAATAAACGAATGACTCTCTGCTTCTTCACTAGGGAGATCTGGTCTACGTAAACTATGCCCGGACAGAGGATTTCTTCCACTTGGAGAGGAACATGGGTATTAATTGTAGCGGAAAGATTGTCATTGCTCGATATGGACAGATCTTTAGAGGAAACAAAGTAAGAACATTTTATTCATAGGTCCTATTTATAGGGAAGGGGGAAATGTATCCCAACAATGGCAATTCCAGGCAAGGAAAGAAAAAACCCATTAGTGGTGCAGTATACTTCATGTTTGCAAGGCTGTGACTTAATGTGACTGGTCTTAATCCAGTTAGTGATGGGAATCTGTAGGGCAGTTTCCGAGTGGGGCCCACCTGATAATATTTGACCAAGAGCCTTCCATTAAACATTAACGGACCCACTCAACTTTTCTTTCTTCATTTCTCACTCTTTAACATATCTGACTCCTCCTGACTCCTTAGGTTTATTAAAGGGTATCTCCACCCTTAAGAGAAACTTTTTCTGTAGTGTAGGTTACCCTATCCCACCCCTAACCGCCAGGTTTGATTGTCAAAAAAAAAAAAATCAGAACTGTACTTACATGCCTTTGTTCTCCCAAAGCTCAGATCTCAGCCTTCTGCTTGCCGGAACTGCAAGCGAGGGGCTGGACCGGCAGCCGCCTCTGTGATTGGCCGAGAGGCAGCCAATCACGGATGCGGCTGCTGGCTTTGCTGAACACTGGGGGAACAAAGGCATGTACGTGCAGTTCTGATCTTTTTTTATAACAATCAAACCTGGCGGTTGGGGGTGGGATAGGGTGCCCTACACTACAGAAAAATTATTTAAAGGTATGGCACCATTCCACACAGATAGATTGGGCTGGGCGGGATGAAGGGGTGGGGGAGAGCTCCCCTGCGCATGTCAAACACCTCTATAAGGACAAGGAAGCAGCAGGGACCGGATGACACATGGACAGCTCCTACACCACACTTTCTGGGACTTTGAACAAGCACTACAAGAGAACCATTTGGAGCTGGGATGTAAGGTAAGGATTTTTAAACACTACTCAGTGGGGCCAGTGGTGGGTTACATTTTAGTTTTGGAGGTGGACATGCCCTTTAACTTGTCTTTTCTTATTCTTTCCTTGCCAAAGAAGTTGTTAAAGGGAAGGAACTGTCATTGGCTGGGCTACATCACCTCCTTAGCACCATTTGTACATGTTTTACTGTACAAAGCTACTGATAATGGTCTTTGTAATGTACACACGTAAGAACATCAGCCACATTGGCCGATAACATAGCTTAAATTTACAGAGAAGACTAAGGCTGGGTGCTGGATAACCTTATTTTACCTGTTTAGTTTGAGTCTTTGTCAGGCTCCACAATGTGTTTTATTTCATAGCAGGTTATCACCATGAATATCTTTGCTCTCAAGAGTATTTTTTCGTTCCACTAACCTTAACTTTCCCATCCAGTAATTTCTCTCTATATAAATAAATCCTTCCAAAGTACTGACTTACTGTTTCCCAAACCCCTAACAGTATTAATCTTCCCCCCCTTGTGGCACATTCCAATGTTGCCCTGGTGGCTGAAATGAAGTAGTGCGATGTGTCTGTGGTGCGTCCTTCAAACTGTGGTTTAGTATATAAGATTACTATAATGCACACTTCCATTATAAAGAATTGTACATCTTGGCAAGTAGAGAAATCATTACGGAAACTGAAATGGCAGCTCACTGCAGACCGCACTGTGAAAGATAAGAAATCAATTTCACAATTTATAAAATAATCAGGGTTATTCAATAAAAGTTCTTAGTGTTAAAAATGGTGCTTCTATTGCCCCAACCAATCAGATGTTGGTTTTCAAATGTTAAATAATCAGGGAGATTCAATAAAAGTTCTTATCCTTTAAAAGGTGCTAATTTTGCCCCAACCAATCAGATCTTATTTAACATTTGAAAGCTAATATCTGATTGGTTGGGGCAATAGAAGCACCATTTTTAACACTTCTTTTGTTGAATTTCCATGTGTGTTTTTTTTAGTAAACTCTAACATGCACCATGATATTCGATGTTTAATGGACACTGCATTCCGCAAACACAATGAAGCCAATGTCTGTGAGTAATCTTTACTGCGCAGTAAGGTAATCAGTAGCTCAGGCTGATAGTCATTCCTTACAGAGTTCTCAAGTTCAAACCATTGATTTTTCCTTTAACCATGAGGCTGAAAATCCTGTGACACGTTAGCGGAACGAAAAATAAAAAACGATAAAAAAAGACAAAATAAGGAGAAAAACTGAAGCCAAAAATCATTTCAGAAAACAATCAATAGAAAAACATGGTCGCAGATGGGAATCTTGCTTCTCTAACTGCTCGGCTCTCGTGAACACAATGGTTAGTTCCATATCAATCCCCCGTGCTAAGTAGCTTGATTACTAGATCAGTGCACTACCAATATACACTTACCTTGTCCATCACTGCGGGATATTCAGAGTTGGCTCAGTCCTCTTGTCTGTAAATCCCTGGATTGTGTCATTTTATATTGTATTTCTTTTTTTAGAACTCTGTTCCTATTGATGTACTGTTTAAATGTCTCTTAAAAGCTTACAATATTATAGTTTATCTCCGGTATATTGAACACTCTAAGGTTGGCAATTTTGTCCAAGAATTCTTTTTTAAAGGGCAACTATACTGAAAGTCTTTTCCACATTTTAAGCTATAAATAAGTGTGTAAGAAGCCCTTACTCTGTGTGTGTTGCTGCATGTCTTTAATCCGTTACTTGTTTTGCTTAGGCTCAGTACGCCCCTTCCTCTTTTAACCACCCCCCTTTCCATCAGACCAGACTTTTTTTATGAGGGCAAGCATGCTCAGTAATTACTATGAGGCAGCACTGTGAGAGTAAATTTCCCACATACCAACTGTCAAATCTGTCACCATTCCAGCTACAGAAAAACTGCTCAAAGCAGAGGATTTTATGATAATCAGGGACTTGATTGACTGTAACGTAAGATGGTTCAGATTGTATATATAAAGAAATAGGGTCACAGCAATAAAAGAAATTATATGTTGGCAAGAATGATAGTTTCCAGTAATCGTTACATTTAAAATAACATTTTTTCCCCAATATGGATGCCCTTTAAATGTTCCACCAGTTGGAGTTTGTAAATAGATCTGGAAATTTGGGATCTTGAAAATGGTGATTTTGTCAAATTTTATTTGATGTGTCTAAATAACCTAATAGATGGTTAATAATTAGAAACAAGTAATGTCTATTTCCTTTACATTCTATTAGGTTAAGAATGCAATGTTGTTTGGTGCAAAAGGAATCATCCTCTATTCCGATCCAGCAGATTACTGTGCCCCGGGGGTAAAACCGTATCCTGATGGCTGGAATCTCCCAGATGGTGGAGCCCAACGTGGAAATGTGCTTAACTTGAATGGTGCAGGAGACCCATTAACCCCTGGCTACCCAGCAAAAGGTTTCTAATAATCTTCTAATGTCACTGTCACTATACAAAGGATTTACTATTAATTCAGTCTAGTATGGTGTTTTCCTGTAGGTATATAATCCGTTATGATGTCACCCGCTAGGGTTAGTAGCTGTCAAACATCCCCTGATACTGTCAGTCCTGGTCCTGCCTCCTCCCACATCTCTGGCTTCTTCACAGTGACATAACTAGGAATCGCTGGGCCCCCCAGCAGAACTTTGATGGATCCTCAACCTGCTTTGACTACAATGGTTTTGTGGGTGGGAGTTTGTATCTGTTATAGGGAAAGCAAAATGATGGGGACCCCTGTGGTTGCAGGGTATGCTCCCCTGGTAGTTATGCCCATGCTTATTCTGTGTGTCTTCCCATTAGATAGTCCACAAACAGACCCATACTAAAAGAGGGGGCGAGGCAAGACCGGCAGTAGGGACATCGAGGTAAAAGCTATCAGGGCGATGCACCGAGAGCCTCTATTTGCAACCCAGTGCAAACAGCCCGGCGATGTTATATGCTGATAATGGTTTATGGAGCATCGCTATCTGCCATTTTCTATTCCGACACTTATAACACCAGCTATCAGCTTAACTTTCCCGTCAGCCATGTGCCTGTTTGGTGCATCGCCTTGTATATACCCTGGGGTAGAATATAGCGGTTTGTGATCTCACCCTGGGTGCTGTTTTAGAGAAGGAGGCAAAATACAGTATAATTGTCCATTTATATGTGCAACTAAATATAATCACTTAGCATGGTGGCTCGGTGGTTAGCACTGATCCCTTGCAGCGCTGTAGTCCTGAGTTCGATTCCTCCCTTGGACACATCTGCAAGGAGTTTGTATGTTCTCCCCGTGCTTGCGTGGGTTTCCTCTGTGCACTCCGGTTTCCCTCACAATCATAAAGACATACTGATAGGTTGTATGTGTCAAATAAATGTGCTTAGATTGTAAGCTCTTTGGGGCAGGGCCTGATGTGAATGTTTACATGTCATTGTAAAGCACAATGGAAGATGTTGGCTCTATATAAATCCACAATAATAATAATAATAATAGTAGGACCCTCTGGAAGTGTTTACGTGTCCGGTTTATTGACCTTATTGACCTGTTGGACAACAGTCTTAAAGAGATATTGTTCGAAATATGTGGACTGGTCTAAAATATATCGTATTAATTAACAAAACTATTGTAAACCCTTCTGGTGTAGCCTAGACCCTCCTCGGAGAGGGTCCCACAGAGTGACAGTATTTGGGGAATTACTGGAACTGGGACAGGGCATGGAGGAAAGACTGCACAGCAGTGGGTTAGTAGTTTTGTGTTTACTGTTACTGTTACAATGTCCGTCTTTGTACATTTTGCTGCAGGTCTCCCCTGTCTATTTAAAGGGATAGATTTTTAGAAATGCTATTCAGAGACTTGTGAGAGATTCTGTAAACATTCAGAGATCTTCTAAACAGAGACGTTGGAGACCGCAGAAAACTCTCCAGCCTCTATGTGGTATAAATGTTATTTTGTAAATATTACCGTATCATTTACTAGTAACCATATGTCTACATTTACCCCTAGAGTTTACATACAGATATAAAGCAGATCAAGGGATCGGCCTTCCCAGCATTCCTGTCCACCCAATTGGATATCGAGATGCAGAACATATACTTAGGTATGTTACTATGCCATATAAATATAAAATATTATGCTCCTTGTATATTGCTAAGCCACACAGCTAGACCCAGAACTTACAATCGAATTGCGCAATCTAGAGACAAATTTAACCACAGTCATGTAATATAGTTATATAATGGTCTGTCAAACATCATTTGAAAAGATTGTTCACCTTGGACCTTGCCCATGCTAATAATCTGCATCAACCAATCGGATGTTATCTTAACTGCAGTGACCTAGTAAAAAAAACAAACATCTGATTGGCTGCTGCAAATTAATAACACTGGCAAACTTTTGCGCCTGGTATTGCTTAAGTCCTTTGCATTCCACAGTTGTGGTAAAATTCTATAATGATTGGAATGTGTGTCTGGCTTAAGCATAAGGTTTTGCAAAAGTCAGCACTGAATACAGATAGACTGTTTAATAAGTACCTCATCAATGTCACTAGGGCATACTATATTTCAATATATCGTATCCCAGCTTGGTTATGGTGACATTAGATTAAACTCATATCTTTTTAAAGCACCATAATTAGATCGGTCAAAGGTACATCTTCCTTTATGCTGAGATGCAGAATCTTTTAACTCTGTATGGAACTCTAGACAGAAGAATTAAATGAAGAATGTTCCTACAGTGATCTGATTCCATTTCTCCTAAAGGAGAAGTTCTCATTAAAACATGTCTCACTGAAGCACACAAAGCATGCCTGAACCAGTGGCACATGGGGGAGGTGGGGTTAGAGAAACATGAAATGCTTGCTTTCACACAGGCATTTGTTTAGTAAGGAGACAAGTAATGGTCTGTTTTAACCAGCAGGTCTTGGGCTAAAAGTTTAAAACCTTTATATTTGACTGGGTCACATTTACTCAAGGAAGAAAAACCTAAATCTCACCTTAGCCTGTTGAATCCCTTTATTTCCACCTCAATACCTAAGTAGAGAACTCTGGGACATTTACATGGTCTAGTGCAGAGATGTGAAACTTGTGTCCCTCCACAAACATCTAGAGGGAGTTCAACATCCCTGGTCTTCGGCTTGATGACATAATTTTTCTTCCCACCCCCCCCACCCACTTTTTTTTTTTTTACAGATATATGGATGGACCCTCACCTCCAAGTAATTGGAAAGGAAATCTTAATGTTTCTTACAACATTGGCCCTGGATTTCTGGAAAACCTGAGAACAAGGTAAGAGAAAAGTTTACAACAGTACTTACTGTAATGTAATAGAATTTCCATAGTGTCCAAGCTCTGCCCCTTCTATCTGGGATCTATCCAATGGGAAAAAGTTCTTCTTGCAGAGTGTGTCTTTATATTGGTTAGGCTCTGGGTCAGAAGGGGATCACACCAACTGAATGATACACTGATCACGCCAGCTGAGTGATACACTGATCACGCCAGCTGAGTGATGCACTGATCACGCCAGCTGAGCGATGCACTGATCACGCCAGCTGAGTGATGCACGGATCACGCCAGCTGAGTGATGCACTGATCACGCCAGCTGAGTGATGCACTGATCACGCCAGCTGAGTGATGCACTGATCACGACCAGCTTGAGTGATGCACTGATCACGCACCAGCGGAGTGTGCACTGATCACGCCAGCTGAGTGATGCACTGATCACGCCAGCTGACTGATGCACTGATCACGCCAGCTGACTGATACACTGATCACGCCAGCTGACTGATACACTGATCACGCCAGCTGACTGATACACTGATCACGCCAGCTGACTGATACACTGATCACGCCAGCTGAGTGAGGTGTTTTTCACTTTCCACCAGCTGTGTGAACGTAGCACTGGGGGACCTTGCTCTCCTTGTGACAGGGGGGGGGGGGTCAATTTGAATGGTTTAATTGCTATTTAAATAATAGTGACCAGTATCGATATTATCAATACTCAATACATTGCTGTTGTGATATGTTAATAAAGAGAAGCCCCTGACCTTATAAAAAGTTCACAGTAGCTGTGAACACGTCTCTGTACCAGGCGTAGAATCTCTCTGTCTAGCGTCCTTTTAAATTGGTCATTTAAACTACTAATGATGTTAAAAGTCTGTAAAATAAATTGTCTGTTGACTTCGCTCTCCCCATCACAGAAAGGTCAGGATGCATGTCCATAACAACAACCAGGTCACAAGGATTTATGACGTAATTGGCACCATCAGAGGAGCTGTGGAACCAGGTAACGGGAATCCGAAAAGGATAAAGCAATGTGGCCACCCACACGGACGTGCGCTGTGATTCTCAAACACTATGAAAACTCGCACGCAGTGACGTAACTAGGAATCACTGGGCCCCCAACAAAACTATGATGGGGCCCCTGTCCATGCTTCAACCACAGTAGTTTTCTGGGAGGAGACTATATCTGTTATTGGGAGGGAAAAGAAAATAGGGCCCCCTGTGGTTGCTCCCCTGGTAGTTACACCCCTGCTCCCACGTGAGAAATCGTGGCAGTGTGGCTTAGCCCTTAACCTTCAAAATTGTTCTGTGCGTGACCAACTGAACAATCGCTCCCTATTCAAAGTCACTGACTGTCTGTTTTTTATTATGCAGACAGGTACATTATTCTGGGTGGTCATCGAGATTCCTGGGTCTTTGGTGGTATCGATCCAACGACTGGGGCGGCTGTGCTACAAGAAGTGGCTAGGAGTTTTGGCAAAAAATTGAAAGAAGGTAAATAATATTCCACTATCTTTTTAGTAAATGTTTGTCTGTGGCAGAATATTGTACAGAACAGATTAAATCTGTAACTATTAAAGTGATACTGTCAACATTTAAAAGGAATTGAAACTATGCAATAAGTGATGTCATAGAAGTAAGTTACACTGACCTTGAAGAGTTTACTTGTGTCATAGGAGAAGTACATATATGCTCCAATATGTTAAAGGGCAACTTGTCTTAGCTTGCCACACCTCTATCTGGGATGTATCCAAAGGGAAGAAGTGCTTCTTGCAGAACATGTTTTCTCATTGGTTAGGCCAAAAAGGGGTGGAGCAACAGCCGTACAATTGTCCTTTAAGTTTATATCAGAAATTCTGCTCCTTTTAAGGTAGCGTTTTTTTAAGATCTTTTAAACATTCTTAAAAAAAGAATGGCAAGAAGTTAATTTACCCAAGTCGGATTTTTGTAGTGACTTGCTCTATGGTTACAGTATCTTTTTAATGTGATCAGTTCTTAATTTTCATTGGCGATTGTGATATACTGTTTTTCTTTTTTTTTTTTCATTAACAAAAGAGGTTATTCTTTAAATGAAGTTTAATTAATTTAAATATGGTCTTCATAAAGCATCATGGTTTGTTCTCCGTTGGTGTTTCCTCTTCTTGTGCTTGTGTATGGACCATCATTTCCACCCTGCTCATTTAGGAAACATATCATGTAAAGTTTATTAATTATACTGCTGCTTTCTTTGTAGACCACCAGGCCTGATGAAAGCCGTATAAATCGTGGTAAATGTGCTTGGCTTGGGTTTAAATGGGTTGGACAGTGGTTGATAAATCTTTTTTTATCATCATGTTTTGGCATCGGTGGAAGTTTTAGATAATAGATCAGCATGTCACTGAGTAGCTTTGGCATATTGCAAAGTAACAAGGATTTGGCAGGAATAATATTGTAAATAATTGAACAGTTCAACAGTGTGTACATTGTCTTACTAAACTACACAGGCTGGAAAATCAACAGCACTGAACGCTAGAGCTTTGTTCTTTATACCTCTTAAATTGGGGCAAAGACCAAACCAGGCCGCCACTCTTACCTTTCTTGGCACAGCAGGAATGGAGCTACGAGCTTCATTCTACCTATTTTAGTGCGTGGGTCTCACCTCCAAAGCAGAGTCACCGGTTAACCAATCTAAAGGCAAGATTTGTCCTGAAAATGGGCTCCTCTGTTTTGAATCTTAAGGGCACTTTAGTTTTCCTTTAAAGGAACACAAAACTGGAAAATGTGACCTTTCTTAATAATTCAAAGCAAGATCAGAGGTCTTCTTGCTCTTTCCTTATGACTAAGCTAATATCAGGCCCTGCCTAGGCAATCTATTCCATTTAACATGCAGCCATTTCTTTACAGAGGTGTGGTAAGGTAGTGCAGAATGTACAGATAGTTTAGTACAGGGGTGTCCAACAAGCAATAGCATCACCCTGGGCAAGACACCAGGAGGGTTTCTTGGCTACACCCCCTGGCCTGCCCAAAACACACCCTGTCCTATACACAATCATGCCCATCCTGTAGGCCGCATTTTTTTTTTTTTTTTATTCCCCCAACAGGCCGCATGCCTCCCATGGATCGGACCTGCACGGTATAGTAAATGATCAAAAAGGGGAGCAACCCTTAAAGTACAAAAGCTCAAACCATCCATGCCAAACCCAGCATCTTCCACCCACCGGGACCTATCCAGACCATGCTCCTTATGGTTTTTTGTATGCTTTGGTTTAATATTCTTTTTTTAGACAGAAAATAAATTTATTGTGGCCTTTAACAAATAAGAAATGATAGCGAAATGGAGAAATAATTCGTTTTCACTAGGAAGGTCTGTGTTTGCGTTTAATTGCAAAAATCCATGTGAAAAAACAAAATGGCGTTTTCTTTAACAAAATGGCGGCGTTCAGCATATTTAATAAATAGAAGCAATGTTTCAAACACCTCAAAGCAATAAACAAATAATAAATAATGCAGCGTGGACACAAAAGGGAAAAATCATTATTGCTGGAGGTAGTTTGAAACAAAGATAAAGCGAGCTATATATATATATATATATATAGTTTTAATCAAACTAATGCTTTGGAAAGGCAGAACCAAGACTAAATGGTTACAGCCTCCCCCTTCTAATTGTGCAATGGCTGCAATAAACCTCTGCCTAGGAGTAGGAGGATAATATGTAGCAGGTGGAGGTCATGTTAACATTCATTAAATTGTACTACTCGGATATTAAAACAAAAATTTGCACAAAATGTTTATTAAGCAAATAAATTTACAGAATGAAAGTGACCAATGGTCTTGATGAGTATAGAATGTTAACTGATGTAAATGAGTGCGCACACACCACCTGAAAGGCTAATGACTAGTGGAAAGGGTTGGAGAAGGTTCCAAGTTGAGGAACAGTCAGCCATCAGTCATTCCCCACTTTCTCCAAGTCGGTGTCTTGTGTAGTCTTGTACAATGTTTTCTGCAGCGATTACACATAATTGAGACTACGCAATCCAGATCAACAAATGTTTTTTCCCTAAAACAAGTTCTGTTTAAAATAAAAGTCCATCTGTTTAAATAGTTTATGATGTGTCTAATTCTTTCTGCAGGTTGCCTTTAATCTTCTGCGTCTAATATTGTTTGATACAAAAGAAAATCCAATCTTGCCTTATCTGTGCATATTTCTTTGCCAAGCTCTCTTTATGTAGTCTAGAACGGTTTTCTTCTTGTATAAACATACACGGACTTTACATGTCACCCACAGTGTCCGAGAGGATAACACGTTATGAATAGTAGAACTACTGGTCCAAAGAGAGATGTTTCTTTACAACAACTTGATATTAAGTAAATAATCTTTCAATGTGCAGAAAGCCTTAAATCTGGTTACGGGCCCAAGTTGAGCCTTTAAAACCGTCGTCATTATGCTCAGAAATGTTCAGCTAAATGTAATACGTTCAGAAACATTCATTTATCTGTCTTGTTTATCCAATGTATAAACATCACGTGTATACCATGGTGTAATCATTTATATTTAATGTATTCTCAGGTTGGAGGCCTAGAAGGACTATAATATTTGCAAGTTGGGATGCTGAAGAGTTTGGATTGTTGGGATCTACAGAATGGGCAGAGGTAACAACCCAAAATAGTTAATTCAGCCATTTATACAGTTTAGCTTTACGCTTAACAAAATACTAATTATAACTTGAGATTTTATTTCATTAAATTTTTGATTAGTAAAATATGCTTATTATCTGCTCGGATACTGTATATACTCGAATATAAGCCCATCCGAGTATAAACCAAAGTACCTATTTTTACCTTAAAAAATAAGAAAATTAATTGACTCGAGTATAAGACGAAGGTAGAAATGAAGCCAAATCCAGTAACAGTCAATTCCTTGGCAGTCCAGATGTTTGGAAACTACAACTCCCAGCATTCTTTGGAGTCTGGAGTGGCAAGTTAAAACAAACTTACTTTAGGCCACCTCTATGCCCACAGACCACACAGAAGCTTTTAAAACTACCGGTAGCTCTTGCCAGCAGGCGAGTCAGAGATCCTCCATTACGTCCATTGTAGAGATGAGGTGCGTTCCCGCTCCTGTGGATACAATTTAATGCCGCAAATTGTGTGAGTAATCATTGTACCAGAGACACATACCGGTAGCTCCTTTGATATGTATCTCCGGTCTCCTCCTTCCCTATAATTCTACATTGACCCGAGTATAAGCCGAGGTTCGCTTTTTAGGATAATTTTAAAACCCAAAAAACTCTTATATTGGAGTATATACAGTATGTATTAGTGTTCATTAATAGGAGCTCCAGACATCCAATGAGGTTGTAGTTATTAGAGTATTATGGAATACCAGAATAAAGTGAACATTAATACCACATCAACACCATGTTACAGATGTTTACCTGCTATTATCTGCAGCAACCAATCAGATGTAATCTCACTGCAGTAGACCCGTAAAAAGCCAACATCTGATTAGTTTATGCAGATTATCAGGTGCATTTTCTGCACCTCTTATTACATTACACGTTGATGTGATCGCTAGGAACTTAATGAAAATTTCCATTGGCCCCCTGTACTAAAGTATAAGGAGTTGGTCTCAGCTGAAGGGAATGTGCAGTCCTGAACGTTCTCCCTATACTTTATATGTACTTTATAGGGAGAATGCTCAGGACTGTGTGTAGCTTGACCTTTAAAAAATGTCAGGGCATGCCCACCCTTTATTACATGCATTTCAGGGGCATAACTACCAGGGGAGCAAAGGCAGGGGGGTCCTAGAGCCAAGAGGGTCCTATCTTCTTATTTTTCCTATAACAGATATACAGGGAGATTCAATAAAAGTTCTTATCGTTTAAAATGGTGCTAATTTTGCCCCAACCAATCAGATGTTATTTAAAATTTGAAAGCTAACATCTGATTGGTTGGGGCAAAATTAGCACCATTTTAAAGAATAAGAACTTTTATTAAATAATCCTGATAGCCTCTTATCTGTCTTATATAAAACATCTTGAACTTGACTTTCTAAACAATATAGCTTCTTTTAGTTACTTCCTTCAAAAAGAAAAGTTTGTCAGTTCGGATGAAGATGAATTTATAAGTAAAAAAAGTGTTTAAGGTGTAAAATGTTGAGATTTGTGGTATTTTAGAGCCAGTTTAACTGAATGGGGCCCTAAGCAATGTTGTGGGGCCCCCTTTTTAGTGGTCTGCTGGGTCCTCACCTAGGTTGTCTTATGGACAATCCAAATCTGACATGATCTTTCTGTTATAATTCACTTAACGGGGTGCAGTAACTAAATGTAATCTATAGGGGAATCATTCTGCTTTCTGCTTGTGTTACTGAGAAACTTGAATAGGATTAGACAATAAATGGGAAGCTAAAGGGAGACTACAATTTCTACCTAACAGGTCTTCAAGGGGTAGCGCACAATGCAAAATATTTCAAAACAGAACAGGATTATTAGCTGTTATTACATGCAATGAATAAAGAAATTGTGTATTGTTAAATACCTACTAAAACAAGTTTACTGCAATGTATCATTTCTGATCAGTGTTCGCCACCTAGTGGTCATTATGTGAATTAGAGGCTTAGAAGATTGATTTGCATATACTGACTGAGAACCTTGCCTCTCCGCAAATAACATTTAAATTAGATAAAAAAATAGTTGCATTCTACATGGAACAACAATTTTACACTGAGTGTCATTTTATATTTTTAAAGGAAAATGCCAAAATTCTCAATGCACGCGGAGTGGCTTATATCAACTCTGATTCCTCTATTGAAGGTACATTTTTTCATGTGTCTGTTTTAGCTGTAACTTTCTGTTTAATTTTAAATTTGAATGACTAAAACCATGTCTCACTGATTGGCCAAAATCCACCATAATGTTCCAACCTGTCCATACTCTAAAGCAAGATCAATCTCACCATACAGCACATGCATGAGTTGGTGGCCAAACCTCCAATAAATTCAGCTGGTCTGTGCCTGCTTTTAGAGTCAGTCCAATCTTATTGGTTCCTCACAGCTTCAAATTGAAAGGAACCAGCTTTGTGCACATAGTAAGATTTTTTTGGCCAACCAGACAATATTTCTGTGTATTGCTTGGTCGGCCCGAAAAATCGGAAGTCATTTTAAGCCTGGCCGGCATACTGGTATTGCTATTGTGTAGTCTCCTATGGGACCACACTATCAGTCACACAGCAAACTGTCAGCTGTGGCTATCAGTGATTAAACAAATATCTTACCGTGTGTACCTGAATAAGTAAACACTGGTTAAATATGAAGTTATGAACTATAATATCTGCTAAAAGCTATTCCAAGACCTTAAATTCCTCTAGGAAGACACTGTCTTCCTGTTCAGGCTGTTCACTGGCTTCCCCATGCAGTCTAAATCCAACCCTGCCAAGAACGTTCTCACTGATGCATCTCGGGTTAATCACAGGTTCTGTTTAATTAATTTGTTGAATGAAATCATAAGAAGAAGCATTCCAATGATTTAATGAAGCCTCCCAGTGTTCATTTTAGCCTTAGAACCATATTTTTTAAAAAGGACCAATTTAATTTGAGACAACATCTCAGTGGAAGGTTTCCTGTCAATGTTCATCTCATTTCATAAACTTACATCTAAATTCTGCAAAATATTTAAAGGTATTTATATTTTTTTTTCCCCAGGAAACTACACTTTAAGAGTTGACTGTACCCCTTTAATGTACAAACTGGTCTATAGGCTGGCAAAAGAGGTAAATTTGCAAATACTGTAGTAATAGTTTAATAAGGCCTGTATGTTGTCTACGGCCTGGTACAGATGGGCAGAAGTGGACGATACTCCTGTTGACAGATCTAGCGATCAGTATCTTTAGTGTGTTGGTTGGGATTAAATCCAATCAGTGGGCCCTAGTCTTAAATGCTAAGCCCCACTGATGGAATTTGGATTACGTATTGCGTATGGAGGGCAAATTTAGCCGTCCCCACTTTTTGCATTCCGGTTCATTATCACAATGCATGTGATCACCATTTTCTGTGTTGTGCAGTGGGGCCCTAGCCTAAATCTCTGATTGGCCATGTACAGTAGAGATATTTTATCTGTTTATTCATGGAAATGTTTCCTAAACAATCCCAATGGAATTTTCCCATTATCAACCTGTGTGTCCCAGGCGCTAGTGCGCAGATGAAGTGTGTCCAGATGCTCGTATTTACATTATCCTACACAAGGCGGTATTGGTAACATTGTCAGTCGTCTCCAACATTAAGATTCCCTGACATTTTTCTTAAGTGTTGGCAATTTGTAAATTACCCTGATTTTATTTGGTTACTAGTTTTAGGCGGTGACTTTCCATTTACACAATATAATGACCATGTTGACAGAATAATGAGATGTTTTTTTTAATGTTCGGAAATTACTGGTCTCCGTAGAGCCATATTTTGTTTTCCTATTGATATACATACAGGAATAGCTGTCATGCTAATATCTCATCCTCATTATGTTTTATAGGGTTATAAACTGCAGGTGACAAACAATATGACTATTGGCTTGATTGCTACTGTGACTGGGGAGTCTATAGAATCGTACAGTTTATCTAACTGTATCTACACATTGTTCATGTATAAAATCAGATTTGCTGGAGTGAGACCCAGAACCATCCTGCCAAATGGACCATGTCCTTATGCTAGCCATACACTGGTTCTGGTTGTACGTTCAATCCATTCAACCGACCTGTATGCAAATCGGTTGTAACCTTGACAAGTTCTTGTGACATTTTCTGTACAAATCACGTTTTCCAATTTATACTCCTATAATAATATATCGATCGCAAAATGACAGGGTCAAGCGGTCATATTTTGGACTGGTTGAATGGCCAGCCTAATATTTATGGTTTGGAGATTGGTTGTAACTTCTCAAACAATTGACAATTGACAACTGACATGCATGTCAGTTTATCTTGCTGTATAGTTGTGCCTTTAAATATAAAGTTGTTGTATTTTTTTTGTTGCCCCTACTACCTTTCCAGACCCTACCTTTGTTCCTGAATCTTGCTGGCCTTCCTCCTCCACTGTAATCATGTTCTTAGCCCTGCCCCCTTGAGATTTCCAAATCTCCAACACCCAGTTGGTCAGAGAATGCCGCGGCCTCTTTACATCAATGCATAGGGTCTGGAGAAGTAGTAGGGGAAAAAATACACCAACTTTATATTTAAAGGCACAACTATTCAGGAGGATAAACTTGTTATTACAGTGTACATGCCAGTTAAGTAATCCTACCCTAGTAATCCAGGATGTTGGAGTAGTATTTCCTACCTCACAGTAAATGAATATTAAATAATATACAGTAGATTTTCATTTTGTAAAATAGTTTTTTGCTGTAAAATGCTTTTGAATACTGCTTGAATACTGCTTAAAGAGTGACTGTGGTCTACATACAAGTGCCCTTTATTAAAAAGAGCACATTCATACCTTTAAAAGACTGCGGGGGGGAAGATGAAGAACCCATACAGCCATACACAACTATCCCATGAATAATTACTCCTTTTTACCTTAAAATAAGACACAGACAACTACTTTTTTGGGTAAACAATTGGCCACCGCTAATTTATTAAATTAACATAAATGCATAATTTGCATAAATTTGCATATTTGCATAATATGCACCATTTGCATATTTTTTCACTGTACACCCTTTGCTTGCCATAAACCATCCTTGTTGTTAACCATCATAGCCGTAGAACTCAGCTTTGAATGCCAACCTCTGTCTCGCCAGAGGGCATGTAACGGCTCCATCCATATCCAGCAAGGGTGTACCCGCCAGCCGTGACTCCAACAACTTTAAATTTTAACAGTAATATACACAAGTAATATACAATAACAAGGGGAGGGAGGGAGGGATGAGCTCCTATCCTGTCACCGGCGCTAGTGAAAATGGCGCCGGTGACCTCGTGGCTCCGCCTTATATGGACGCGGCGCAGCGCAATGACGCGAGACCTCGCGAGCATTCCTGACCAGCAGGGGGAGGACCCTGAGGGCTTCCTGGAAGAGGTGCGTCCTCCCCCCGCTGTCAGACGCCCCATCCGCTATACGCGGCGGGGCTCCCATGACTCCAGAGGCACTGAGCATGCCCAGTTGTATCCTACTGCTGTAGCAGATCATCACCTGCTGCATTATAAGTCTGAAAAGAAAAGTATAGAAATGGACAGAGAATGGTTGCTGGTCTTCAAATTGCTTTAGAATGGCTTTTTTTATTTTTGGAAGGGGGGTGGGGCTTCTTACACAGCACATCATGTGACTGTCAAACACTTCCTTGTTTATCCTGACTGTCTCAGTGTAACTTTACAAGCCTATAACTTAAGATCTAAAGGGGATAGAGACATCATAGACCTAAGCTAGTTTGAAAGGTATTTAAACATTTTAAATAGAGGACACCTGTATGGAGATCACGTTTACCCTTTTAAAGGCCAGCGTGTCAAGAGGCAGTGCACTACATACAGTATCTAGTGTTTAAATAATTAACAATACTTGGAGATTTTTTTTTTTAACTACAAAACTAACAATTGTGAACTATATAGTGTAGTCAGTTCCAGCTTATTTGGCATTGTAGGCCATGTATATTTGTTGCAGATTAGCCAGGGCATTAGACACTCTGCAAGGTTGTTTATTGTTCTGTCTATATCAGATTTACACTGGAGGAGTCTGACACCGTCATATAAACTCAGCATATTACAAAGAACCAGTGGAGACAACAATATTAGTCTTTGCAGATACATTTTAACTCTGTGCTGATAGCAGCAAGATGTTTAATGAGTTCAGGGTAAGTGGGTCACCCCTGTGTCAGTGGAAGTGATGGATCGGCTCTGTTCTGCTCCTCTGCCATAACTGGCAATATGCAGCTGTTCTAAAGCCAGCGGGGGAGATGAAGATCTATGATAAACTACATCTTCTTAGCATTAAGTCTTCAAATAACACAGCACAAGACATTTCAACTATTTTTTGGTTTAAAGGGGAAAATCAGTGCGAAGTCATTGGTATTAAAATTCTCTTTTACACATACTGTACCTACAGTACGTATGCAATATATTTTGCTATGCTTTGCTGTGGCCAGTAGTGAACTGACATTTCAGGTTCTGTAATGCTTCTTCGTCCCAGGATGCATCTCTTCCTTGGAATGTTCCAAAGTGTAATTTCTACTGATTGGCTGTTGGATGGGTCAAACATGCTCAGATCTCTACTGAGCAACTGGATCAACCCAAGGACTGATGCCCCACTGCAATGCACAAGAAAAAACGCCTTTGCCATGTGCTTGTGCCAATTTGTGTCCGCCTTTGCAGGCATTTGCACTTGCATTTCTCAGGGGATTATGGGTAAAAATGCAACTTTCATGGCCTATTGATTTTTATTGGCTTGTGTATGAGGATAAAATATATTTGTTGTTCCTGACTAACCTAAAGTAATTCCTCATCAAAAATACATCCTAACAAACCAGTTTATTTAAACCCCTTCTTCCCAAGCCAATGGCTCCGGCATGTGCTATAACTATAGTAAAGGTAGAGCCGTCCAATGACCTACTATGGATTTCCATGTGCTTGGGGGGTGGGATAGGGGTTGTAAAAGTAGCTGTAGTTTGCTGTATTTAAAGATTTTACTAATTCCACTCAGGTGTATCTTCTATCTTTTCTTTAGTGTGTTCTTTCTTCATAGTCAAGCTCCACAAGTCCCCCTATTTATTTACTTGCCCTTCTCTGAACCCTTTCCATTTCCAAGATGTCCTTTTTGTACACAGGATTCCAGAATTGCACTGCATATTCCAAATGAAGCCTTACCAATGCTTTGTAAAGAGGGAGAATTACATTTTCCTCCCTTGAATCCATACCTCTCTTTATACAAGACAATACCATGCTGGCTCTGACTGTTGCCGCCTGGCACTGCTTGCTACCTTTAAGTTTGTTATCCATCAAATGCCCAAGATCCTTTTCCAACGGGGATTCACTTAACACAGAGCCATTTATAATATAAGTAGCACAAGGATTTTTAAGTCCAAAATGCATCACCTTACATTTCTCAACATTGAATCTCATCTGCCACTTAGCAGCCCAATGTGACAATCTATCTAGGTCCCCCTGTAACGAACAAGGAGATTCATTATCCCTAAAATAAGGGTATTTCCAAATAACTTTCTGTGATCCCGCAATGTAATATCGGATGTTATTGCGTTTTTACGTCCAGTATTGTATCGCGGGATTGCGTAAAGCTAAGAGGCTGGTGTTGGTGTTACTGAATCTCCCTGAATAAGTATAAAATTGCATATTTAAAAAACAATAGATCAAATGTTACATGAAAATACCCAAATCTTAAAGAACGGTAAAACCTTCCTGCTCCATCCCAAAAAGACTTCCCAGAGCGTGGCTAGGGATGGGGCCTGGGTGGTCGGGGGAAGGATTCTGAGCAGTTTGGGGCAGCATTTAACAAGCGGCTGGTCTGTGTGGGCAGGTTGTGTGCTGCTGTTCCTAGTCACAAAACAGAAGAACAAAAAATGTAGAATTGCCATTTACTTTATATGGAGAGATTTGTCCTCCAAGATCCCAATGATCCGATCAAATTTATCAGCTGTCCACAAGTAACTGTGGATGATCTGTCAACATCCTAACATTTGTAATTAGAGTGCAGCCCCCCATTCAGATATTGTCCCCATAACAGATGTTTGACTATTGCAGTGTCATGTTAAATGGCCAAAGAACCAATAGTCAGAATTAATACATTTCATTCCACTCTGAGGTTCTACTGATGATTGGATATAAAGGTAAAGGGGAATTGTACCCTCCCAACTAGTCCCCTCCGATAGTGATTACCACAGATATCCTGCAATACTAAGAGCCTTAGCTAATGACTGCTGTATTTTCTCATATACCAGTAAAAAAGTTTTTTATTGAATCACTGTATCACATTCCTTTGCCACTAGGGGGCATCATTATGAAATGGGAAAGGCATCAGTTTTTATGAATAGAATTTTTGGGTTCCCAGGCTGTACACAATTTAAACACAAGGTCCGTATTTAATGCAATTTTACTGTTTATGAGTAAGAAAGAAAAGAAGAAAAAAAAACCCAGACTTTAATGTATAAATGGATGTGGCCACTAGATGTCACTAATGTATTTTTAATGTTCAAAAATCAATAATTGTGCAAAGGTTTCTCTGCCAAATTAGGAATATTTGCATTCCTGTGCCCCTGTCCGATAAAGTAGCTGGTTTGAATAAAGACACCCGTCCACGTTGTTTTCCTTTATAATGACGTGTGCTTAAGGTCTAGGTCCGACTATAAACATGTGTTTTCTGATCCGCTCACTTACCCAGAGATTATATAACAGATTATATATCGGTTAGTGCGACTTTAACCCCTTCATTGTGGGGGTTATTGCAAAAGAAACCCTTACAGCTGGTGCAATAATGGGTTTGTACAGGATTAAGTGTGACTATTTAACGCCATTTTCTAACCGCATGCGTGAATTTTGGTCCATTCCGATCTGCTCCATGCTTGAATTCCAGTCTACGGTAATGCAGAAAAAAACACGAAAATCACGAGCACACACGGACACACTGCTAGTGCATTTATTGTGCATTTTATCCACAAACCATAAATTCAAATGCAGAGACACACACACGCAGACACAGGTGCAAACGAAAATGTACAAAAAAGAAAGTGCAGGGGAACCAAATTCCTTCCACCGTATTTATACCAGTGGGTTTAATATTCCTTCCTCCTTCCACCGTATTTATACCAGTGGGTTTAATATTCCTTCCTCCTTCCACCGTATTTATACCAGTGGCTTTAATATTCCTTCCTCCTTCCACCGTATTTATACCAGTGGCTTTAATATTCCTTCCTCCTTCCACCGTATTTATACCAGTGGCTTTAATATTCCTTCCTCCTTCCACCGATTTATACCAGTGGCTTAATATTCTCTTCTCTTCCACCGTATTTATACCAGTGGCTTTAATATTCCTTCCTCCCTTCACACGTATTTAACCAGGGCTTTAATATTCCTTCCTCCTCACCGTATTATACCGCTGTTTAATATTCCTCCTCCTTCCACCGTATTATACCAGTGGCTTTAATATTCCTTCCTCCTTCCACTGATTATACCAGTGGCTTTAATATTCCTTCCTCCTCCACCGTATTTATACCAGTGGCTTTAATATTCCTTCCTTCTTCCACCGTATTTATACCAGTGGCTTAATATCTTCCTCCCTTCCACCGTATTTATACCAGTGGCTTTAAATCTCTTCCCTCCTTCCACCGTATTATACCAGTGGCTTTAATATCTTCCTCCTTCCACCGTATTTATACCAGTGGTTTAATATTCCTTCCTCCTTCCACCGTATTTACCAGTGGCTTTAATATTCTCTCCTTCCCACGTATTTATACCAGTGGCTTTAATATTCCTTCTCCTTCCCTATTTATACCGTGGCTTTACTATTTCCTTCCTCCCTTTCTACCGTATTTATACCAGTGGCTTTAATATTCCTTCCTCCCTTCCACCGTATTTATACCAGTGGCTTTAATATTCCTTCCCTCCTTTGCCAATCCCATCCGATTTATCCAGTGGCTTTAATATTCCTTCCTCCTTCCACCGTATTTATACCAGTGGCTTTAATATCCTTCCTCCTTCCACCGTATTTATACCAGTGGCTTTAATATTCCTTCCTCCTTCCACCGTATTTATACCAGTGGCTTTAATATTCCTTCCTCCTTCCACCGTATTTATACCAGTGGCTTAATATTCCTTCCTCCTTCCACCGTATTTATACCGTGGCTTTAATTCCTTCCTCCTTCCACCGTATTTATCCAGTGGCTTTAATATTCCTTCCTCCTTCCACCGTATTTATACCAGTGGCTTTAATATTCCTTCCTCCTTCCACCGTATTTATACCAGTGGCTTTAATATTCCTTCCTCTTTCCACCGTATTTATACCAGTGGCTTTAATATCCTTCCTCCTTCCACCGTATTTATACCAGTGGCTTTAATATTCCTTCCTCCTTCCACCGTATTTATACCAGTGGCTTAATATTCCTTCCTCCTTCCACCGTATTTATTCCAGTCTTTAATATTCCTTCCTCCTTCCACCGTATTTATACCAGTGGCTTTAATATTCCTTCCTCCCTTCCACCGTATTTATACCAGTGGCTTTAATATTCCTTCCTCCCTCCACCGTATTTATACCAGTGGCTTTAATATTCCTTCCTCCTTCCACCGTATTTATACCAGTGGCTTTAATATTCCTTCCTCCCTTCCACCGTATTTATACCAGTGGCTTTAATATTCCTTCCTCCCTTCCACCGTATTTACCAGTGGCTTTAATATTCCTTCCTCCCTTTCACCGTATTTATACCAGTGGCTTTAATATTCCTTCCTCCCTTCCACCGTATTTATACCAGTGGCTTTAATATTCCTTCCTCCCTTCCACCGTATTTATACCAGTGGCTTTAATATTCCTTCCTCCCTTCCACCGTATTTATACCAGTGGCT
This sequence comes from Hymenochirus boettgeri, assembly GCA_019447015.1. NCBI lineage: Eukaryota > Metazoa > Chordata > Amphibia > Anura > Pipidae > Hymenochirus > Hymenochirus boettgeri. Next base: position 328,694,768 of record CM033470.1, on the reverse strand, counting down.
TTAATATTCCTTTCTCCTTCTGCCATATTTATACCAGTGGCTTTAATATTCTTTCATTCTTAGATATAAGCAGCCATGGTAGGTAGGGTAAAAAGATCTTTATTATGTCTCAGTTGAATTTAGTGGATTCTGGGTAACTATACAGGTAGTAACATAACCTAAGTTTACGCCTGTACGTATCGTCTCATTTTTAAGGACAGTCAGAATATTGGTAAAGTAAAATTATATTGAATGGATAATAATATTTAGACCTTTAACACACCGCTCTCTCTAAGGGTTAGGTTCCACTATGTGCGGTGCATAGCATTTTATGTTTTGCGAATCGCAATGTAATTTAAAATATAATGGAAATTACGAGAATCAGTTCCCACTGTATAATTTGCGTTCCGAATCTATTAGTTATTTTTATCGGCATGCGTGCATGACTTTTGGTTCGTGTGTTAGAATTACTCTTTAATAATAGTCCATGGAAACGGAGAGAAAAAAAACACTGGCAAACTTTTTTTTATTTTTTATTTTTGTGTTTTATCCAATATTTTGTGTGGTTTTATAAGAAATGCACACCAACGTAAACAGAAACACGGAACAAAACATAGAAAACCCTGTCTTTCACCATGCACACTGACTGAAATGTGGACAAAACGCATTGTCCTAAACGCACGCTAAATGGACTACACAACGCATTTAGTGGGGGATCTCCCTGATTCCGGCCCTACGCATATAAGATGTTCTTGGGAAGTTCCGACAGCTCAGATCCCAACGAAATAACAGTTTTAAGTTTTTAATGTTTAGTTGTCCTTTAACCATTTTTATACACGGTTCTTGCATTTTTATTTACAGAAATTTTCAGTTGTTTGGATTCTGCCCATAATTCATTGAGGCCAGTAAATATTCCATGCCCCATGTGGTTGAATAAGAAAGGCTTAAAGCTTATCTACAGCTACACACTCCTGGTTATGCAGTCAAGCAAATCAGGTTCAGAGAAGGGAGCAAACTGCTATAGAGGTATTGGCAGATTTCTGGAACACCGCACTATGCAGTTCTCTTTGTATCGTAGTCCTGTTTTAAAGAGCTAGGACCAGAGGAATGGACGGGTCGGTCCTGTAAATTAGTGAGTGTGTAACAAAGTCATTTCAGATTAAGGTGTCGGTGGCACAATAATTTTTTGGCAGGGTCATCATACAGGCAGAGCAATGGACATCCCCAATATTCAATACCAGATTTACGCAAGTAGGTAAAGCCCGAAAGCTATTAGCTGGTGTTAAATAGTCGCTCTAAAAGCAGAGCAAATCCAATATTGATTATTGTCAGAGTGGGTGCCTTTATTGATACCTGTGCAGGTGCCGTAAGTTAGGGGTTAAACTTGTGTTAACCGGTATTAGGGGGAAAACATCAATATTGCATCAATAAAGATTATAACAATGTTATTCACAGCTTTCCAGTCCAGATGAAGGTTTTGAAGGCAAGTCGTTGTATGAAAGCTGGTTGAAAAAAGACCCTTCGCCGGAGAATAAGAATCTTCCCAGGTAATAATTCGCTTGATACTTTCTGCCTATACACTGGTGTGCGTACGTTGGCAGCCATATTACTAAACTAAAATTAAGGATAATGTGCCCCTTACAGTGTAATATCCTTATATTATAATGTAAAGGGGTGCATTATTTCTTATAATTAAACTGATTTTCACCTCTTTCACCTTTTAAATTCTAGTCCCTATTCCCACCATTAATTTAAACGTCCCAACCTACCGTCTGTAACTTAAACCCAGTAGAAAGGAACATCCCAGCCTAGCATCTATGCGGTTAAACAAATCTTTGTGGAGGAGGAGAGAGACATTGGTTATAAAGTGACAGGAAGCACCTCAAGCAGGTTCCGTTAAACATGGCAACAAATGCTGAGTCATAGTCCAGGCATGAACACTGGAATGGGAGGAGCAGTGGGATATAAGAAATATAAGAAATTAGTCACTTAGTGATATAGCTGAGTGATTTTTATAAGGATATATATACCACTGCAGCTCCCCTTATAATATATCACACCTATGTATTATAAGAATATAAAGTCTGAGAAGTTCCCTGACCATATAAAAACAGGAGGCAGCAGGTCGAGTATTTTATACAGCCAGGGAACTCCGAGATGACTTTATAATATATATTTACATTTAGTAGTAGTATATTTACTAGCAAAGTACGCAGGGGAACATTATATTAAGAAAATGTACCCAAGGGCTGGCATAGAAAGGGAGAAGCAGCAAAGAGGTTAGTATGAACAGAACGCTCTGCTTTTTCACACATTTGCCTAATACGATCTTCCTCTGCGTAATTTGTTATTTTAAAGGCAGAGGGGACGGTTATTTTCAATGGAGATGCAATTGAAGTTTATAGAAAGTCACTTAGCTACATATGGGCAGCATGGTGGCTCAGTGGTTAGCACTGATGCCTTGCAGCGCTGAAGTCCTGAGTTCGATTCCACACTTGGACACATCTGCAAGGAGTTTGTATGTTCTCCCCGTGCTTGCGTGGGTTTCCTCCGGGCACTCCGGTTTACCCCACATTCATAAAGATATACTGATAGGTTGTATGTGTCAAATAAATGCGCCTAGACTGTAAGCTCTTCGAGGTAGGGCCTGATGTAAATGTATACATGTAATTGTAAAGCGCTACAGAAGATGTTGGCGCTATATAAATCCACAATAATAATAATAGCTGAGTGAATATTCGACTGCACCTCCCATTGAAAATCCAGAGCCTTATATATTATAAGATTCTTTATACAGTGAGATCTAAGTACAAAACATCTTCGTTTTTGTATTGAAATATAAATGTAAAATAGAAGTTGTGACTATATATGCCCCTCCAGACAGTGTGTAATCCCTTATACACAAACAGATTTATTCAAGAAGATGTGCAAAAATTTGCCTGAGCTGTTAATTTGTCTCAGCCAATCAGATCATATCTTTTTAATGGTCTACTACAGGTGTAAAACATTTGGTAACCTCTGAAAGGTTGCTGCAGATCAAGAGCCTGGCAATATTTTGCACCTCTTATTGAATAAGGCCCTTTGAATTCTTGTTGGTCCAGATTTGGGATTTTCGGACTTTGGTGTTCGGAGGACAATATTTAGCAAATATTCTCTATTTTCCCTTCAAATATAAACCGCCATGGACGGTACATAGATATTATATTGTCTATTTACTTACAGGATAAACAAACTGGGATCTGGCAGTGATTTTGAGGCATACTTCCAGCGTCTGGGAATAGCTTCAGGGAGAGTGCGGTACACCAAAAACCGGGTGAGTGCCAATATTAACTATGACGTGGCAGTTGTGGAATTGGCAGCTCTGATGAGTATCCACTGTTACAATTGTGTTTGTACTAAGACCTCTCTGCAAGCTGCACTACATCCTTTTTTTTTTAACTTTTGTACAGAGATAAGGACTATGTTGGTGCTGTTCAAATAAGTCATTATAACTCGATCTTCACATTAAATTTTTTATTTTCTCCCCAGAAAACCGACAAGTACAGTAACTATCCAGTTTACCACACGGTCTATGAAACGTTTGAACTGGTCGAACATTTTTACGACCCTTCCTTCAAAAAACAGCTTGCAGTCGCTCAGTTCCGAGGAAGTCTGATCTATGAACTTGCTGACTCCACTGTGATTCCTTATAATGTCCGAGACTACGGAGATGCTTTGGGAAATTACACAACCAGCATATATGCCTTGGCCAGTAAAAACAAGCCACAGATGGAAACTTATGGAGTTTCATTTGGTAAGAACTTGCATTTAGATGACTAGCGATATTACAATGACTGTCTGCTAGCAAATCTGTTTTCTGTAGAAACTTCCCTGATCATTAGAAATGCACATGTAGGACACAGGATCTTCATTTTAAAAATTGGTGAAAACTGTCAATTAATAGGTAGTGTACCGATCACTTGGCTTTCTTTTAAATGGCAAGACCACTGTTCTACTTCATCACACCCCAAACCCCAATACTTACCAGGCCCTTGGACATTCCTGAAGGAAGATCTTCATACAGGCGTTCACTGCTCCATTCTTAAAATGATCATTACTCCTCTTAAAGCTGTCTGAGGTTATTACATATGCTCAGAGGAGATGAATTGTACAGCTGCAGTTATTCATTGACATCAGGCCATGATTGACTGCTGCTCTCTGGAAGAACAGGGAGGACTACAGAAAGGACAAAACAGGAATGAACATCTTCCTTCAGGAGGGTCCGAGTAGCTGGTGAGTATTGCATACATGGGGTGTGTGGAGGTGAAAAAGTTAGCTATACATTTTTGTGTGTTAAAGGGTAACTGTGCACTCAAATTCTTCCAAACTAGTAAGAATGATATAAAAAGCCTTCCATCGTGCCTTCAAAATAAAACCTAAATCACATCTCTAGATAGAATTTGAGAGCTGTATTATTTCCTGCTTGAACACTTCCTTTTTTCAGCCATGTGACCAGCTTGTAGTCATGTGACCCGCCTCAGCCTGCATTAATAGGCTCCCCTCCTCAGCTGTCAATTTTTTCTCCAGGTACTTCCTGATTTCTCCAGCATTAAGTCTTTACTGAGCATGCTTCTCCCCCGGGGGAAATGGGTGAGGCAAAGGTCAGGTGATGTCACTCAACCTACTGAAAGCAGGAAGTTTGAACATTAACCCCAATGTAATTTCTCACAGGCTCCAGCCAGACATGTGATTGTCGACTCATTTTAAAGGAAATACTGCAGGCTTTCATTTAACCCTAACTTGTTTTGAGACCACAGTTGCCCTTTAATGTGTCTTTTCATCTGCAGTTAGGAAAACATGTTTTAGTCTGTAGCTCTCCATAAAATCCCAAGACTTGGTAATGCTGATGACGTAATTGAAGTTTGACACGTCACCAATAATATAAAGCTGTAATTCCCATCGTCAGGTTATCTCAGTATCTGCCAATATACCAGATGGAATGTATTGTTATTTCACACACAGTGATAAAATGTATGACCTGAAAACCCAGTTTCCTGTAATAGAAACAGACTGCTGTGCTTTACCGACTCACTACATTGTGTTATAAAGTAATTGCTAGATTGTTTAATGGAGGAACCACAACTTCAGCCGTCTGGTCCCTGTGTCCTAATTTACACAATAGAATGATGGGATTTTGTTTTATTAATAATAATAATAATGACCTGATTACATACAGGAGTTGTACATCGTGCAGGAATATGTGTCAGACAACCAAGAAAGAAACATATTGTAGCCCAGGTATTTTAAAATAGTTTATAAATGGCAGTACTTGTCCGCTGTACAAACTGACCAGTACATCCGCTTATTGGAACTGGCCTACCAGACAAAACAAAGGGGAACAAAAAGGTTTTAACCCCCCCCCCTCTATATAAAGAGCCATTATGTTCATGCAGTAACTGACTTCTTTCTGGTTCTTCCCACTGGCTCCTTATCTCTGAAAAAGGCAAGCAAATTTCTACGTGCACCTTTAAATATACCCAGACAGGCAACCTAAATTTTACCTATATATTGCCCCCTTAAAGGGTAACTGTGATCTCCATGCAAGTTCTCTATTTAAAAGAGCTCTCTTATACATTTTGAACAAGCTATTTAAAGACCGTTACAGTGGTAGGATACAACTGGGCATGCTCAGTGCCTGTGGCAAGGGGGCCAGAGCAATTTGTGATGTCACAGCTCACGGTGCTAGCTGGAAACACTACCTTTATACTGCTATAGGTTTAGATAGATTACAGCTAGAAGCATGATCATGGAGTTGTTTTAAAGGTAGGAATGTGCTCTTTTTAATAGATAACTGGAGACCACAGTTATCCTTTAATTGGTAGTTGATGAAATGAATGAGAATGGGTGCTCTACAGGAAGTGAGTTCTTATTGGTTGAATCTCTGGCCAAGTAAAAGGGATAAGGTACTTTCCTGGGGTATGTAGCCCTGAAACTAAATGAAATTTATAATGTATCAGATCTAACAGCCCTAATTCAATGTGAACACCAGGGTGTTTATGTTCAATAGAATATTCTTTGTTTTTGCTGTCTAATAGTAAAAGGGATAATCCTTTAATTATTTGCAAATCTTTTTTTCCCCATTGGGGGAACCTCCATATTGTATATAACCCATAGCCATGATTAAACCACCTTCTGCTTATAACAATGTATAACATATTTTGCACATGTTGTAGATACACTGTTTTCCGCTGTTGAGAACTTTACTCAGGCTGCAGTGAGGTTCCATCTAAGACTTGAAGATCTCGATCTCACTAAGTAAGTTGGTGCCATGGTTTGTGTTCTGTCTTCTGTTTCCTTTGTGACAGCAGAATGTTATAAGGACATGTTTCACTGTGTCTTCCATTTTAAATTATAATACATACAAACAATAGAATTCAAACAATCTCCATTAGGTGCCCGCTTTAAAAAGCCATCCATGAACCATGGATAAATGAATGCAATTAGTTTAATAAGCTAAATTATTTTAAGCACAGCCACCACCCAAAGGTTGCTTTCCATAGCTGGGTCCTAAGCTACGGCTTCTTATATTTATGAGCCGACAGCTTCTTCTGTGTGCCTTGTCTGGTTGAGGATGACTCTTTTTGGCTGCAGACAATACCGTGTGAAATGGCGTGTTACTGTGTGTTTGCTCTGCAATTCCGGTAGGTCCATAATAAGCATGCAGTTCGCCACCCACACTGTGATACACTGACACACAGATCACAAAACATGACAGTAAGCACGCTAGTGTGGCCTAGTCCTTAAACAGGGAAATTCAATAAAAGTTCTTATCGTTTAAAATGGTGCTAATTTTGCCCCAACCAATCAGATCTTATTTAACATTTGAAAGCTAACATCTGATTGGTTGGGGCAAAATTAGCACCATTTTAAACGATAAGAACTTTTATTGAATAACCCTGAAAGTACTTTGTTTAAATAAGCACATGACTTGACTTTGGTTTTGGAGTAAACATTTCAGGCTTGGTCAAACCTTCAATGAAACGCACAATAATTCCTGCGATGTTCTGGACAACAGCCTGGCCTGCGTTATAGGGTAACGTCAATTATAAAGTGTAATCTGGCTGGGAAATGTTGCAGGAAAGAACTGCTTCATGGCCTATAATAATCTAAAAAAAAACCCTATATTATTACTTTTAAAGAACCACCAAACGAAAATTATTATTATTGTGGATTTATATAGCGCCAGAAAAAGCCTCTGTGCTGCCAGAGCCACAGGACCATGTAGACATCAAAGAAGATAGATCACAGCACACATATAGTCTTACTTGAACAAGTGTTTATTCAAACACGTTCCGTTTCGGTGTGTATGTGTCTCCAAAGGAAGGTGTGACACATACACACCAAAACGTCACGTGTTCGAATAAACACTTGTTCAAGTAAGACTGGATGTGTGCTGTGATCTATCTTCTTTGATTTATATAGCGCCAACATCTTCCGTAGCGCTTTACAATTACCTATATACATATACATCAGGCCCCGCCCTGAAGAGCTTACAGTCTAAGCACATTTATTTGACACATTCAACCTATCAGAATGTCTTTATGACTGTGGGGGAAACCGGAGTGCCCGGAGGAAACCCACGCAAGCACGGGGAGAACCAAGGGTGGAATCGAACTCAGGACCTCAGCGCTGCAAAGCATCAGTGCCAACCACCAAGTGGGAAAAATTTAACTTTTCCCCCATATAATTTATAATCATGTGAGAGGTAGGCTCCAGTATTCCAGCTTCCCATTTCTCTGTCATTTCTAAGTAAATTGCTTTAGAAAATTGGCTGACCGAGCTTACAGCTTTCACACTTCCTATCCGACATTATTAAAAAATATTGCAAATAACTCATTAATGCCTGCAAGATGGGAGGTGTTATGTCTCCCTTGTTATATTGTTCAAGAGCAAGAAAACACTTGGAATGTAGAGGGAACTTGATTTATTCAAACAGAGCAACAGGTATATCACACTTCCTCATCCCATGCTATTCCCTAGCTTACTTCCTGGTACAGCCCCTTTTCCCAGCTTGCCTCTATGCCTTAAAGAAACAGTATTAACTAAACATGTAGATGTTACATCATCCCTCTTTTTTTTTTTTTTTTTAAAGGTTAAACACAAAACATACAAATAGTAATGAAAAAATAAATGAAACACTGGCATATTAAAATACAGATCAGTTTATGTTATGAAAGAGCTTATATTTCCTCAATAAGCCTTGGTGGGGGTTTTCGTGGTCGGCAGGGGTATCGTCTCCTTGAACATGGTTCATCGTGAATCGGAGACTGACCACCACTCCTTGGTGATACTGAAGTATCAGCAGGTACATGGATGCATTCAGGTGATTGAACTGGCCCTCCTAATGTTTGAGGAGACTCTCTGACTCCTGTCTGTGCCTGTGGTATGTTATTCAGACTGGGGAGAACCTTAAAGTATGAAGCATTCCGGGTTATGCTATGTCCATCTCGCTGTGCCGTAATCATGCTACCTTTTCTGGCTATGACATGGTAAGGCTTGGGATTGTATGCAGAGGTTGTTTTGTTATGTCTCTTTTGTAAAACAACCACCCTATCATTTAGACATGCATGGGAGGACTGAGCATGACGTCTTTGGTCCGCATATTGTTTCATTTTCTGTTTGGATTGAGAATCTGTTTCTCTAATAGAAGAGTCACTAGGTGGTGGATTGTGTGCACTAGGGATTTCTGGAAGAAGTGTATGAATTGGCCTGTTAAAGACAAGTTTTGCAGGAGGAACATTAGTGGTTGAGTGAGGAGTGTTTCGGTAATTGCGTAAAAATTTGTACAATGCCTGCTTTAGTGGAATTTGTTCCAGATAAGCAGCCTTAACTCTCTTACCTAGAGTACTCATGAACCGTTCTACAATGCCATTAGCTTGTGGCCAGCAAGGAGTTATTTTTCTGTGTTTAAATCCAAGATATGCAGCAAATTGTTGAAACAGATGTCCATTAAATGGTGGCCCGTTGTCTGTCTTTACCACTCGGGGTATGCCATATGCTGAAAATATGCTGTCCAACGCAGGTAGTATAGTGGTAGCTGATGTGGATGTAATGAATGAAATATCAGGATATCTTGAATATTCATCTACAACAACAAGTAGGTATTGTCCATCGGGTAGAGGACCATAAATGTCCACAGCAATTTCATCCCAAACTGTTGAGGGTAAGGAAGACATATGGAGTGGTTCAGGTTTGGAAGAATTTGTTACTACTTGGCAAGTGGAACAGTGCTGTATAGTTTTTTCAACTATTTGATCCAAGTTTGGAAACCAAACTTTTTCTCTGAGAAGTTTCTTAGTGCCAACAATGCCACAATGTCCTTCATGGGCAATATTTACAGTAGTTTGGCGAAGGGCCTGAGGTACTACTAATTTGGTTCCTTTTAGAATTAGATGGTCCTTAGCAAGGGAAAGTTCATCTTTGACAGCTGCAAATGCCTTTAGTTCAGTGATGATTACTTCAGGATCAGGAAAGGTAGCTCTCTGGATTTCATGCCACCTGTTGGTTTCAATTATGTGTATTAATGCAAGAAGAGTTTTGTCCCGTTTGGTTGCCTCTATAAACATGTCCAATGTGAGTGCTTTTGGCACAGCGTGTGCAGCAACAAAGTTAATATATTCTTCTGCAATAGACTTTGTGGCCTCATCTGAAGTAGTGGGATGTCGTGAAATGTAATCAGCAGGATTGTTATATTTTCCTGGACGATGAATTATTTTGTAGTTATATCCTTGTAGTCGTAAACCCCACCTTTCGATTCGAGCAGGCATTTTTGCTCTTGGATTTCCAAATATGGTAATAAGAGCCAAATGATCAGTAACAATTGTAAATGGTGCTCCATATAAAAATAAGTGGAAGTGTTCACATCCCCAGACAACTGCTAGACTTTCTTTTTCTGGCTGAGAATATTTCTTTTCTGTAACTGGCATCCACAATTAGTTCAGTTCTTAGCGCAGGATCAAAATAAGCCATGATAGTGGCAGAATTAAGTTCTGTTTTGATTGTCTCAAATGATTTTTGGCATGCTGATGACCATTGAAATGCACATCCTTGTTTGGTGAGGTCTCGCAAAGGTGCACTGATAGTGGAGAAGTCCTTGATGTACCTAGCGCAGTAACTGGCCATGCCAAGAAAAGAGCGAACTTCATTAACATCATTTGGGATTGTAGTTGATTTTATTGCCTGTACTTTTTTAGGATCAGGTTGCATCCCAGCAGCAGAAAATATGTGGCCATAGAATTCCAAGGTAGATTTGTTGAATTCACATTTGTCTTTGTTGAGTGTAAGTCCTTGGGATGATAAGCACTCAAATACTGCGTGTAGGGCAGAGTTGTGGTCATTCTGTGTTTTTCCAAAAACTAGTATGTCATCACTGTAATTGAGTGCATTAGGAATATGTTGAATAATGTTTCTTATTGCTTCTTGAAAAATCTCAGCAGCCGAGCAAACACCAAACGTTAGTCGTTTGTATCTTCGCAGACCAACATGTGTGGAAAATGTAGTTATGTATCTGGATTCTGGACTAAGTTCCAGTTGGTGATAACCCTTATTGAGATCCAGTTTAGAGAACACGGTGGCTCCATTTAGGAGATGAATAACATCACTGAGAGTTGGAGAGAGGTGTCTCTCTCTCTGTATAGCAGTGTTTGGAAGACGCATGTCTACACAAATTCTTATTTTGTTTGGATCTTTGGGTTTAGGTACAGCCACTATGGGAGAAACCCATGGAGTGGGGCCTGAAACAGTTTCAATGATGTCTTGTTCCTCTAAAGACTTTAGTTCGTCTTCAATTTGCTTCCTCAAGTGAAAAGGAATTCGTCTGTGTGGCTGTGAAATTGGACGAATGTCTTCATCAATGTGAAGGTGAATTTGAAAATTCTTTAGTTTGCCAAGGCCCACAAAAAGATTGGAGTACTTGTCAACTAGTGCTTGTACATCAGAGACTGTTGGGTTAGCTACAGTGTGAACTATATTGATGAGTCCAAGAGTTAAAGCTGTGTGATAGCTGAGAAGGCAACCCCCAGAGCCTTGTAGTACAAAGAAAGTTGTAGTATAGGTTTTATCTTTGTAGTAAATATCTGAATCAAATTTACCTATTGTCGGCAAAGGAGTTTGAGAGCCATAAGGAAAAATTTTGGTTTGTACAGGTATCAAAGCAGGTTTAGTATTCAGTTGGCAATATGTACACATGTCTATAATGTTCACAGAGGCTCCTGTGTCAATAGTAAAAGCAACTGCAGTGTTAAGGAGAGATATTGAGATGATGGGGGAATGTACAGTTTGTGCAGTGGATGTAATAAACACATAGTCACTGCAAACAGTAGGTGACTCATCTCCAGAATTTGGCTGAATGTATTTGACTTGTGCTGAGCTCAGTGTATCTGATGTGCGTAGGGATGACTTAGGAGCAGATTTACATACAATTGCAAAATGATTCAGTTTTCCACAATTAGTACATTTACGTCCTAGAGCAGGAGAGTCACCATTATGAGGGAAATGTTTGCCACATCTGTAGCACATCTTTGAGCAGTCAGTGCCTGTAGTTTTGCGTTTAGTGTGCACAAGATTGCACACCTGTGCATCAGTGCCCTCCTCTATGGCAGCAGCTTGAGTCTCAGAAATTTCCAGGGACCGTGCCATGTGTAGAAGATCCTGCAAGCAACAATCTGCTTGTAAAGCTTTGCGCCGTAGCTTAGATGATGTGCAGGATACAATGATTTGTGATGTGATTTCATCATCAACATCAGCGAAATTGCAGCTTTGTGCTAATTGTCTTAAACGGGTGACAAAGGAGTCCATGGTCTCCTGGGGTAGTTGTTTAGCAATTCTGAACTTGTATCTTTCATATCTGATGTTTTGCTTAGGATTAAAATATTCAGTTAGTGCTTTAGAGCATTTTGAGTAGTCAGTAGTGCTGTCTGTAGGTAAGGTGCAGTAAATGTCATAAACAGCAGAACCAGCATAATGAAGTAATAAAGCTTTCTTTCTTTTATCCTCTGTGATGGCCATGGCCTCCAGGAAATTGTCAAAACGGAGTAGCCATTTTTTCCAGTTCTGTGCAAGATTATTGGTATCAGACAAATCAAAGTTGGGGAAGGTGTGGAGTTGCTCAGCCATATTAACTTTACTTTTGAAGCAGCAGTGATAGAGTTAAACTGAACAGTGCAGAAAGTAGAATGAGAGCTGTGCAGTCTGCTGTAGATGGACAGTGACAGGCAAGTGAGTATAACTGGGTCCTGTATGTGGAGGACTGGTACAGGTAGTCACAATGGTAAGTATGCTGGTACCCACAGGGTTAAAGTCTTTAATCCTCGTCGCCAGTTGTTATGTCTCCCTTGTTATATTGTTCAAGAGCAAGAAAACACTTGGAATGTAGAGGGAACTTGATTTATTCAAACAGAGCAACAGGTACATCACACTTTCTCATACCATGCTATTCCCTAGCTTACTTCCTGATACTGCCCCTTTTTCCCAGCTTGCCTCTATGCCTTAAAGAAACAGTATTAACTAAACATGTAGATGTTACAGGAGGAAGGAATACTGGTTCCTATCAGCCACATATTTATAGATTTTTTGAAAAGTAACCTTTTCGGTTCATTGGCTAGTTAATAAATTTTTGCTCCATCCACCATACTCTGCCTACAGTTAATGATTCAACTTAATTTTCTCTTGTCAGTCCAATGGCTGTTCGCGTGATGAATGATCAGCTGATGTTTACTGAAAGAGCGTTCACAGATCCTTTGGGTTTGCCTGGTAGACCGTTTTACAGGTAAAGTAAATCCATTATTATCTATCTTAATTACATTGGGGGGGCATTGTATAGGGAGGGGGATCTTGCCCAAATAGGGGTAATATTCGAATCCAGGATTACCCTGCATACTAAATAATTTCCACTCAAGCAATTTATCAGGGTTAAGCTGTGTACACATGGGCAGATCCTTTGTCCCGAGCGAACATTCAGCACTTCTGACTGGTCGACGAAGCCATCAGTCATGGCAAAAGTAGCCGCAGCTGACAGTTGGCTGAACGTATGGCCCATAGAGGACCACGATACACTGAACTATCAGTGGATCAGGCCGAAATATTACATAGTGTGTACACAGCCTTAGTAAATTGACTGCTAGCCCGTAAAATGTATTTAAAGGTTTCACATGTCCATAGGAACAATTCTATTAATGTTTTATCTTCTATCTTACATAAGCTCCCCATACACTTAGGACCTAATGTTCTAGACAGAACCCCAAGAGATTAGGGTACGTGTGGTTTCTAGGGATGTAGATAATTGTGGTATATTTGTGAATCATTTTGCAGCAGATTTCATTGAACTGTTAATTTGCACATGTGTAAAAGGGTTGGCAACACTAAACTGATCACAATGATATTTTAGAGATTAAGTGCCCTCTAGTGGAAATGCTTAGTTAATTAATAAGTCCCCAAGAGATTATTGTTCAAATGTTGAGGCCACAATGCACAAAAAATATTTTATATTTCAGCTGTCTATCAAGTGCCTTATTATCAAAAACTCTTCTGCTATGTATAGTTTTGCTGTAGCTGGTATGGTGACAGTTGGTATATGAACTGCATGGTGGGAAATTCCCTCTCCCAATGCTGCCTCATAGGGATTACTGAGCATGCTTGCCCTCACAGAGAGTCAGCTAGTCTGGCTGAGGGACTGAGCTTGAGCAAAACAAGTAGTGTATCGAAGTCATGCAGCAACACAAATGCATCAGAGTAAGTACTGTTTACATGTATTCATTTATAGATTGAAATGAGGCAAGTTATTTTTTTCAGTGTGCAATTCCTGTAAGTTTGCATGTTGATTGTGGTTAGCAGCCTAGAGGGAACAGCACCAACACTAACAAAATGGGAGTACAAGGAGATGCTAAGTTTGGAAAAGCTTAGTGGGTAAGTGGGGCCTACTTCCCGTGGTTCACATAAATAAAATGTCATTGCGGAGTGCAAAACACAACAAACGCCCCAATGTGGCCTAGCCCTAAATACCAATAAAGAGCTAATGTTCCCAAGACATTTATAAATGGGTGCACATAATGTTATATAAAAATAATGCTGCAATAAACCTTCTGTAAAATATAAGGATATTAGAAGTCACCAAGGAGTACCATCATATGAAATATTAATGCAGCAGTCTGAGTGCTTTAGAGCTGGTCATTGGACTTCAGGGTGAAGTAAATGGTAGAGTGACTGTTTAAACTGGGTATTTGTCTTCTTTTTCAGACACATCATATTTGCCCCGAGCAGCCATAATAAATACGCCGGAGAATCATTCCCTGGGATATACGATTCCTTGTTTGATATAGAAAATAAAGAAGATCAGCCCAAAGCGTGGGAAGACGTAAAAAAACAAATCTCTGTTGCAGTATTTACCATTCAGTCAGCGGCAGACACACTTCTAGAAGTGGCGTAAAAAAAAAAGGACATTTCTAAACACTTAGAAGTATTTGTGACAACTAGTGAAGCCAGACTGTGCAGATCTTTAATATTTATCTGTGTAAAGTGCTGGGTAATTACTTGAACTTGAATTTGCACTTTTTAAACAAAAAAAGTATTTTGCCATGTATAGTAACTTTTCGGATTCAGTGTTTTATTTGTAAATTTTGTTCTGAATTTTAAAAACTTGTTGTTCACAAAAATATGTTTGGATGTTCTAATGAATCAGAACAATGTTTTAACAACAATAAAGTTAACAAAAATACTATTTGTATTAAAATGTCTTTATTCTGAGGGATTTACGGAGAGCTGCAGTGCTAAGATTCCAGTCTTAAGGAGAACATATAAAGATTTTAAAATAAAAAGTACCTACGGAGGTAAGGTAGGATTGATAACTCCAACCACCCATTTTTGTTTCTGTGAAGAGCGCCAGCACAAAAAAACCTGCTTCTGTCAGGCTAGGGGCTTCAGCGTTACAACACAAAAGCAGGAGAACACTACCTGTTCTTCTCTACCATCCCTCCCACATGGGGGTCCATCCATGTAGAGCACAGAAGCTCCCAGCAAGTGTAAAGAAAGTGGAGGACTCCTTCTAACTTCAGGTAAAATATAACTTTTATTCACAGCTTAAAAACAAGGTACAATTCACACAGTGGAAGAGCATAGACCAGACCTGGGCAAAGTAAGGCCCGGGGGCCACATGCGGCCTGCTGACTGGCACCTCAATACTAGACCTGTATCAAAAATATCTTAATATTTATCGATTGTCTTAAACTGGATAGTATAGTATTAATACTATAGTAGTAGTATTTGAGGTTGAATAAAGACATACGTCCATCCAGTCCAACCCATCTAGCAATATCCTCATTTACTGCCTAACTGTTGATCCAGAGGAAGGCAAAAAACATCCAAATTTATGAAGGGGAAAAAATTCCTTCCTGACTCCATGTGGCAATGGGAAATTTCCCTGGATCAACTCTACTTTATGTATCAACTAGCTGCATTCAAATAACCTTTTTAGTAAGAAAGCAATAATTTATCAAGTTTGCTGTAATCACTCGGCACTTGATATATTAAAGAAAGACAATTCAATAAGCTTTACGATAATGCAACACTCATTAACTTTAATTTAATATTATATTTTTTATTCAACTATGAAATTTTGGTGAAAATAACCCCCACCACCCCTCCCCGTCCGCCCCCAATACCCCCCACTATTCCTCTCTGTCCACCCTCCAAACCCTTCCCCTTACACCTCAGCCAGTCCCCGCACACACCGTGAGGGCTTTGCCTTTTTGGTAAAAATCGGTCCAGCCGTTAGTGTGCAGGAGTTCAAAATTCTATTCCCCCCCCCCCCCATTCACCCCCACCCTAAAAAAAATATTTTGTTAACCTTTTACTGGTAAAGGAGTATATGCATACAAAATTTGGTTGAAATCGGACCAACCATATAGATTTGTATAGCTTGTAAGCTAGGTAACCATAAGTCTGTGCAATGTCAGTTACTCACCGTTACAGGTGGAATTTCGAAAAGAAACCTGCTTAACTTTTGTAAGTAAGGTGCAATGAATGAGCCTGCCAAATTTAAGCCGTCTGCCTCCACGGCGAGTTGGAGAATTAGTGATGAGTGAGTGATGAGTGAGTGAGGGCTTTGCCTTTTATTAGTATAGATAGATTACCACCAAATTCTTGGTAGTCATAGATCTTATATGCATTATACATATAACAGCATTAACATTATATAGTGTTAAAGTAAACGGCAATAAACATTAAAATAGCAAATAAAGCTTACATCAATACAAGTGATATTTTGTCCAATAGTCAGTACAGGTCATATATTAACATGTATTAATTGTTCATATTAGCCTCCAGTAATGATAATAAAGAATAAAGATGCCTCCAATAATGATAATAAAGAATAAAGATGCCTCCATAATGATAATAAAGAATGAAGATGCCTCCATAATGATAATAAAGAATGAAGATGCCTCCAATAATGATAATAAGAATAAAATAAAGTGCCTCCATAATGATATAAAGAATAAAGATGCCTCAATAATGATAATAAAGAATAAGATGCCTCCAATCATGATAATAAAGAAAAAGATGCCTCCAATAATGATAATAAAGATAAAGATGCCTCCAATAATATAATAAAGAAATAAAGATGCCCAATAATGATATAAATAATAAAGATGCTCCAATCATGATAATAAGAATAAAGATGCCTCCAAAATGATAATAAAGAAGAAATGATCCTCAATAATGATAATAAAGAATAAAGATGCCTCCATAATGATAATAAAGAATAAGATGCCTCCAATAATGATAATAAAGAATAAAGATGCCTCCAATAATAATAATAAAGAATAAAGATGCCTCCAATAATGATAAAATAATAAGATGCCTCCAATCATGATAATAAAGAATAAAGAGCCTCCAATAATGATAATAAAGAATAAAGATCCTCCAATAATATAATAAAGAATAAATAAAGATGCCTCCATATGATAATAATGATAGAAAAAGATGCCTCAATAATGATAAATAAAGAATAAAGATGCCTCCAATAATGCTAATAAAGAATAAGATGCCTCCAATAATGATAATAAAGAAAAAAGATGCCTCCATAATGATATAAGAAAATAAAGATGCCTCCAATCATAATAATAAAGAATAAAGATGCCTCCATAATGATAATAAGAATAAAGATGCCTCCATCATAATGTAATAAAGAATAAAGATGCTCCAATAATGATAATAAAGAATAAAGATGCCTCCAATAATGATAATAAAGAATAAAGATGCCTCCAATAATGATAATAAGAATAAGATGCCTCCAATCATGATAAATAAAGAATAAAAAGATGCCTCCAATAATGAAAATAAAGATAAAGATGCCTCCAATAATAATAATAAAGAATAAAGATGCCTCCATAATGATAATAAGATAATATAAAAGATGCCTCCAATAATGAATAATAAAAGAATAAAGATGCCTCCAATAATAATAAAAATAAAGATGCCTCCATAATGATAATAAATAATAAAGATGCCTCCAATAATGATAATAAAGAATAAAGATGCCTCCAATAATGATAATAAAGAATAAAGATGCCTCCAATAATGAATACAAGATAAGATGTCCTCCATAATGATAAAAAAGAATAAAGATGCCTCCAATAATGATAATAAAGAATAAAGATGCCTCCAAATATAATAAAGAATAAAGATGCCTCCAATATGATAATAAAGAATAAAGATGCCTCCATAATGATAAAAAGAATAAAGATGCCTCCAATCATAATAATAAAGAATAAAGATGCCTCCAAAATGATAATAAAGAATAAAGATGCTCCATCATAATAATAAAGATAAAGATGCCTCCAATAATGAATAATAAAGAATAAAGATGCCTCCATAATGATAATAATAAAGAATATAAAAGATGCCTCCAATAATGATAATAATAAGAATAAAGATGCCTCCAATCATGAATAATAAAGAATAAAGATGCCTCCAATAATGATAATAAGAATAAGATGCCTCCAATAAATAATAAAAGAATAAAAATAAAGATGCCTCCAATAATGATAATAAAGAATAAAGATGCCTCCAATCATAAATAAAGAATAAGATGCCTCCAATAATGTAATAAGAATAAAGATGCCTCCAATAATGATAATAAAGAATAAAGATGCCTCCAATAATAATAATAAAGAATAAAGATGCCTCCAATAATAATAATAAAGAATAAAGATGCCTCCAATAATAATAAAGAATAAAGATGCCTCCAATAAATAATAAAGAATAAAGATGCCTCCATATGATAATAAAGAATAAGATGCCTCCAATAATGATAATAAAGAATAAAGATGCCTCCAATATAAATAAAAGAATAAAGATGCCTCCAATAATGATAAATAAATATAAAGATGCCTCCAATCATGATAATAGAATAAAGATGCCTCCAATACTATAATAAAGAATAAGATGCTCCTATAATATAATAAAGAATAAAGATGCCTCCATAAATAATAAAGAATAAAGATGACCTCCTAATGAATAATAAAGATAAGATGCCTCAATAATGATAAAAAAGGAATAAAGATGCCTCCAATAATGATAATAAAGATAAAGATGCCTCCATAATGATAAATAAAGAATAAAGATGCCTCCAATCATAATAATAAAGAATAAAGATGCCTCCAATAATGATAATAAAGAATATAAGATGCCTCCATCATAAAATAAGAATAAAGATGCCTCCAATATAATAATAAAGAATAAGATGCCTCCAATAATGATAATAAAGAATAAAGATGCCTCCAATATAATAATAAAGAATAAAAAGATGCCTCCAATATCATAAGAATAAAGAATAAAGAAGAAAGATGCCTCCAATAATAATAATAAAGAATAAAGATGCCTCCAATAATGATAATAAAGAATAAAGATGCCTCCATAATAAATAAAGAATAAAGATGCCTCCATATGATAAAAGAATAAAGATGCCTCCAATAATAATAATATAAAGAATAAAGATGCCTCCAATAATAATATAAGATAATAAAGAGCCTCCAATAATAATAATAAGAATATAAGAGAAGATGCCTCCAATAATGATAATAAAGAATAAAGATGCCTCCAATAATATAATAATAAAGAAATAAAGATGCCTCCAATAATGATAATAAGAATAAAGATGCCTCCAATAATGATAATAAAGAATAAAGATGCCTCCAATAATGATAATAAAGAATAATAGATGCCCCAAATAATAATAAATAATAGAGATGCCTCCATAATAGAATAAAGAATAAATCTAAAGATGCCTCCATAATGATAATAAAGAATAAAGATGCCTCCAATATGATAATAAAGATAAAGAGACTCCTAATGATATAAAATAAAGAAAAGATGCCTCCAATAATGATAATAAAGAATAAAGATGCCTCCAATAATGATAATAAAGAATAAAGATGCCTCCAATAATGATAATAAAAGAATAAAGATGCCTCCAATAATGATAATAAAGAATAAAGATGCCTCCAATAATGATAATAAAGAATAAAGATGCTCCAATATAATAATAAAGAAAAGATGCCTCCAATAATAATAATAAAGAATAAGATGCCTCCAATAATGATAATAAAGAATAAAGATGCCTCCATAATGATAATAAAGAATATAAGATGCCTCCAATAAGATAATAAAGAATAAAGATGCCTCCAATAATGATAATAAAGAATAAAGATGCCTCCAATAATATAATAAAGATAAAGATGCCTCCAATTAATAAGAATAAAGAATTATAAGATGCCTCCAATAATAATAATAAAGATATGATGACCTCCAATAAGATAATAAAGAAATAGATGCCAATATAATAATAATAAAGAATAAAGATGCCTCCAATATGATAATAAAGAATAAAGATGCCTCCAATAATAATAATATAAGAATAAAGATGCCTCCCAATAATGATAATAAAGAATAAAGATGCCTCCAATATAAATAAAGAATAAATAAAAAAAGATGCCTCCAATAATGATAATAAAGAATAAAGATGCCTCCAATAAATGATATAAAAGAAATAGATGCCTCCAAATAATAATGAATAAGAATAATAAAGATGCCTCAATAATGATAATAAAGAATAAAGATGCCTCCAATATAATAATAAAGAATAAAGATGCCTCCAATAATATAATAAAAGAATAAAGATGCTCAATCATCATAATAAAGAATAAAGATGCCTCCAATAATGATAATAAGAATAAAGATGCCTCCAAAATGAAATAAAGAATAAAGATGCCTCCATAATGATAATAAAGAATAAGATGCCTCCAATAATGATAATAAAGATAAAGATGCCTCAATATGATAATAAAGAATAAAGATGCCTCCAATAATGAGAATAAAGAATAAAGATGCCTCCAATAATGAATAATAAAGAATAAAGATGCCTCCAATAATGAGAATAAAGAATAAAGATGCCTCCAATAATGATAATAAAGAATAAAGATGCCTCCAATAATAATAATAAGAAAATAAAGATGCCTCATCAAAATGATAAATAAAGAATAAAGATGCCTCCAATAATGATAATAAGAATAATAATCTAAAAGAAATAAAGAGCCTCCAATAATGATAATAAAGAATAAAGATGCCTCCAATAATAATAAAGAATAAAGTATGCCTCCAATAATGAGATAATAAAGAATAAAGATGCCTCAATATAGAATATAAGAAAAGATGCCTCCAATAATGATATAAAGAATAAAGATGCCTCCAATAATGAGTAATAAAGAATAAAGATGCCTCCAATATAATACATAAGAATAAAGATGCCTCCAAATGATAATAAAGAATAAAGATGCCTCAATAATGATAATAAAGAATAAAGATGCCTCCAATAATGATAATAAAGAATAAAGATGCCTCCAATAATATAATAAAGAATAAAGATGCCTCCAATAATATAATAAAGAATAAAGATGCCTCAATAATGATAATAAAGAAATAAAGATGCCTCCAATATGATAATAATAAAGAAAAACTAAAGATGCCTCCAATAATAATAATAAAGAATAAAGATGCCTCCAATAAGATAATAAAGAATAAAGATGCCCCAATAATGATATAAAGAATAAAGAGTGCCTCCAATCATAATAATAAAGAATAAAGAGCCTCCAATAATGATAATAAAGAATAAAGATGCCTCCAATATGATAATAAGATAAAGATGACCTCCAATAATAATAATAAAGAATAAAGATGCCTCCAATAATGATAATAAAGAAGAAAAGATGCCTCCAATAATGATATAAAGAATAAAGATGCCTCCAATAATGATAATAAAGATAAGATGCCTCCAATAATAATAATAAAGAAATAAAGATGCCTCCAATAATGATAATAAAGAATAAAGATGCCCAATAATGATAATATAATAAAGAATAAAGATGCCTCCAATATGATAATAAAGAATAAAGATGCTCCAATAATGATAATAAAGAATAAAGATGCCTCCAATAATAATAAATAAGAATAAGATGCCTCCAATAATGATAATAAAGATAAAGATGCCTCCAAAATAATGAATGAAAAAGATACAATAATATAAAAAAGATGCCTCCAATAATGATAATAAGAATAAAGATGCCTCCATAATGATAATAAAGAATAAAGATGCCTCCAATAATGATAAAAAGAATAAAGATGCCTCCAATAATGAATAAATAAAGAATAAGATGCCTCCAATAATGATAATAAAGAATAAAGATGCCTCCAATAATGAATAATAAAGAATAAAGATGCCTCCAATATATGATAAATAAAGAATAAAGATGCTCAATAATAATAAATAAAGAATAAAGATGCCTCCAATATGATAAAAATAAGATGCTCCATAATATGATAATAAAGAATAAAGATGGCCTCCAATAATAATAATAATAAAGAATAAAGATGCCTCCAATAATGATAATAAGAAATAAAGATGCCTCCAATAATGACTAATAAAGAAATAAAGATGCCTCCAATAAGATAATAAAAGATAAAGATGCCTCCAATAATGAATAATAAAGAATAAAGATGCCTCCAATAATGATAATAAAGAATAAGATGCCTCCAATAATGATAATAAAGAATAAAGATGCCTCCATAATAATAATAATAAAGAAAAAGATGAGCTCCAATAAGAATGATAATAAAGAATAAGATGCCTCCAATAATGATAAAAGAATAAAGATGCCTCCAATAATGATAATAAAGAATAAAGATGCCTCCATAAATATAATAAAGAAAAAGTGCCTCCAATATATATAATAATAAAGAATAAAGATGCCTCCAATAATGATAATAAAGAAAAAGATGCCTCCAATAATGATTATAAAGAATAAAAGATGCTCCAATAATGAATAATAAAGAATAAAGATGCCTCCAATAATGAATATAAAGAATAAAGATGCCTCTACAATAATAATAATAATAAAGAAATAAAGATGCCCGCCCCAATAATGATAATAAAGAATAAAGATGCTCCCAATATGATAATAAAGAATAAGATGCCTCCAAAATGATAATAAATAATAAAGATGCCTCCAATAAATAATAATAATAAAGAATAAAGATGCCTCCAATAATGAGAATAAAGATAAAAGATGCCTCAATAATGATAATAAAGAATAAAGATGCCTCCATATGATAATAAAGAATAAAGATGCCTCCAATAATAATAAAATAAAGAATAAAGATGCCTCCAATAATGATTATAAAGAATAATAAGATGCTCCAATAATGAGAATAAAGAATAAAGATGCCCCAATATAATAATAATAAAGATAAAGATGCCTCCAATAATGATAATAAAGAATAAGATGCCTCAATAATAATAAAATAAAGAATAATAAGATGCCTCCCAATAATGATAATAAAGAATAATAAAGATGCCTCCAATAAAATAATAAAGAATAAAGATGCCTCCAATAATAGATAAATAAAGAAATAAAGTGCCTCCAATAATGATAATATAAAAATAATAAAGATGCCTCCAATATAATAATATAAGAATAAAGATGCCTCCAATAATCATATAAAAGAAATAAAATGCCTCTCCAAATGATAATAAAGAATAAAGATGCCCCAAAATAATATAAAGAATAAAGATGCCCCAATAATTAATAAAGAATAAAGATGCTCCATAATGATAATAAAGAATAAAGATGCCTCCAATAAATAATAATAAAGAATAGATGCCTCCAATAATAAATAAAGAATAAGATGCCTCCATAATGATAATAAAAATAAAGATGCTCCATAATAATAATAAAGCAAATAAAGATGCCCCATAATAGATAATAAAGAAATAAAGATGCCTCCAATAATGATAATAAAGAATTTAAAGAATGTCCAATATTAATATAAAGAAATAAAATGCCTCCAATAATGATAATAAAGAATAAAATGCCTCCAATTAATAAAGAATAAAATGCCTCAATAATAATAATAATAAGAATAAAGTGCCTCCAATAATGATAATAAAGAATAAAGATGCCTCCATAATAATAATAAAGAATAAAGATGCCTCCAATAATAATAAAAAAGAATAAAGATGCCTCCACAATAATAATAATAAAGAATAAAGATGCCTCAATAATGAGAATAAAGAATAAAGATGCCCTCCAATAATGATAATAAAGAATAAAAGATGCCTCCAATAAATAATAAATAAAGAAAATAAAGATGCCTCAATAATGAAATAAAAAAGAATAAAGATGCCTCCAATAATAATAATAATAAAGAAAAAAGATGCCTCCAATAATGATAAAAAAAAGAGCCTCACAATAATAATAATAAAGAATAAAGATGCCTCCAATAATGATAATAAAGAATAAAGATGCTCAATAAAATAATAATAAAGAATAAAGATGCCTCCTCCAATAATGAGAATAAAGAATAAAGATGCCTCAATAATGAAAATAAAGAATAAAGATTGCCTCCAATAATGAATAATAAAGAATAAAGATGCCTCCAATAATGAAATAAGAAATAAAGATGCCTCCAATAATAATAATAAGAATAAAGAGCCTCCATATGAAAAAAGAATAAAGATGCCTCCAAATAATAATAATAATAAAGAATAAAGATGCCTCCAATAATGATAATAAAGAATAAAGATGCCTCCAATAATAATAATAATAAAGAATAAAGATGCCTCCAATAATGAAATAAAGAATAAAGATGCCTCCAATAATAATAATAATAAAGAATAAAGATGCCTCCAATAAGATAAAATAAAGAATAAAGATGCCTCCAATAATGGATAATAAAGAATAAAGATGCCTCCAATAATGAGAATAAAGAATAAAGATGCCTCCAATAATGTAATAAAGAATAAAGATGCCTCCACATAATGAAATAAAAGAATAAAGATGCCTCCAATAATGAATATAATAAAGAATAAAGATGCCTCCAATAAATGATATAAAAGAATAAAGATGCCTCCAATAATGAATAATAATAAAGAATAAAAGATGCCTCCAAATAATAATAAAAGAATAAAGATGCCTCCAATAAATAATATAATAAAGATAAAGATGCCTCCAATAAATAAAATAAAGAATAAAGATGCCTCCAATAATGAGAAATAAAGAAATAAAGATGCCTCCAATAATAATAATAAAGAATAAGATGCCCCAATAATGATAATAAAGAATAAGATGCCTCCAATAATGAGATAATAAAGAATAAAGATGCCTCCCAATAATAATAAGAAAGAATAAAAGATGCCTCCAATAATGAGATAAAAGAATAAAGATGCCTTCCAATAATGATAATAAAGAATAAAGATGCCTCCAATAATGATAAATAAAGAATAAAGATGCCTCCAATAATGATAATAAAGAATAAAGATGCCTCCAATAATGATAATAGAATAAAGATGCCTCCAATAATGATAAAGAATAAAAGATGCCCCAATAATGATAATAAAGAATAAAGATGCCTCCAATAATGATAATAAAGATAAAGATGCCTCCAATAATGATAATAAAGAATAAAGATGCTCAATAATATAATAAAGAATAAAGATGCCTCCAATAATGATAATAAAGAATAAAGATGCCTCCATATAATAATAAAGAATAAGATGCCTCCAATAATGATATAAAGAATAAAGATGCCTCCAATAATGATAATAAAGAATAAAGATGCCTCCAAATAATGATAAATAAGAATAAAGATGCCTCCATAATAATAATAAAGAATAAAGATCCCCAATAATAATAATAAAGAATAAAAATGCCTCCAATAATGATAATAAAGAATAAAGATGCCTCCAATAATAATAATAAAGAATAAAGATGCCTCCAATAATGATAATAAAGAATAAAGATACCTCCAATAATAATAATAAAGAATAAAGATGCCTCCAATAATGATAATAAAGAATAAAGATGCCTCCAATAATGATATAAAAGAATAAAGATGCCTCAAATAATGATAATAAAGAATAAAGATGCCTCCAATAATGATAATAAAGAATAAAGATGCCTCCAATAATGATAATAAAGAATAAAAGATGCCTCCAATAAGATAATAAAGAATAAAGATGCTCCAATAATGATAATAAAGAATAAAGATGCCCCAATAATGATAATAAGAATAAAGATGCCTCCAATAATAATAATAAAGAATAAAGATGCTCCAATAATAATAATAAAGAATAAAGATGCCTCCAATTAATGATAAAAAAGAATAAAGATGCGCTCCAATAATGATATAAAGAATAAAGATGCCTCCAATATGATATAAAGAATAAAGATGCCTCCATAATGATAATAAAAGAATAAAGAGCCTCCAATAATAATAATAAAGATAAAGATGCCTCAATAATGATAATAAAGAATAAAGATGCCTCCAATAATGATAATAAAGAATAAAGATGCCTCCAATAATGATATAAAGATAAAGATACCTCCAATAATAATAATAAAGAATAAAGATGCCTCCAATAATGATAATAAAGAATAAAGATGCCTCCAATAATTATAAAATAAGAATAAAGATGCCTCCAATAATGATAATAAAGAATAAAGATGCCTCCAAATGATATAAAGAATAAAGATGCTCTCAATAATGAAATAAAGAATAAAGATGCTCCAATAATGATAATAAAGAATAAAGAGGCCTCCAATAATAATAATAAAGATATAAAGATGCCTCCAATATAAATAATAAAGAATAAAGATGCCTCCAATAATAATAATAATAAAGAATAAAGATGCTCCAATAATAATAATAAAGAATAAAGATGCCTCCAATAATGATAATAAGAATAATGATAAAAGAATAAAGATGCCCTCAATAATAATAATAAAGAATAAAGATGCCTACATAATATAATAAAGAATAAAAGATGCCTCCAATAATAAAATAAAGAATAAAGATGCCTCCAATAATGATATAAGAATAAAGATGCCTCCAAATAATAATAATAAAGAAATAAAGATGCCTCCAATAATGATAATAAAGAATAAAGATGCCTCCATCCAATAATGATAATAAAGAATAAAGATGCCTCCAATAATAATAATAAAGAATAAAGATGCCTCCATAATGAAATAAAGAATAAAAGATGCCTCCAATAATGTAATAAAGAATAAAGATGCCTCCAATAATGATATTAAAGAATAAAGATGCCTCCAATAATGAAATAAAAGAATAATGATGCCTCCAATAATGATAAATAAAGAATAAAGATGCCTCCAATATATGATAATAAAGATAAAAGATGCCTCCAATAATAATAATTAAAGAATAAAGATGCCTCCAATAATAGAAATAAAGAATAAAGATGCTCCAATAATGATAATAAAGAATAAAGATGCCTCCAATAATGATATATAAAGAATAAAGAGGCTCCAATAAATGATAATAAAGAATAAGATGCCTCCAAATAATGATAATAAGAATAAGATGCCTCCAATAATGATAATAAAGAATAAGAGCCTCCAATAATGATAAATAAGAATAAAGATGCCTCCAATAAATAATAATAAAGAATAAAGATGCCTCCAATGATATAAAGAATAAAGTGCCTCCAACTAATGTATAATAAAGAATAAAGATGCCTCCAATAGATAAATAAAAGAATAAAAGATGCCTCCCAATAATGATAATAAAGAATATAAAGATGCCTCCAATAATGATATAAAGAATAAAAGATGCTCCACCATCAATAATAAAGAATAAAGATGCCTCCAATAATAGATAATAAAGAATAAAGATGCCTCCAATAATGAGAATAAAGAATAAAGATGCCTTCCAATAATTGGATAATAAAGAATAAAGATGCCTCCAATAATGATAATAAAGAATTAAAGATGCCTCCAATAATAATAATAAAGAATAAAGATGCCTCCAATAATGATAATAAAGAATAAAGATGCCTCCAATAATGATAATAAAGAATAAAGATGCCTCCAATAATGATATTAAAGAATAAAGATGCCTCCAATAATGATAATAAAGATAAGATGCCTCCAATAATGATAATAAAGAATAAAGATGCCTCCAATAATAATAAATAAAGAATTAAAGATGCCTCCAATAATGATAATAAAAGAATAAGATGCCTCCAATAATGATAATAAAGAATAATGATAATAAAGAATAAAGATGCCTCCAATAATGATAATAAAGAATAAAGATGCCTCCAATAATGATAATAAAGAATAAAGATGCCTCCAATAATGATAATAAAGAATAAAGATGCCTCCAATAATAATAATAATAAAGAATAAAGATGCCTCAATAATGATAATAAAGAATAAAGATGCCTCCAATAATGATAATAAAGAATAAAGATGCCTCCAATAATGATAATAAAGAATAATGCTGCCCAATAATGATAATAAAGAAAAGATGCCTCCAATAATAATAATAAAGAATAAAGATGCCTCCAATAATAATAATAAAAGAATAAAGATGCCTCCAATAATAATAATAAAGAATAAAGATGCCTCCAATAATGATAATAAAGAATAAAGATGCCTCCAATAATAATAATAAAGAATAATGATGCCTCCAATAATGATAATAAAGAATAAAGATGCCTCCAATAATAATAATAAAGAATAATGATGCCTCCAATAATGATAATAAAGAATAAAGATGCCTCCAGTAATGAGAATAAAGAATAAAGATGCCTCCAATAATGATAATAAAGATGCCTCCAATAATGATATTAAAGAATAAAGATGCCTCCAATAATGAGAATAAAGAATAAAGATGCCTCCAATAATGATAATAAAGAATAAAGATGCCAATCATAATGATAATAAAGAATAAAAGATGCCTCAATAATGATAATAAAGATGTGCTCCATTAATGATAATAAAGAATAAAGATGCCTCCAATAATAAATAATTATAATAATAAAAAAATAGAGATAATGCTGGTTATGGAGGATGCTCAAAATGCTCTGTATAGGGAAACCTAGTCTTATCGGCATATTTATAAAGGGCCGCTAACGCCCAAAAATTACTGCCGCACATTGCAACTATAGATGGCCAAACTTTCGAAAGTCGGTCTGTTTTCGAACTTTCGAAACTATATGGAAAGTTCAAAGATCGAAAACGGACCCATTAAAGTCGATGGGAGTCAAATAGTTCGAAAAGTTCTAATGAAATACAATTAAAATATCAATGGTAACTTAATGTAAATGGCTGTGGGACCTGGGAAATGGTCTGGGGAACATGTTCGAATATCCAGGACATTCGAAAAATCAATTTTACTCTCACTCGCGCTATTTTCAAGCTCATTCGCGCCTAGGTACCATGTACATTTTATTCACGGATTCGATGCTCGCGTATAGGCTTTAATGGACACTTTACTCGTAGATTCGATGTTCGCGCCTAGATACCATGGACATTTTACTTGTGGGATTGATGCTCGCGTATAAGTTTTAATGGACACTTTACTCAAGGATTTGATGCTCACGTATAGGTTTTAATGGACACTTTACTCGCGAATTCGATGCTCGCGTTCGTGCCTAGATACCATGGACATTTTACTCGCGGATTCGATGCTCGCTTATAGGTTTTAATGGACCCTTTACTCGCGGATTTGATGCTCGTGTATAGGTATAATAGGCATTTTACTCGCACATTCGAACGGTCGAACATTCGATATTTATCGAAAGTCCGAAAATATCGAAAATCCAGGTCCGGGATAGTTAGAGTACCGTACCGCCACGAAGGGAGTTCAAATCCCAATATATATATATATCCCCTCCTCCGGTACCCCCTGAGGAGGGGACGTACGCCCACCCCGCCCTCGGACCATCCACACAGCGCGACCTTCCCAGCAGCCCCTCAATTTTTCAATGCTTGTTATACAATACCTTACAGTACTGTATAACCATGTGATACCAAGCATTGAAAAATTGACCAATCAGGATTGGATTAGGACTTTCTAAAACTATATAAAGAGCTGCAATCCTCCGCGGAGCTCAGAAGTCATCGCAGTAGATGGCAGAAGAAAGAAGAGGCCAGCAACATGGGCTCTGTTGAGGCCGGTTGTGCCAGTGGTGTTTGTATCGCGAATCAAGACACCAGTAACATCAGCCTCGTTGAGGCCACCGGCGCCGGAGGTACCTATGGCCTCAGCAGAGCTGGTGTCACCAGATGGAAGACAGAAGATGCCACCCAAGGGCTCCTGGTTCTAGCTGCGGGACCCCCAACAAAGGCATTTCTCAGTGCCACAAAGGCCCTGATAGGGCCGAGCTGTGGGACCCCTTAAGCCCCAAAGGGCTCTTATCAGAGCCGCAAGGGCACTTTTAAGTGTCGCAAGGGCCCTGATAGGGCCGGGGAGGGGGGGGGGGGGTCCTGGGTTCGAGCTGTTAATAAATAAATTGCGTTAATAGCGATATTGGAGAAAACATTGGGAAACTAAACTTCAAGTCCAGTTGATAAAACTGAATATCACAGATATACCATGACTTTGATAAATGAGAAACTTCACAGATATACCATGACCTGGATAAATGATAAGCTTCACAGATATTCCAAGATCTTGTTAAATGAGAACCATTACAGATATGCCATTACCTGAATGAATGAGAACCTTCAAAAATATACCATGACCTGGATAAAATGAGAGCCATCACAGATATACCATGACCTGGATGTATGAGAACCATCACAGATATTCCATGACCTGGATGAATGAGAACCTTCACAGATATACCATGATCTGGATGAAAGCGAGCCTTCACAGATATTCCATGACCTGGATGAATAAGAACCTTCACAGATATACCATGACCTGTATGAATGAGAACCTTTAGATTACCATGACCTGGATGAATAAGAACTTTTACAAACGTTCCACTCTATGGGCAATATTTATAAACCTGCAGAATGTAAAAGTCATTTAGTTATATTTCTGTGCAAGGTACAGGATTGGCATTTTTCATGTGGAAATTCATGGTGAGTGGACTGCAGACTTACATATTCATTACATGGTCACATCTACCATTAGGCAGACTGAGGCATTTGACTCAGGCGGCGACCCGCCCTAGAAGAAACGCAGACAGGCAGTTGTATTAAAAAAAAAAAATTTCCTTGACCAGTCAAGAATAAAAAAGGATTTTTCCTAGTAACAGATATGATGTTGTTTAAAATCCTTTAATATTGTAATGTATTGTAACAGTTGAACCAACATGTAAAGCACAGGCTATAAAATAAGTTAATTTGATTTGAGCAGCAAAAACCTGAAAGGAGAATATGGTAGTGGCAACACAAGCTGTTTGAGAATGGGATGCAATATCTATTTCTAGTCATTTACATTATATGCTAACTGTTTAAATACCTATGTGATAGAAAGTTAAAAATCATAAAACTTTAGCCATGCCCATCCACAAAGCCACACCCATTCTTATATGGCGGAGCACAAAAGGGCGGCAATAAAGCTTGACTTAGGCAGCAAAAACCCTAGAAGTGCCCCTGATTATTTACTACAGATTTGCATTTCCCATGACAACCCAGTGACATCACAATGACATCACTCACAGTGGAGTTATATTTCACTGCACAGTAAAAGATTGCCATTTTTACTTTGATATTGGAGGTGAGTGGATCACAGACCTACACGGAGCTAAAATTATAAGAATACGCATTATAAAAACTTACTTTTCTGTGATTTTTTAGGTAAAAAAACTTTACTGAGAAAATGAATTTTTTCAGAGTTCTTCAGAATGCTATATGCAACATTTTCAGGAAAAAGGTAAAAATGATCTTGGGATTTCTCCTCTTTTATCCTTATTTATTTGGACTGTGTCTCCCCCCACAGATTTAGAGAGATTCGGTACAGACCAATCTGCTGTTACTAGATAAGAATCCGTGGAAGTGCAATTGCGTTATATGTGAATTTTGGGACATTTCCCCCATAGACTATAATGGACCAATCCTCAAACAGGATTATTCCAAGGTTTCAGGGTCATGTGATCAAATCCAAACTGTCACTGTCTGTATGAAATACTCCTGGGCCCAAGGTTACACTGACACACATTTATTTATTATTGTGCTTCTTGTTGTATACATTGTGCTTGTTGTATTCATTTTAGACTGGGACAGCGGACAACACAGTGTGTAAAGTACAATGTACGGTTTATGTATTTAGAATTAAAGTTTGAAATGTAGTTTTGTAGCAGGGATGTCCATCTTGTCGTCCTCCAGATGTTTACAAACTACAACTCCCAGCAGCATTCTCTGGCTGCCACCTGCTGTGGCTGAATGTTGAAATCTTCACCTGCATGGTGCAGGAAAAACATCTCTTTTAGGGCTAGGCCACACTGTCACACTGTAAACGCCCTCTTGAGTTATAAAACCTGCCGCAATCACACACATTTCCCTTCCAATGTGCAGCCTTTTAAGCCAAATTCAAAGTTTTAACTTTCCCTTTATAGTCCATATTGGCCTCACACTGTGATATACGATAGAAATAGGATTTTTCTCTTTATATTCTTCCCTTATTTACAAATATATATATTGTTCTCCTCTATGGGCATATTTCTGATGATGCTTTATAATGGCAACATTGCAGTATAATAATAAAGATAATATAATACTACTTTGTAGGTAATGCAATAGCAGTAAATATGATCTGAGCTTTGCCTTTTATCGTATTTTATTTTCTAGACTTGTGAAAAAACAAAATGTCTTCTACCTGGGAACCGACCTGCAGCGTCTACGAATAATCTCCCCAACGAGAATCTCCCCAAAGCTCAACCAGTAGGGAAGCAGTGTGTGGGTGGGGCCTACCAGCACCCTTCCCTATTCCGTATGCTTCATGGCCTGGACCGCCCAAGACCCACCCTAGTAATGCCTAGGCCATTCCCATTCCAGTACATGGCTCCGCAGTTCAGAATGGCAGGACAGATACCCCATACCATGGGGTGGTTAAAGGACCCAGAAGCATTCAAGGTAAACTTCTCACACTGGATAAAAAATTGGTGTCTAATGAATTCAACAGGAAATGATTAATGACCCGAGACCCCCAAAGTCTAATAAATATTAACTTATTATCCCCTTTTATTTTTCAGTCCCCTAAAGGAATTTTGACCCTTCTGAAGCATATTGGAACAGGCAGCACTGGACACATCTACCATGTAAGTTACTCACTAGGATATCTCTATAGGATTTAGCATGGGGGAGAACAAGGCTTTACCACCCCACAGTCTTGTGGTGGTAAGGCCATAAATCAACAAAAGGAGACAGTACCTGCCTATTAGAAAAGATAATAAATTGCTTTTAGGTTTAGATCCAGATTAGCTGTACAGGGAGTGGTCTCTTACTGGGTAATGCAGACTGAGCATGTCTGGCCCAATGGGAGAGGGAATAAGTAGGATACAGATTTTTCTATATCTTTAGTTAAGGATTAAATTATTTTGACCAGTGGTCTGTGGTCTGTAAGGCAGAACACGGTGTATTTTAGAACTTAACTTGAAATTCTCACCAAACATCTGTATCTGTATTACAGGGACACCATTTAAAGAAAGGAGAAGTGGCCATCAAAGTAATAAACCTCACAATGGTAATGTATCTTCCTTTTTTCTTTCAAAGTTAACACTAAGGGATGTTGCAGGAAGCTTTGTTTACCTGTGTAATAACTTACCTTCCCCAACCCCCCAAGATCATTATACTTACCTCCCCACAGTCCCTGTAGCTCCTCGTTCCTATTTCTCTCTTCCGTGGTCTTCCCTTGGTGCTGACATTCCTGGTTGCAGCCGTCAGTCATGGCAATGACAGTGATTAAATTGCCAATGACTTACGGCTGCATAGGTGAGAAATGAGGAGTCCATTGTTGGCGGAGAGAAGTAAGGATGAGTAGATTAAGATACCGTGAGGACGTTGTGAATAGGTTATTGGCTCTGGGTGAATTCTGCTTATTGTCTTTTTTCTGCCTTAGGGTGCGACTTTCGCGTACCGAGAGATTAAGTTATTGCAGCTGCTCTCGGGACATGGAAATGTGATTCCCTTCTACGGAGCATATTACGAAAGGGCATCCACACCCGAGGAGATGGATAAGATCTTGGTAAGTTGGATAAGAGCACAACACCATGCTTTTTCACAGGGACTGATACAATCACCTTACTCCATGGGAGTTACCATAGCTGGAGATATTTCATGGTCTTCTTCTCCCTTTAACTATTTCCTTTCCAGATTGCCATGGAATATTGCAGGGGCGGATCCCTGGAACATCTGATTGCTTTATCCAGATCCAAACAGGGGCCTCTACCGGAATCCTGGATTGCGTATCTATGCCGGGAGGTCTTACAGGTAAAACTTTAACCCTTTCATAACAGGAACATTGGGCCATCCATACTTATAAAGGCACCAGGCCACCCACATTGTAAAATACCGATATCGATCAACATTCTTTAACGACCCTTACTTTACAGTCACATGGTTAGCGGTCGTTATA
Organism: Hymenochirus boettgeri; assembly: GCA_019447015.1. Taxonomy (NCBI): domain Eukaryota; kingdom Metazoa; phylum Chordata; class Amphibia; order Anura; family Pipidae; genus Hymenochirus; species Hymenochirus boettgeri. The sequence goes on along the minus strand of CM033470.1, from coordinate 328,660,811 downwards.
AACTCGCTATGTCGGACATTTCCAATATAAATATATGGACATTATACATTATGTTTCCCTGATCACGGTTATTACATCAGGGGTTTCTGTCCTTCACTAATATTCTCTCCCCTAATGAACCTCTGCAGGGCCTGAACCATATCCATCAGCGAGGGGTCATCCACACGGACTTACATGATGGTAATATCATGCTAACAGAAGAGGCAAACGTGCGAATAAGTAAGTAAGGGGAGATAAAGACAGTTTGGGTTATTCAATGTCGCAGTGTATTTGTAGATCATTGGTACAATGTGTCGTTACAGTCGACTTCGGGAACAGCAGAATGAAAATCAGCGTGGAAGAAAGCGGCTCATTTTATGACTATGGGGTAGGTTCTACCTACAGTAAGTGGATTTCAGTTACAGAGTAGCATGGGTTACATATAGCGGGTCACATGGCATTACCTTTCACATAGAAAATATATATTAAAGGGCCGGATACCTGTTTAGCATAGAAGTGAAATATTTATTTAAATCAGAGACGTGTGAGCCTGCCCCTTTCTGACACTGATCCTTTATTGCTTTTTACCAGAATGACATCGTCATGCTCGGACATCTTGCCCGTCAAATGGCTTCAGAAAATTACAGTAAGTAAAACCAATGACATTTCATAGCTACACATTGGGGTTCCATTTTGGTTAATATCCCACCATGTTCAGTCTGTGATAATCTAATTAACCATGTACAGCGAATGGACATGGCAGAGGAAATGGTTATAAAGGGGGTAAAATAACCCATAGACAATATACAGACCCCTAGCCCTGCCAGGTACATGTCTGGTATAATAACATCGATTTATTTCCCTTTTAGTAACTCGGATTCTACGAAAGGTGAAACGTCCCCAGACAATTAAATTGTAAGTGACCCTCCAATACGTTTCCCTTCCCGTCTTGTTTCCCCAGCCAGTCACTGCAGATGGGTTTCCATGTTGTGTATGACAATTGTGGGTTTCATTTTACCCTTCAGGTCGGAGAACTATGATGACTTTGTGAAATGCTGCACTCAGACAAAGACCTCTGCCAAGCAGCTCCTGCAGCATCCATTCCTTGTGGGTCAGCAGGACTACGAGGCCGTCAGGAAGGAGATCCAATTGTATCTAAATAGTAAGGGAAAGCAGATTTTGTTTGAATTCACAATAGTTTCCCATTCCAGTCATCTCTGTGGGCTTTTAGCCATAAAAAGCAGAGTGAAGGAGTGACACCAGCTGTGTCTTTAAAATACTGTTTAAAATAACGTTCAGGTGTTTAATAAACTTATTTTGGTGTAGGAGACCGCATGTAAGAGAGAGAGAGAGAGACAACGCATGTGACATCACAGAGACAACGTATGAGACAGCATGGGAGGCATCGACTTTGGGAAATATCAAGTGTAAGGCATCAAGTATAAAGAACCTGTGGGAGGCATCGAGACAAAGTGGGAGTCAACAGCTGTGTGGGGAACCGAGACATTAGAGGCATCGAGACACTGTGGGAGTCAACACCTGTGTGAGGCACCGAGACAGCGTGGGAGGCATCGAGACACAGTGGGAGTCAACACCTGTGTGGGCCACGAGACAGCGTAGGAGGCATCGAGAAACAGGTGGGAGTCAAAACACCGTGTGAGGCACCGAGACAGCGTAGGAGGCATCGAGACACAGTGGGAGTCAACACCTGTGTGACGGCACGAGACAGCGTGAGGAGGGCATCGAGGACAAGTGGGAGTCAACACCTGTGTGAGGCACCGAGACAGCGTGGGAGGCATCGAGACACAGTGGGAGTCAACACCTGTGTGAGGCACCGAGGCAGCGTAGGAGGCATCGAGACACAGTGGGAGTCAACACCTTGTGTGAGGCACCGAGACAGCGTAGGAGGCATCGAGACACAGTGGGAGTCAACACCTGTGTGAGGCACCAAGACAGCGTGGAAGTCAACACCTGTGTGAGGCACCGAGAGAGCGTGGGAGGCTTCGAGATACAGTGGGAGTCCACACCTGTGTGAGGCACCGAGACAGCATGGGAGGCATCGAGACACCGTGGAAGTCAACCCCTGTGTGAGGGCCGAGACTTCATGGAAGGCTTCAAGACACCTTAAGAGCCAACATCTGTGTGAGGACCGAGACATCTAGACACCATGGGAGTCAACGTTGTACTCACCTCCGGGAGTACATTAGACTGAGAAGAATACTAACACTAATGTTCTGCTCCCTATTCCACTGTGCTTAAACCTAAATAAATGTTTAACACAAATGACAAGTCTTTAGTTATTTTACTTACTCCTAATACTTTTTGTAAAGCTAATAAAATATTAAGATTTACATACTCTCAAAGTGAACTATTCCTTTAATATATTGATTGAAGCCTGAGCGGTTAAGGAGCTATGCTCCCCCCCCCCATTCTTAAATCAATAGCTCAGGATCCGGGAACGAAGATAAAAAAAAACCTTTTGCGTGATCCACCGCAATCACACTGAAATCTACAACCGCTTCCCTCACCTGAATAGCTATAGCGCGCATGCGCGTAATGTACGTTATAGCTGTACAGGAGAGGGAAGCGGGGGCTAATATGGTTATGGAGGATGCACAATAATGATTGTTATGGAGGATGCTCAAACATATATTTTATATACAGTAAGTGTTTATTAGTTTATTTACAACTAGCAAGATACCCGCGATTCGCAGCGGAGATGTATTGAAATAACCTTTTTAGTAAGAAAGCAATAATGTATCAAGATTGCTGTAATCACTCGGCACTTGATATATTAAAGAAAGACAATTCAATAAGCTTTACGATAATACAACACTCATTAACTTTAATTTAATATTATATTTTTTATTCAACTACGAAATTTTGGTGAAAATAACCTCCACCACCCCTCCCTGTCCGCCCCTAATACCCCCCACTATTCCTCTCTGTCCACCCTCCAAACCCTTCTCCTTACACCTCAGCCAGTCCCCGCACACACCCTGAAATTTTGGTAAAAATCGTTCCAGCTGTTAGTGTGCAGGATTTCAAAATTCTATTCCCCCCCCCGTTCACCCCCACCCTGAAAAAATATATTTTTTATTCAACTACGAAATTTTGGTGAAAATAATGATACTCACCGTTACAGGTGGAATTTCTAAACGAAACCTGCTTAACTTTTGTAAGTAAGGTGCAATGAATGAGCCTGCCAAATTTAAGCCGTCTGCCTCCACGGCAAGTTGGAGAATTAGTGATGAGTGAGTGAGTGAGTGAGTGAGGGCTTTGCCTTTTATTAGTATAGATACCAGTAACTTGCAACATTCCTTGTTTGCAAAAACTCATTTAGCTTTCTTTTGAAACTGACCAATGAATGAACCTGCCATAACAACGTCCACTGGAAGACAGTTCCATAGCTTCCCCTGTGGCGGCACCAAACAGCGTTGAGAGTCCAACACCTTGTGAGGGCACCGAGACAGCTTGAGAGTCAACACATGTGGAGGCACCGAACAGCCTTGAGAGTCACACCTGTGTGAGGCACCGAGACCGCTTGAGAGTCAAACACCTGTGTGAGGCCCAAGACAGCTGTGGGAAGTCAACACCCTGTTGTGAGGCACCGAGACAGCTTGGATTAACCCCTGTGGTGAAGGCACCAAGACAGCTTGAGAGTCCACCTGTGGTGAGGCACCAAGACAGCTTTGGAGTCAACACGTTGTGAGGAACCGAGAACAACAGCTTGGGAGTAACACCTGTGGTGAGGGCTGAGACTTCATGTGAGGGAGGCTTAAGACACCTTAGGAGCCAACATCTGTGTGAGGACCGAGACATCTAGACACGTGGGAGTCAATGAGGTACTCATCCTCCGGGAGTACATTAGACTAGAAAATACTAAATACTAATGTTCTGCTCCTATTCCACGTGTGCCTTACACCTAAATAAATGTTTTTAACACAAAAAGGAGCAAGTCCTGGTAGTTTATTTAACTACTCTATACTTTTTGCTTGTAAAGCTAAAAAATATTAAGATTTACCTACTCTCAAAGTTAACTATTCCTTTAATAGATTGATTGAAGCCTGGGCGGTTAAGGAGCTATGCCTCCCCTCCCCCCCCACCTCCCCCAGTTATCAATGCCAAGGATCCGGGAACGAAGATTTTAAAAAAAAACTTTACCTTTGCGTGATCCACCCGCGGTCACACTGAAAATCATACCAACAAACCGCTTCCCTCACCTGAAACATCTATAGTGCGCATGCGCGTAATGTACGCTATAGCTGTACAGTATAGGGAAGCGGGGGCTAAGATTGGTTTACTGGAGGATGCACAAATAAATGATTGTTATGAGAATGCTCAAACATCTATATTTTTTTTATATATACAGTAAATGTTTATTGGTTTATTTACCATTACCACTCAGAACCAAATTCTTGGTCATAGATCTAATATGCTTATACATTTACAAGCAATTAACATTATATAGTGTTAAAGTAAACGGCAATTAACATAGTAAAAATAAAGTTTACATCAATACAAGTGATATTTGTCTAATTAGTCCAGTACAGGTACATATATTAACATGTCTTAATTGTGGCAATATTACCTCCAGTAATGAGTAATAAAGAAATAAAGATGCTTCCATAATGATAATAAGACATAAAGATGGGCCTTCCAAAATGATACTAAAGAATAAAGATGGCCCTCCAATATGATAATAAAGAATAAAGAAATGGCCCCAGTAATGATAATAAAGATAAAGATGCCTCCAATAATTATAATAAGAATAAAGATGCCGGTCCAGTAAGGATAATAAAGAATAATAGCCTCCAATAAATGATAATAAAGAAATAAAGATGCCTCCCAATATGATAATAAAGAAATAAAGAATGCCCTCCAATACTGATAATAAAGGATAAAGATGCCTCCAATAAGAATCATACTAAGAATAAGATGCCTCCAATAATTATAATAAAAGAATAAAAAGATGCCTCCAATTAATGATAATAAAGAATAAAGATGCCTCCATAGGAGATAAAGAATAAAAGATGGCCTCCAATATGCATAATAAGAATAAGATGCCTCCAATAAGATAATAAATAATAATGATGCCCTCATATGAGAATAAAGAATAAAGATGCCTCCCAATAATGTCCATAACGAAATAAGATGCCTCCAATAATGAGAATAAAGATAAGATGCCTCCAATAACTGAATAATAAAGAATAAAGATGCTCCAATAATGATAATAAAAGAATAATGATAATAAAGAATGAAGATGCCTCCACTAATGATAATGAAGAATGAAGAGCCTCCATATGATAATAAACGAATAATGATAAATAAAGAATAAAGATGCCTCCATAATGATAATAAAGAATAAGATGCGCCTTCCAATAATGATGATAAACAATAAAGGATGCCTCCCATAATGATAATAAAGAATCAAGATGCTCCAATATGATATAAATAATAAAGAATGCCTCCAATAATGTAATAAGAATAAAGATGCCTCCAATAAATAATGATAATAAAGAATAGAATGCTCCATTATGAGAATAAGATAAAGATGCCTCCAATATGATATAACAATAAAGAATGCCTCCATAATGATAATAAAGAATAAAGATAGCCTTCCAATAATGTATAAAGAATAAGATGGCTCCAATATGAGAATAAAGAATAAAGATGCCCTCCATATTATAATAACGAATAAAGATGCCTCCATAATGATAATAAATAATAAAGATGCCTCCAATAATGAATAATTAAAGATGACCCACTCATGATAATAAAGAACTAAAGATACCTTCCCCTAATAAATAATTAATCTAATAAAAAAAATACTAGAAATATCTGGTTATGGGCCAAAGGCTTCTGTATAAGGGAAACCTAGTCTTAGGTGCAATATTTTATAAAGGGCCTGATTGGTCAATTTTTCAATGTGGTTTATACAGTAACCTTACAGTACTGGTATAACCATGTGTATACCAATCATTGAAAAAATGACGAATCAGGATTGGATTATGAATTTCTGCAAAACTATATAAAGTCGGCCATCTTTTCGTGGAGCCTGGAAAGTCATCGCATTATGATGGCAAATAAAGAAGAGGCCGCAACAGGGCTTCCGTTGAGGCCGGTAGGTGCCAGAGGGCTCACTGGCAGCTGCAGTGAGCCTGCCTGTATCGCTACTTCAGACAGCGTGGGTTTGGTGTGTGTCGCGAATCAAGACGCCAGTAAAACATCGGCCTCTTTGAGGCCACCAGGGCCGGATGAACCCTTGCCGCCACAGGGGGTACTTTCGGGGTTAGTGGCCCTCAGCAGAGCTGGTCTCGACCCGATGGAAGACAGAAGAGCCGCCGGGGGTCCTGGTTCAAGCTGCGGGACCCCCAACAAAGGCATTTCGTCTCATGCGGCAAAGGTCCCTGATAGGGTCGGGCTGTGGGACCCCTTAATCCGCAAGGGCACTTCTAAGTGTCGCAAGGGCCCTGATCGGGCTGGGGAGGGGGGGGGGGGTTCTGGGTTCGAGCCCTGTTAATAAATTAATCGCGTTAATAGCGATTTTGGCAAAACTAAACTACAAGTCCAGTTGATAAAACTGAATATCACAGATATACCATGACCTAAAAGAATGAGAACCTCTCAGATATACCATGAACCTGGAAATGAGAATCATCACAGATATACCATGACCTTGATAAATGAGACCTTCACAATATACCATACCTGACGTTGATAAATGAGAAACTTCACAGATATACCATTACCTGGATTACAATGATAAGCTGTCACAGATATTCCAAGATCTTGTTAAATGAGAACCATTACAGATTGCCATTACCTGAATGAATTAGAACCTGCAAAACTATACCATGACCTGGATAAAAAGATCTTCAGAGATACCATGCCTGGAGAATGAGAGCCATCACAGATTACCGATGTACCTGTATGAATGAGAACCGTCACAGATATACCATGACCCGGATGAATGAGAACCTTCACAATATACCATGACCGGAAGAATGATAACCTTCACAGATATACCATAACTGGATAATGAACGATCACAGATATCATCTGTAACACAAAGGTATACCATGACCTGTATGAATGAGAATCCATCACAGATCTACCTTGACTTGATAATGAGAACTTCAACAGATATACCATGACCTGGATAAATATAAGCTTCAACAGATATTCCAAGATCTATGTATAATGAGAACCATTAAAATATGATCCATTACCTGAAATGAATGAGAACCTTCAAAATATCCATACATATGAGAGCCTACATATCCATGACCTGATAAAATGAGAGCCTTCACAGATATCACCATGACCTGGATGAAATGAGAACCTTCACAGATATACCATGACCTGGATGAATGAGACCTTCACAGATATACCATGACCTGGATGAATGAAACTTTTCTAACAAAACTTCTACTCTTCCAGTTGGCAATATTTATAAACCTGCAGAATCGTAAAAATGATTTAGTTATATTTCTGTTTAAGGTACAGGATTGGCATTTTTTCATGTGGAAATTCATGGTGAGTGGACGCGACTGTCAATACATATTCATTTTTGGCCACATCTACCATTGAGGCAGATGAGGCATTTGCTCCGGCACCCCGCCCTGAAGAAGAAAGGCGGCAGACGCAGTTGTATAAAAAACAATTTTTACCTTCACCATCAAGAAAAAAAAGAATTTTTCCCCTAGTAAAGATATGATGTTGTTAAAATCCTTTAATATTGTAATGTATTGTACAATTGAACCAACAGTAAAGCCAGGCATCAAAATAAGTTAAATTTGATTTGAGCAACAAAAACCTGAAAGGGCACTATGGGTGGCAACACAAGCTGTTTGAAATGGATCAATATCTATTTCTATCATTTACATTATTGCTAAGTGTTAATTACCTATGTGTAAAAGTTAAAAATCATAAAAACTTTAGCCATGCCCATCCACAAAGCCACACCCTTCTAATATGGCGAGAACAAAAGGGCGGCAATAAGCTTGGACTGGCAGCAAACCCTAGAAGTGCCCCTGATTATTTACTACAGTTTGCATATTCCCATGACAACCAGTGACATCACAATGACATCACTACACCACATTGGAGTTATATTTCACTGCACAGTAAAAGATTGCCATTTTTACTTTGTATTGGAGGTGAGTGGATCACAGACCTACACGGAGCTAAAATTATAGAGATACGCATTATAAAAACTACTTTTCTGTGATTTTTTCTAGGTAAAAAACTTTACTGAGAAAATGAATTTTTTCAGAGTTCTTCTACAATGCTTATGCAAAATTTTCAGGAAAAAATAAAAATGGATCTTGATTTCTCCTCTTTTATTCTTATTTATTTGGACTGTGTCTCCCCCCACAGATTAGAGAGTTTCGTGCAGACCAATCTGCCTGTTACCGATAATAAGATCCGTGGAAGTGCAATTGCGTTATATGTGATTTTGGGAACATTTCCCCCATAGACTAAATGGACCAATTCCTCAAACAGTATTATTCCAGGTTTTCAGGGTCATGTGATCAATCCAAACTGTCACTGTCTTAGAAATACTCCTGGGCCCAAGGTTACACTAACACACATTATTTATTATTGTTGCGTTTTGTTGTATACATTGTGCTTGTTGTATTCATTTAGGGACTGTGACCGACACACAGTGGTGTAAGTACAATGTACGTTATGTATTTAGATTTAAGTTTGAAATGTAGTTTTGTAGCAGGGATGTCCATCTTGGTCCGTCCTCCGAATGTTTAACAACACTACTAACTCCCAGCCGATTTCTCTGGCTGCCCCCCCTGCTTGCTGAATGTTGAAATCTTCACCGCAAATGGTGCAGAAAAAACTCTTCTTTAGCTAGGCCACACTGTTATAGCGATGATAGGATTTTTCTCTTATCTTTGCGCTATTTACAAATTGATATCTTTTGGTTCTCCCTATGGCGCGCACTATCTGATACATCTTTATACAATGCAAATCGCACGTATATACAACCATTAACGCAGGTTTCATACCCATATTAATACTCGCACAATTTTGTAGGATCAAGAGAATCGCATAGCGCAAATGCTGAGCTTGCACATTTCGTAGTCGTCATTATTAGGCTTAAAACACAACAATGGTCTCTACCTGGAACCGACCCAGACCTTCTAAGAATAATAGCTCACAACGCTGAATCATCCAAAGCTAACCAGTAGAGCATTGGGGCCACCCCTTTACACCTGTCGGTATATGTCTATGGCTGGGATTTTCCGCGGATATATGACCCACCCACTGGTACAGCACTAATGGAAGCCTATCGCTCGAAACTTCTTCAGAGACATGGACACCAAGTTACCAGTTACTAATGTGAATACACAGATATACCATGACCTGGATGAATGAGAACTTCAGAATATACCTATGACTGATGAATGAGAACCTTCACAGATATACATGACCTGGATATGAGTACCTTCACAGATATACCATGAACCTGGATGAATGAGACCACACAGAATATACCATGACCTGGATGAATGAGAAACCATCACAGATATACCATGACCTGGATGAATGGAAACTTCACAAGCATCAAAATATATTTAGGTGCTGAATGAATATGAGAATGTAACGCCCAAACTGAGTTATAAAACCTGCCGCAATCACACACATTCCCTTCCAATGTGCAGCCTTTTAAGCCAAATTCAAAGTTTAACTTTCCCTTTATAGTCATATGGCCTCACACGGTGATATAACGATAGAAATAGGATTTTTTTTCTTATATTCTTCCTTATTTACAAATATATATATTGTTCTCTCTATGGGCATTTTCTGATGATGCTTATAATGGCAACATGCAGTAATAATAAAGATAATATAATACTACTTTGTAGGTAATGCAATAGCAGTAAATATGATCTGAGCTTGCCTTTATCGTATTTTATTTTCTAGACTTGTGAAAAAAAACAAATGTCTTCTACCTGGGAACCGACCTGCAGCGTCTACGAATAATCTCCCCAACGAGAATCTCCCAAAGCTCACCAGTAGGGAAGCAGTTGTGGGTGGGGCCTACCAGCACCCTTCCCTATTCCGTATGCTTCATGGCCTGGACCGCCCAAGACCCACCTGTTGCCTGGCCATCCCATTCCAGTACATGGCTCCGCAGTTCAGAATGGCAGGACAGATACCCCATACCATGGGGTGGTTAAAGGACCCAGAAGCATTCAAGGTAAACTTCTCACACTGGATAAAAAATTGGTTGTCTAATGAAATCAACAGGAAATGATTAAGACCCGAGACCCCAAAGTCTAATAAATATTAACTTATATCCCCTTTTATTTTCAGTCCCCTAAAGGATTTTGACCCTTCTGAAGCATATTGGAACAGGCAGCACTGGACACATCTACCATGTAAGTTACTCACTAGGATTCCTATAGGATTTAGCATGGGGGAAGAACAAGGCTTTACCCCCCACAGTCTTGTGGTGGTAAGGCCATAAATCAACAAAAGGAGACAGTACCTGCCTATTAGAAAAGATAATAAATTGCTTTTAGGTTTAGATCCAGATTAGCTGTACAGGGAGTGGTCCTTACTGGGTAATGCAGACTGAGCATGTCTGGCCATGGGAGAGGGATAAGTAGGATACAGATTTTTCTATATCTTTAGTTAAGGATTAAATTATTTTGACCAGTGGTTCTGTGGTCTGTAAGGCAGAACACGGTGTATTTTAGAACTTAACTTGAAATTCTCACCAAACATCTGTATCTGTATTACAGGGACACCCATTTAAAGAAAGGAGAAGTGGCCATCAAAGTAATAACCTCACAATGGTAATGTACTCTCCTTTTTTCTTTCAAAGTTAACATAAGGGATGTTGCAGGAAGCTTTGTTTACCTGTGTAATAACTTACCTTCCCCAACCCCCCAAGATCATTATACTTACCTCCCCACAGTCCCTGTAGCTCCTCGTTCCTATTCTCTCTTCCGTGGTCTTCCCTTGGTGCTGACATTCCTGGTTGCAGCCGTCAGTCATGGCAATGACAGTGATTAAATTGCCAATGACTTACGGCTGCATAGGTGAGAAATGAGGAGTCCATTGTTGGCGGAGAGAAGTAAGGATGAGTAGATTAAGATACCGTGAGGACGTTGTGAATAGGTTATTGGCTCTGGTGAATTCTGCTTATTGTCTTTTTTCTGCCTTAGGGTGCGACTTTCGCGTACCGAGAGATTAAGTTATTGCAGCTGCTCTCGGGACATGGAAATGTGATTCCTTCTACGGAGCATATTACGAAAGGGCATCCACACCCGAGGAGATGGATAAGATCTTGGTAAGTTGGATAAGAGCACAACACCATGCTTTTTCACAGGGACTGATACAATCACCTTACTCCATGGGAGTTACCATAGCTGGAGATATTTCATGGCTTTCTTCTCCCTTTAACTATTTCCTTTCCAGATTGCCATGGAATATTGCAGGGGCGGATCCCTGGAACATCTGATTGCTTTTCCAGTTCCAAACAGGGGCCTTACCGGAACCCTGGATTGCGTATCTATGCCGGGAGGTCTTACAGGTAAAACTTTAACCCTTTCATAACAGGAACATTGGGCCATCCATACTATAAAGCACCAGGCCACCCACATTGTAAAATACCGATATCGATCAACATTCTTTAACGACCCTTACTTTACAGTCACATGGTTAGCGGTCGTTATAAACTCGCTATGTCGGACATTTCCAATTAAATATATGGACATTATACATTATGTTTCCCTGATCACGGTTATTACATCAGGGGTTTCTGTCCTTCACTATATTCTCTCCCCTAATGAACCTCTGCAGGGCCTGAACCATATCCATCAGCGAGGGGTCATCCACACGGACTTACTGATGAAATATCATCTAACAGAAGAGCAAACGTGCGAATAAGTAAGTAAGGGGAGATAAAGACAGTTTGGGTTATTCAATGTCCAGTGTATTTGTAGATCATTGGTACAATGTGTCGTTACAGTCGACTTCGGGAACAGCAGAATGAAATCAGCGTGAAAGAAAGCGGTCATTTTATGACTATGGGGTAGGTTCTACCTACATTAATGATTTCAGTTACAGAGTAGCATGGGTTACATATAGCGGGTCACATGGCATTACCTTTCACTAGAAAATATATATTAAAGGGCCGGATACCTGTTTAGCATAGAAGTGAAATATTTATTTAATCAGAGACGTGTGACCTGCCCCTTTCTGACACTGATCCTTTATTGCTTTTTACCAGAATGACATCGTCATGTCTCGGACATCTTGCCCGTCAAATGGCTTCAGAAAATTACAGTAAGTAAAACCAATGACATTTCATAGCTACCACATTGGGTTCCATTTTGGTTAATATCCCCACATGTTCAGTCTGTGATAATCTAATTAACCATGTACAGCGAATGACATGGCAGAGGAAATGGTTATAAAGGGGGTAAAATAACCCATAGACAATAAGACCCCTACCCTGCCAGGTACATGTCTGGTATAATAACATCGATTTATTTCCCTTTTAGTAACTCGGATTCTACGAAAGGTGAAACGTCCCCAGACAATTAAATTGTAAGTGACCCTCCATACGTTTCCCTTCCCGTCTTGTTTCCCCAGCCGTCACTGCAGACAGGTTTCCATGTTGTGTAGGACAATTCTGGGTTTCATTTTACCCTTCAGGTCGGAGAACTATGATGACTTTGTGAAATGCTGCACTCAGACAAAGACCTCTGCAAGCAGCTCCTGCAGCATCCATTCCTTGTGGGTCAGCAGGACTACGAGGCCGTCAGAAGGAGATCCAATTGTATCTAAATAGTAAGGAAAGCAGATTTTGTTTGAATTCACAATAGTTTCCCATTCCAGTCATCTCTGTGGGCTTTTACCATAAAAAGCAGAGTGAAGGAGTGACACCAGCTGTGTCTTTAAAATACTGTTTAAAATAACGTTCAGGTTGTTAATAATTTTTTGGTGTAGGAGACCGCATGTAAGAGAGAGAGAGAGAGACAAGCATGTGACATCACAGAGACAAGTATGAGACAGCATGGGAGGCATCGACTTTGGAAATATCAAGTGTAAGGCATCAAGTATAAAGAACCTGTGGAGGCATCGAGACAAGTGGAGTCAACACTGTGGAGGGCCGAGACATCGTAGGAGCACCTTAGTCCGGGGGAGTACCACGTGAGGGAAAAAGGACACTAGTGCCCAACACTGTGGGAGTCACACCTGTGAGGCACCGAGACAGCGTAGAGGCATCGAGACCAGTGGGGTCAACACCTGTGTGAGGCACCGAGACAGCTTTGAGGAGTAAACACCTGTGTGAGGCACCAATAACAGCGAAGTCAACACCTGTGATGGCAAGACAGCTTGGAGTCAACACCTGTGTGAGGCCCCGAGACAGCTGGGAGTCCAACATCAATGTGTAAGGCACCGAGACAGCTTGAGATGTCAACACCTGTGTGAGGCACCAAGAAGACAGAGGTGAGATCAACACCTGTGTGAGGCACCAGAGAAGGCTTGAGAGTGCAACACCTGTGTGGGCACCGAGGCAGCCTTGGAGTCAACACTGTAGTCAGGCACTCAGAGACAGCTGAAGTGGAGTCAACACCTGTGTGAGGCACCGAGACAGCTGAGGAGCAACACATGTGGTGAGGCACCGAGACAAGCTGAGAGTCAACACTGGTGAGGCACCGAGACCGCTAGATCAACACCGTGTGGGAGGCATCGCAAGACACGTGGGAGTCAACACCTGTTGAGCATGCGGCACCGAGACAAACAGTGGGAGTCAACACCTGTGTGAGGCACCAAGACAGCTGAAGTCAACACCTGTGTAGGCACCGAAGATGGGAGGCTAGAAGTGAGTCCAACCTGTGTGAGGCACCGAGACAAGCTTGGGAGTCGAACACACCCTGTGTGAGGGCCTGGATTCATGGAAGGCTTCAAGACACCTTAAGAGCCAACATCTGTGTGAGGACCGAGACATCTAGACACCATGGGAGTCAACGTTGTACTCACCTCCGAGTACATTAGACTGAGAAGAATACTAACACTAATGTTCTGCTCCCTATTCCACTGTGCTTAAACCTAAATAAATGTTTAACCACAAATGACAAGTCTTTAGTTATTTACTTACTCCTAATACTTTTGTGAAAGCTAATAATATTAAATTTACATACTACTCTCAAAGTGAACTATCCTTTAATATATTGATTGAAGCCTGAGGCGGTTAAGGAGCTATGCTCCCCCCCCCCATTCTTAAAATCAATAGCTCAGGATCCGGGAACGAAGATAAAAAAAAACCTTGTCGGATCCACCGCTCACACTGAAATCTACAACCGCTTCCCTCACCTGAATACTATCGCTATGTACACTATAGCTTTACAGGAGAGGGAAGCGGGGGCTAATATGGTTATGGAGGATGCACAAAATAATGATTGTTATGGAGGATGCTCAAACATATATATTTTATATACAGTAATGTTTATTGGTGTTATTTCCCATTACCCAACCACCAACATTCTTGGTCATAGATCTAATCTTCTTATACATTTAAACGTATTAGCATTAAATTATCTAGTGTTAAACAATTTAACAATAGGTCCAAATAAGTTTACATCCAACCAGTGATTTTTTATGTCTAATAGTCCGTAACAGGTACATACCCGGTATATACTCGAGTATAAACGCGACCTGAGTATAAACCGAGGTACCTATTTTTACCTGAAAAAAGTAGTAAAATGATTGACTCGAGTATAAACCGAGGGAAGAAAATATGAACACTAATGTTCAATATTTGGTACCAATAAAATAAGCAGAATGCAGTTACCATCTATTCCATGGCACTACCAGATTTTGTAAAACTACAACTCCCTAGAATGCTTTGGTTGCTGGAGTTGTAGTTTCTAAACCTCTGGAGTGGCAAGTCACTAGAAAAATAATGCAGTTTCACATGATAATTTAAATGCCTTTATTCAGTGCCCCAACTAACCCCAACCCCCACCCCTCCACGGTACAAGAATTTATGGTTACTCAGCCCACCCCCTACACCCTCCATCCCTCCCGTAAGATCTTACCTTACTGTAGGCTGAAGAGGGCTGACAGCTCTGCAGGTTTTGTATTGTGAGTTGTGCACTACCACAGGGTATGTGAGCATCAGGCCTCCCCCAGCTTCTGAACCCGAAATCTAGTCCGCACCATGTGGAACATCTCCTCCACATTTACTCCTTCCAGTCTGACACATTTTCATGCTGGGCACGTGGACTCCTGACTGAGTGGACAGAGCTGCACAAGGGTACCGTAATATTATAGTATAGTATAGTATTTGGGGTTGAATAAAGACCTGACGCCATCCAGTACCACCCATACTAGCAATATCCTCATTTCCTGCCTAACTGTTGATCCAGAGGAAGGCGAAAAACCTCCCAATTTATGAAGGGGGAAAAAATTCCTTCCTGACTCCAAATGGCAATCGGAAATTCCCTGGATCAACCTTTAACCGTTCTCACAGTGACAAACCCTTTCCCAACTCTACTTTATGTATCAATACCAGTAACTTGCACATTCCTTGTTTGCAGAAACTCATCCAGCTTTCTTTTGAAACTGACCAATGAACCGGCCATAACACGTCCACTGGAAGACAGTTCCATAGCTTTACCATCTCACATTGACAAACCCTTTCCGAACTCTACTTTATGTATCAATACCAGTAACTTGCAAACATTCCTTGTTTGCAGAAACTCATCCAGCTTTCTTTTGAAACTGACCAATGAACTGCCATAACAACGTCCACTGGAAGACAGTTCCATAGCTTTACCGTTCTCACAGTGACAAACCCTTTCCCAACTCTACTTTATGTATCAATACCAGTAACTTGTAACATTCCTTGTTTGTAGAAACTCATCCAGCTTTTTATTAAACTGACCAATGAATAACCTGCCATAACATTCCACTGGAAGACCGTTCCATAGCTTTACCGTCCTCACGCGAATTGATTTATAAAAAAAAAAAAAGATGACCTGACAAATTGAATTTCATGGAATGGATCTAAAATATTCCCTTGTATTAAATATTGTAATTAATAATAAAAAAAATCCAATGAACCAGGTGTATTATTTTAACCTTTTTATAAAATCCAGTTTCCACTACATTAATAAATTCAGCTGAATCTATTTGTCGGGCCCTTCATGACAATCCAGTCTCTCATCCCTTGTAAAATATTTCCCACCCCTGGCTTAGACCCTGACGCGTTTCATGGAGCTCATATGCCACTTCATCAAGGGAAATATCTCGGGGCTTCAGCACTATTAAAGCACACTTTATTACAGGAAACCTAGCAGATGAAAACTGTCCTGCTGGTGCACAACCAATGATACGGGGGAGGTTGAATAATCATTTCTACACCTCACTATGTTCAGTAGTGTTTTAACTTCCATCATGGACCGCTCATTACCTACAGGCAGGCATGTGCAGTATGGGAAGTGTGGATCTTAAAACAGTGTAAAAGCATACACGCTGTTACACTATTAAATGCCCGCTACCTTAGTGTACACGACATGCCGGAGTTTGTGCTCACCTCCCGCCCCCACCCGCCCCACCGGCTGCCCCTCCTCCGTACACCCCCCCCGGGGAAATAACCGGCCCCCCCCTGCTCCCAACAAACCCCGCACTAGGAGTTATCTCCTTCAACATATGCAGTTATAAAATCAGAATTTGGGGTTCTCGTTATGAACTCCAGCAACACAGCTGGCTCCTGTTTAGTGGGAGCCCCCCCCCGGGCCCCCGTGTCGAAGCCGCACGCATTGATTACTAATAGTCTGAAGGTTACACCGTATACTTCATTTCTTGTGTGTCTTTTAACCTTCAAGATTATCCATTGGTGTATCGTGACACAAAATTTTGTTTCCGTTTTATTGAAGGCCATAGTTTTCTCATTTGATTTCTTAATTGCAATGTTTTTGAAAACCCTCATTGGCAACTTTTTGGCAAATTAACTCTCCCCCTCAAGTAACCTCACCCTCCACTCGTAACTCCCTCGCAATCAGACAATGCACCTCAAGTGGTGCATGGGTTCCCCCCATCTCCCCACCCGCTCACCCTCGCCACGCACCACACCCTCCGTCGGCTGCCCCCCTCCCTCCCCTCGGCCACGAGTGATTACTCGTTTACACTCAGACTTTACTTTACCCCAAAATTAAATAAGGCCCCCCTCCCTACAACTAAGGACGCCCTAGAAGCAGGAGACTCAAACAATGAATGGGCTTAGTTCTACATTGGCCAAAAGAAATACAGTATAGTTTTTAAAAGAAATGGCTTAGTGAAATTTGGAGACTAAATGTGGGGCGATCTCAAAGTACTGGCCACCCCCACCGCATTAGACACGGATTTTAAACCTCTAATCTCACCGCCCACACCGCCCACGCCCGTGCCCTGTACCTACCAATACTACATTATTACAAGTGCGGAATTGTAGTGTCCTTTTGTGTGTGCAAAGAAGATCCGGAAAGGCGGGTTTCCTCAGTAAATTTATTGAATGTCACAAGTCTGCAGGTGTAAGGGTTGTGGCTCGCTTACTGTATGTTGTTCAACTTCTCACACCCATACCGCTAGTAATCACTTTTCTGAATCATCAACGTTATCACTTTTCAGAAATATAAAATGCTAATTAACAGTATATTGTTATTTCTTTTCTAAAGAAATAACATACAACCAAGCACAACATTAGTATATCATCCATATTCCTCCAGGTTGTGCAGTGGGGTATATTCTGGAAGGTCTCCTCTGTCATCCATTTGTCTGGTATTCTTATCCCAAAGTCTGATAGACACATGTCTCCTAAAATCAGTTTCCCTATGTCATGGGGTATTTATTTCTGTGATAGTGCTCTGCATTCATCCCACTCTCCTCCCTGCGCTCTATACCCCAACCCCCCACCCCCTCCCCTGCTGACCACACGGTTTCTCCATTCTCATCCCCAGAGTCGACAAAACCCTTTCCCAACTCTACTTTATGTATCAATACCAGTAACTTGCAACATTCCTTGTTTGCAGAAACTCATCCAGCTTTCTATTTAAACTGACCAATGAACCTGCCATAACAACGTCCACTGGAAGACAGTTCCATAGCTTTACCGTTCTCACAGTGAAAAACCCTTTCCCAACTCTACTTTATGTATCAATACCAGTAACTTGCAACATTCCTTGTAGATAAGAATAAAGATGCCTGCCAATAATGATAATAAGAATAACGATGCCTCCATAATGATAATAAATAATAAGATGCCTCCAATAATAATATAAAGAATAAAGATGCTCCAAATATATAAGAATAAAGATACCTCCATAAATAATAAAGAATAAAGATGCCTCCAATAATGATATAAGAATAAAGATGCCTCCAATAATGATAATAAAGAAAAAATAGGAAAGATGCCTCCAATAATGATAATAAGAATAAAGATGCCTCCAATAATTATAATAAAGAATAATAGTGTCTCCCAATTATATAAGAATAAAGAATGTCTCCAATAATGATAATAAAGAATAAAGATGCCTCCAATATAAAAAAAATACCTCCAATAATAAAGATAAAGATGCCTCCATAATATAATAGAATAAAGATGTCCACAATATATATAATAAAGAATAAGAGATTCCTCCAATAATAAAATAAAGAATAAAGATGCTCCAATAATGATAATAAGAATAAAAAATAAAGATGCCTCCAAGTAATATATAAAGAATAAAGACTGCCTCCAATAATAATAATAAAGAATAAAGATGCCTCCAATATAATAATAAAGAATAAAGATCTCCATAATGATATAAGAATAAGATGCCTCCAAATAATAATAAAGAATAAGATCTTCCAATAATAATAATAAAGAATAAAGATGCCTCCAATATATAATAAAGAATAAAGATGCCTCCAATACTAATAATAAAGAAAGATGCCTCCAATATGATAATAAAGAATAGATGCCTCCCCAATAATGATAATAAACGAATAAAGATGCCTCCAATAATGATAATAAGAATAAAGATGCCTCCAATAATGATAATAAAGAAAATAATAGGCGCCTCCAATAATGTATAAAGAATAAGATGCTCCAATAAATGATATTAAAGATAAGAATAAAGATGCCTCCAATAATATAATAAAGAATAAAGAGGCCTCCAATATGAAATAAAGAATAAAGATGCCTCCAATATGATATAAAGATAAAGATGCCTCAATAATTAATAAAAGAATAAAATGCCTCCAATAATGATATAAAGAATAATGCCTCCAATGATATAAGATAAGATGCCTCCAATAAATAATATAAGAATAAAGATGCCTCCAATAATGATAATAAGAATAAGATGCCTCCATAATAAATAAAGATAAAGATGCCTCCAATAATGATAAGAAAAAGAATGAGCCTCCAATAATGATCTACAGAATAATAAAGATGTCCTCCAATAATAATATAAAGAATAAAATGCCTCCAATAATGAAATAAAGAATAAGATGCCTCCAATAATGATATTAAAGAATAAAGATAGCATCCAATAATAAAATAAAGAATAAAGATGCCTCCAATAATGATAATAAGAATAAAAGATGCCTCCAATAATGAAATAAAGAATAAGATGCTCCAATAATGATATATAAAGAATAAAGATGCCTCCAATACATGATAATAAGAATAAAGATTGCCTCCAATAATAATATACAGAATAAAGATGCCTCCAATATGATAATAAGATAAAGATGCCTCCAAATGATATAAAGAATAAAAGATGCCTCCAATAATGATATAAAGAAATAAAGATGCCTCCAATAATATAATAAAGAAAATGTGCCTCCAAAATGATAATAAAGAATAAAGAGCCTCCAATATATAATAAAGAATAAAGATGCCTCCAATAATGAATTTAAAGAATAAAAGATGCCTCCATAATGATATAAAATAATGATGCCCATATGATAATAAAGATAAGATGCCTCCAGTAATGATAATAAAGATAAATATGCCTCCATAAGATATACAGATAAAGAGCCTCCAATAATGATAATAAAGAATAAAGATGCCTCCAATAATAATATAAAGACTAAAGATGCCTCCTAATAATATAATAAAGATAAAGATGCCTCCAATATGATAATAAAGAATAAAGATGCCTCCAATAATGATATAAAGAATAAGATGCCTCCAATAATGATAATAAAGAATAAGATGCCTCCAATAATATAATAAAGAATAAAGATGCCTCCAATAATAAATAAAGAATAAAGATGCCTCCATAATATAATAAGAAAAGATGCCTCCAATATGATAATAAAGAATAAAGATGCCTCCAATAATAATAAATAAAGATAATAATAAGAATGATCCTCCAATAATGATAATAAAGAATAAAAGATGCCTCAATATATAATAAAGAATAATGATGCCTCCAATAATTATAATAAAGAATAAAGCCTCCGTAATGAGAATAAAGAATAAAGATGCCTCCAATAATGATAATCAAGATGCCTCCATATGATAAAAGAATAAAGATGCTCCAATAATGAGAATAAGAATAAAGATGCTCCATTAATGATATTAAGAAAAAGCCTCCAATATGATAATAAGAATAAAGATGCCCCAATAATGATAATAAAGATCCTCCATTATGAAATAATAAAGAATAAAGATTGGCCTCCAATAATAATAATTATTAATATAAAAAAATAGAGAATAATGCTGGTTTGGAGATGCTCAAAATGCTCTTTATAGGGATACACTCAGTCTTAACGGCATATTTATAAAGGGCCGCTAACGCCCAAAAATTACTGCCAGCACATTGCAACTATAGATGGCCACAACTTTCGAAAGTTCGGTCTTTGTTCGAACTTCGAACTATATGGAAAGTTCAAAAGATCGAAAACCGGACCCATTATAAAGTCGATGGGAGTCAAATAGTTCGAAAAGTTCTAATGAAATACATAAAATATCAATGGGTAATTAATGTAAATGGCTTTGGGACCTGGGAAATGTCTGGGAACATGTTCGAATATCCAGGACATTGACGAAAAATCAAATTTTACTCTCACTCCGCTGCTATTTTCAAGCTCATTCGCGCCTAGGTACCATGTACATTTTATTCACGGATTCGATGCTCGCGTATAGGCTTTAATGGACACTTTCCTCGTAGATTCGATGTTCCGCGCCTAATACCATGGACATTTTACTTGTGGGATTGATGCTCGCGTATAAGTTTTAATGGACCACTTTACTCAAGGATTTGATGCTCACGTATAGGTTTTAATGGACACTTTACTCGCGAATTCGATGCTCGCGTTCGTGCCTAATAACATGGACATTTACTCCGGATTCGATGCTCGCTTATAGGTTTTAATGGACCCTTTACCTCGCGGATTTGATGCTCGTGTATAGGTATAAAGGCATTTTACTCGCACATTCGAACGGTCGAACATTCGATATTTATCGAAAGTCCGAAAATATCGAAAATCCAGGTCCGGGATAGTTAGAGTACCGTACCGCCACGAAGGGAGTTCAAATCCCAATATATATATATATCCCCTCCTCCGGTACCCCCTGAGGAGGGGACGTACGCCCACCCCGCCCTCGGACCATCCACAGCGCGACCCTTCCCAGCAGCCCCTCAATTTTTCAATGCTTGTTATACAATACCTTACAGTACTGTATAACCATGTGATACCAAGCATTGAAAATTGACCAATCAGATTGGATTTAGGACTTTCTGCAAAACTATATAAAGAGCTGCAATCCTCCGCGGAGCTCAGAAGTCCTCGCAGTAGATGGCAGAAGAAAGAAGAGGCCAGCAACATGGCTCTGTTTGAGGCCGGTTGTGCCGTGGTGTTTGTATCGCGAATCAAGACCCCGTAACATCAGCCTCGTTGAGGCCACCGGCGCCGGAGGTACCTATGGCCTCAGCAAGCTGTGTCACCAAGGAAGACAGAAATGCCACCCAAGGGCTCCTGGTTCTAGCTCGGGACCCCCAACAAAGGCATTCCTCAGTGCCACAGCCCCTAATAGGGCCGAGCTGGGGACCCCTAAGCCCGAAAGGGCACTTATCAGAGCCGCAAGGGACTTTAAAGTGTCGCAAGGGCCCTGATAGGGCCGGGGAGGGGGGGGGGGTCCTGGGTTCGAGCTGTTAATAAATAAATCGTGTTAATATCGATTTTGGCGAAAACATTGGGAAACTAAACTTCCAGTCCAGTTGATAAAACTGAATATCACAGATATACCATGACCTTGATAAATGAGAGCCTTCACAGATATACCATGACCTGGATAAATGATAAGCTTCACAGATATTCCAAGATCTTGTTAAATGAGAACCATTACAGATATGCCATTACCTGAATGAATGAGAACCTTCAAAAATACCATACCTGGATAAAATGAGAGCCTTCACAGATATCCATGACCTGGATGTATGAGAACCATCACAGATATTCCATGACCTGGATGAATGAGAACCTTCACAGATATACCATGATCTGGATGAAAGCGAGCCTTCACAATATTCCATGACCTGGATGATAAAGAACCTTCACAGATATACCATGACCTGTATGAATGAGAACCTTTAGATATACCATGACCTGATGAATAAGAACTTTTAAAAACTTTCCACTCTATGGGCAATATTTATAACCTCAGAATCGTAAAAGTCATTTAGTTATATTTCTGTGCAAGGTACGGATTGGCATTTTTCATGTGAAATTCATGGTGAGTGGACTGCAACTTACATATTCATTCATGGTCACATCTACCATTAGGCAGACTGAGGCATTTGACTCAGGCGGCGACCCGCCTGAAGAAGAAAGGCGCAGACAGGCAGTTGTATTAAAAAAAAAAAATTTCCTTGACCAGTCAAGAATAAAAAGGATTTTTCCTAGTCACGATATGATGTTGTTAAATCCTTTAATTTGTATGTATTGTAACAGTTTGAACCAACATGTAAGCACAGGCTAAAAAAGTTAATTTGATTTGAGCAGCAAAAAACCTGAAAGGAGCTATGGTAGTGGCAACACAAGCTGTTTAGAATGGAGGCAATATCTATTTCTAGTCATTTACATTATTGCTAACTGTTTAAATACCTATGTGATAGAAAGTTAAAAATCATAAAACTTTAGCCATGCCCATCCACAAAGCCACACCCATTTTTATGGCGGAGCACAAAAGGGCGCAATAAAGCTGACTTAGGCACAAAAACCCTAGAATGGCCCCTGATTATTTACTACGATTTGCATATTCCCATGACAACCCAGTGACATCACAATGACATCACTCACAGTGGATGTATATTTCACTGCACAGTAAAAGATTGCCATTTTTACTTTGAATTGGAGGTGAGTGGATCACAACCTACAGGAGCTAAAATTATAAGAATACGCATTATAAAAACTTACTTTTCTGTGATTTTTCTAGGTAAAAAAACTTTACTGAGAAATGAATTTTTTCAGAGTTTCTCAGAATGCTATATGCAACATTTTCAGGAAGGTAAAAATGATCTTGGATTTCTCCTCTTTTATTCTTATTTTATTGGGACTGTGTCTCCCCCCAGATTTAGAGAGATTCGTACCAGACCAATCTGCTGTTACCTAGATAAGGAATCCGTGGAAGTCCATTGCGTTATATGTGAATTTTGGGACATTTCCCCCATAGACTATAATGGACCATCCTCAAACAGGATTATTCCAAGGTTTCAGGGTCATGTGATCAAATCCAACTGTCACTGTCTGTATGAAATACTCCTGGGCCCAAGGTTACACTGACACACTTTATTTATTATTGTGCTTATGTTGTAACATGTTGCTTGTTGTATCATTTTAGGACTGTGACAGAGACACACAGTGTGTAAAGTACAATGTACGGTTTTGTTTTAGATTTTAAGTTTGAAATGTGTTTTGTAGCAGGGATGTCCATCTTGTCGTCCTCCAATGTTTACAAACTACAACTCCCCAGCATTCTCTGGCTGCCACCTGCTGTTGCTGAATGTTTGAAATCTTCACCTGCATGGTGCAGGAAAACATCTCTTTTAGGGCTAGGCCCACACTGTCACACTGTAAACGCCCTCTTAGTTATAAACCTGCCGCAATCACACACATTCCCTTCCAATGTGCAGCCTTTTAAGCCAAATTCAAAGTTTTAACTTTCCCTTTATAGTCCATATTGGCCTCACACTGTGATATACGATAGAAATAGGATTTTCTCTTTATATTCTTCTCCCTTATTTACAATATATATATTGTTTCTCCTCTATGGCATATTTCTGATGATGCTTTATAATGGCAACATTGCAGTATAATAATAAAGTAATATAATACTAC
The DNA here is from genome assembly GCA_019447015.1 of Hymenochirus boettgeri. Classification (NCBI taxonomy): domain Eukaryota; kingdom Metazoa; phylum Chordata; class Amphibia; order Anura; family Pipidae; genus Hymenochirus; species Hymenochirus boettgeri. The sequence continues at coordinate 328,636,478 of CM033470.1, read as the reverse complement.
TTTGTAGGTAATGCAATAGCAGTAAATATGATCTGAGCTTGCCTTTTATCGTATTTTATTTTCTAGACTTGTGAAAAAACAAAATGTCTTCTACCTGGGAACCGACCTGCAGCGTCTACGAAATCTCCCCAACGAGAATCTCCCCAAAGCTCAACCGTAGGGAAGCAGTGTGTGGTGGGGCCTACCGCACCCTTCCCTATTCCGTATGCTTCATGGCCTGGACCGCCCAAGACCCACCCTAGTAATGCCTAGGCCATTCCCATTCCGTACATGGCTCCGCAGTTCAGAATGGCAGACAGATACCCCATACCATGGGGTGGTTAAAGGACCCAGAAGCATTCAAGGTAACCTTCTCACACGGGATAAAAAATTGGTGTCTAATGAATTCAACAGGAAATGATTAATGACCCGAGACCCCAAAGTCTATAAATATTAACTTATTATCCCCTTATTTCAGTCCCCTAAAGAATTTTGACCCTTCTGAAGCATATTGGAACGGCAGCACTGGACATCTACCATGTAAGTTACTCACTAGGATATCTCTATAGGATTTAGCATGGGGAGAACAAGGCTTTACCACCCCACACATCTTGTGGTGGTAAGGCCATAAATCAACAAAAGGAGACAGTACCTGCCTATTAAGAAAGATAATAAATTGCTTTTAGGTTTGATCCAGATTAGCTGTACAGGGAGTGGTCTCTTACTGGGTAATGCAGACTGAGCATGTCTGGCCCAATGGGAGAGGGAAATAAGTAGGATACACGATTTTTCTATATCTTTAGTTAGAGTAAATTATTTTGACCGTGGTCTGTGGTCTGTAAGGCAGAACACTTGTATTTAATAACTTAATTGAAATTCTCACCAAACATCTGTTCTGTATTACAGGAACAACCATTTAAAGAAAGGAGAAGTGGCCATCAAAGTAATAAACCTCACAATGGTAATGTATCTTCCTTTTTCTTTCAAATTACACTAAGGGATGTTGCAGGAAGCTTTGTTTACCTGTGTAATAACTTACCTTCCCACCCCCCCAAGATCATTATACTTACCTCCCCACAGTCCCTGTAGCTCCTCGTTCCTATTTCTCTCTTCCGTGGTCTTCCCTTGGTGCTGACATTCCTGGTTGCAGCCGTCAGTCATGCAATGACAGTGATTAAATTGCCAATGACTTACGGCTGCATAGGTGAGAAATGAGGAGTCCATTGTTGGCGGAGAGAAGTAAGATGAGTAGATTAAGATACCGTGAGGACGTTGTGAATAGGTTATTGGCTCTGGGTGATTCTGCTTATTGTCTTTTTTCTGCCTTAGGGTGCGACTTTCGCGTACCGAGAGATAAGTTATTGCAGCTGCTCTCGGGACATGGAAATGTGATTCCCTTCTACGGAGCATATTACGAAAGGGCTCCACACCCGAGGAGATGGATAAGATCTTGGTAAGTTGGATAAGAGCACAACACCATGCTTTTTCACAGGGACTGTACAATCCCTTACCCATGGAGTTACCATAGCTGGAGATATTCATGGTCTTCTTCTCCCTTTAACTATTTCCTTTCCAGATTGCCATGATATTGCAGGGGCGGATCCCTGAACATCTGATTGCTTTATCCAGATCCAAACAGGGCCTCTACCGGAATCCTGGATTGCTTATCTATGCCGGGAGGTCTTACAGGTAAAACTTTAACCCTTTCATAACGGAACATTGGGCCATCCATACTTATAAGGCACACAGGCCACCCACATTGTAAAATACCGATATCGATCCACTTCTTTAACGACCCTTACTTTACAGTCACATGGTTAGCGGTCGTTATAAAACTCGCTATGTCGGAACATTTCCAATATAATATATGGACATTATACATTATGTTTCCCTGATCACGTTTATTACATCAGGGGTTTCTGTCCTTCACTAATATTCTCTCCCCAATGAACCTCTGCAGGGCCTGAACCATATCCATCGCGAGGGGTCATCCACACGGACTTACATGAGGGTAATATCATGCTAACAGAAGAGGCAAACGTGCGAATAAGTTAAGGGGAGATAAAGACAGTTTGGGTTATTCAATGTCGCAGTGTATTTGTAGATCATTGGTCAATGTGTCGTTACAGTCGACTTCGGGAACAGCAGAATGAAAATCAGCGTGGAAGAAAGCGGCTCATTTTATGACTATGGGGTAGGTTCTACCTACAGTAAGTGATTTCAGTTACAGAGTAGCATGGTTACTATAGCGGGTCACATGGCATTACCTTTCACATAGAAAAATATATATTAAGGGCCGGATACCTGTTTAGCATAGAAGTGAAATATTTATTTAAATCAGAGACGTGTGAGCCTGCCCCTTTCTGACACTGATCCTTTATTCTTTTTACCAGAATGACATCGTCATGCTCGGACATCTTGCCCGTAATGGCTTCAGAAAACAGTAGTAAAACCAATGACATTTCATAGCTACACATTGGGGTTCCATTTTGGTTAATATCCCACCTGTTCAGTCTGTGATAATCTAATTAACCATGTACAGCGATATGACATGGCAAGGAAAGGGTTATAAAGGGGGTAAAATAACCCATAGACAATATACAGACCCCTAGCCCTGCCAGGTACATGTCTGGTATAATAACATCGATTTATTTCCCTTTTAGTAACTCGGATTCTACGAAAGGTGAAACGTCCCCAGACAATTAAATTGTAAGTGACCCTCCAATACGTTTCCCTTCCCGTCTGGTTTCCCCAGCCGGTCACTGCAGACAGGTTTCCATGTTGTGTATGACAATTCTGGGTTTCATTTTACCCTTCAGGTCGGAGAACTATGATGACTTTGTGAAATGCTGCACTCAGACAAAGACCTCTGCCAGCACTCCTGCAGCATCCATTCCTTGTGGGTCAGCAGGACTACGAGGCCGTCAGGAGGAGATCCAATTGTCTCAAATAGTAAGGGAAAGCAGATTTTGTTTGAATTCACATAGTTTCCCATTCCAGTCATCTCTGTGCTTTTACCATAAAAAGCAGAGTGAAGGAGTGACACCAGCTGTGTCTTTAAAATACTGTTTAAAATAACGTTCAGGTGTTTAATAAACTTTTTGGTTGTAGGAGACCGCATGTAAGAGAGAGAGAGAGAACAACGCTGTACATCACAGAGACAACGTATGAGACAGCATGGGAGGCATCGACTTTGGGAAATATCAAGTGTAAGGCATCAAGTATAAAGAACCTGTGGGAGCATCGAGACAAAGTGGGAGTCAACAGCTGTGTGGGAACCGAGACATTAGAGGCATCGAGACACTGGGAGTCAACACCTGTGTGAGGCACCGAGACAGCGTGGGAGGCATCGAGACACAGTGGGAGTCAACACCTGTGTGAGCACCGAGACAGCGCGTAGGAGGCATCGAGACACAGTGGGAGTCAACACCTGTGTGAGGCACCGAGACAGCGTAGAGGCATCGAGACAACGTGGGAGTCAACACCTGTGTGAGGCACCGAGACAGCGTAGGACATCGAGACACAGTGGACTCAACACCTGTGTGAGGCACCGAGACAGCGTAGGAGGCATCGAGACACAGTGGGAGTCAACACCTGTGTGGGCACGAGACAGCGTAGGAGGCATCGAACACGTGGGAGTCAACACCTGTGTAGGCACCGAGACAGCGTGGGAGGCATCGAGACAAGTGGGACAACACCTGTGTGAGCACCGAGACAGCGTAGGAGCATCGAGACACAGTGGGAGTCAACACCTGCGTGGGCACTGAGACAGCGAGGAGGCATCGAGACACAGTGGGAGTCAACACCTGTGTGAGGCACCAAGCAAGCGTGGAAGTCACCTGTGTGGGCACCGAGAGAGCGTGGGAGGCTTCGAGATACAGTGGGAGTCCCACCTGTGTGAGGCACCGAGACAGCATGGGAGGCATCGAGACACCGTGGAAGTCAACCCCTGTGTGAGGGCCGAGACTTCATGGAAGGCTTCAAGACACCTTAAGAGCCACATCTGTGTGAGGACCGAGACATCTAACACCATGGGAGTCAACGTTGTACTCACCTCCGGGAGTACATTAGACTGAGAAGAATACTAACACTAATGTTCTGCTCCCTATTCCACTGTGCTTAAACCTAAATATGTTTAACAACAATGACAAGTCTTTAGTTATTTTACTTACTCCTAATACTTTTGTAAAGCTAATAAATATTAAGATTTACAATACTCTCAAAGTGAACATTCCTTAATATATTGATTGAACGCGAGCGGTTAGGAGCTATGCTCCCCCCCCCCATTCTTAAATCAATAGCTCAGGATCCGGGAACGAATAAAAAAAAACCTTTTGCGTGATCCACCGCAATCACACTGAAATCTACAACCGCTTCCCTCACCTGAATACTATAGCGCGCATGGCGTAATGTACGTTATAGCTGTACAGGAGAGGGAAGCGGGGGCTAATATGGTTATGGAGATGCCACAAATAATGATGTTATGGAGGATGCTCAAACATTATTTTTATATCAAGTAAGTGTTTATTAGTTTATTTACAACTAGCAAGAACCCGCGATTCGCAGCGGAGATGTATTGAAATAACCTTTTTAGTAAGAAAGCAATAATGTATCAAGATTGCTGTAATCACTCGGCACTTGATATATTAAAGAAAGACAATTCAATAAGCTTTACGATAATCACCACTCATTAACTTTAATTTAATATTATATTTTTTTCAACTACGAATTTTGGTGAAAATAACCTCCACCACCCCTCCCGTCCGCCCCTAATACCCCCCACTATCCTCTCTGTCCACCCTCCAAACCCTTCTCCTTACACCTCAGCCAGTCCCCGCACACACCCTGAAATTTTGGTAAAAATCGTTCCAGCTGTTAGTGTGCGGATTTCAAAATTCTATCCCCCCCCCCGTTCACCCCCACCCTGAAAAAATATATTTTTTATTCAACTACGAAATTTTGGTGAAAATAATGATACTCCACCGTTACAGGTGGAATTTCTAAACGAAACCTGCTTAACTTTTGTAATAAGGTGCAATGAATGAGCCTGCCAAATTTAAGCCGTCTGCCTCCACGGCAAGTTTGGAGAATTAGTGATGAGTGAGTGGTGAGTGAGTGAGGGCTTTGCCTTTTATTAGTATAGATACCAGTACTTGCAACATTCCTTGTTTGCAAAAACTCATTTAGCTTTCTTTTGAAACTGACCAATGATAACTTAACTTAACCCGTCCTCACGCGAATTGATTTATAAAAAAAAAAAAAGATGACCTGACAAATTGAATTTCATGGAATGGATCTAAAATATTCCCTTGTATTAAATATTGTAATTAATAATAAAAAAAATCCAATGAACCAGGTGTATTATTTTAACCTTTTTATAAAATCCAGTTTCCACTACATTAATAAATTCAGCTGAATCTATTTGTCGGGCCCTTCATGACAATCCAGTCTCTCATCCCTTGTAAAATATTTCCCACCCCTGGCTTAGACCCTGACGCGTTTCATGGAGCTCATATGCCACTTCATCAAGGGAAATATCTCGGGGCTTCAGCACTATTAAAGCACACTTTATTACAGGAAACCTAGCAGATGAAAACTGTCCCTGCTGGTGCACAACCAATGATACGGGGGAGGTTGAATAATCATTTCTACACCTCACTATGTTCAGTAGTGTTTTAACTTCCATCATGGACCGCTCATTACCTACAGGCAGGCATGTGCAGTATGGGAAGCTGTGGATCGTTAAAAAGCTTAAAAAACACCATTTAACACTATTAAATGCCCGCTACCTTAGTGTACACGACATGCCGGAGTTTGTGCTCACCTCCCGCCCCCACCCGCCCCACCGGCTGCCCCTCCTCCGTACACCCCCCCCGGGGAAATAACCGGCCCCCCCCTGCTCCCAACAAACCCCGCACTAGGAGTTATCTCCTTCAACATATGCAGTTATAAAATCAGAATTTGGGGTTCTCGTTATGAACTCCAGCAACACAGCTGGCTCCTGTTTAGTGGGAGCCCCCCCCCGGGCCCCCGTGTCGAAGCCGCACGCATTGATTACTAATAGTCTGAAGGTTACACCGTATACTTCATTTCTTGTGTGTCTTTTAACCTTCAAGATTATCCATTGGTGTATCGTGACACAAAATTTTGTTTCCGTTTTATTGAAGGCCATAGTTTTCTCATTTGATTTCTTAATTGCAATGTTTTTGAAAACCCTCATTGGCAACTTTTTGGCAAATTAACTCTCCCCCTCAAGTAACCTCACCCTCCACTCGTAACTCCCTCGCAATCAGACAATGCACCTCAAGTGGTGCATGGGTTCCCCCCATCTCCCCACCCGCTCACCCTCGCCACGCACCACACCCTCCGTCGGCTGCCCCCCTCCCTCCCCTCGGCCACGAGTGATTACTCGTTTACACTCAGACTTTACTTTACCCCAAAATTAAATAAGGCCCCCCTCCCTACAACTAAGGACGCCCTAGAAGCAGGAGACTCAAACAATGAATGGGCTTAGTTCTACATTGGCCAAAAGAAATACAGTATAGTTTTTAAAAGAAATGGCTTAGTGAAATTTGGAGACTAAATGTGGGGCGATCTCAAAGTACTGGCCACCCCCACCGCATTAGACACGGATTTTAAACCTCTAATCTCACCGCCCACACCGCCCACGCCCGTGCCCTGTACCTACCAATACTACATTATTACAAGTGCGGAATTGTAGTGTCCTTTTGTGTGTGCAAAGAAGATCCGGAAAGGCGGGTTTCCTCAGTAAATTTATTGAATGTCACAAGTCTGCAGGTGTAAGGGTTGTGGCTCGCTTACTGTATGTTGTTCAACTTCTCACACCCATACCGCTAGTAATCACTTTTCTGAATCATCAACGTTATCACTTTTCAGAAATATAAAATGCTAATTAACAGTATATTGTTATTTCTTTTCTAAAGAAATAACATACAACCAAGCACAACATTAGTATATCATCCATATTCCTCCAGGTTGTGCAGTGGGGTATATTCTGGAAGGTCTCCTCTGTCATCCATTTGTCTGGTATTCTTATCCCAAAGTCTGATAGACACATGTCTCCTAAAATCAGTTTCCCTATGTCATGGGGTATTTATTTCTGTGATAGTGCTCTGCATTCATCCCACTCTCCTCCCTGCGCTCTATACCCCAACCCCCCACCCCCTCCCCTGCTGACCACACGGTTTCTCCATTCTCATCCCCAGAGTCGACAAACCTGCCATAACAACGTCCACTGGAAGACAGTTCCATAGCTTTACCGTTCTCACAGTGACAAACCCTTTCCCAACTCTACTTTATGTATCAATACCAGTAACTTGTAACATTCCTTGTTTGTAGAAACTCATCCAGCTTTTTATTAAACTGACCAATGAATGAACCTGCCATAACAACGTCCACTGGAAGACCGTTCCATAGCTTTACCGTCCTCACAGCGAATTGATTTATTAAAAAAAAAAAAGATGACCTGACAAATTGAATTTCATGGAATGGATCTAAAATATTCCCTTGTATTAAATATTGTAATTAATAATAAAAAAAATCCAATGAACCAGGTGTATTATTTTAACCTTTTTATAAAATCCAGTTTCCAATCACATTAATAAGAATTCAGCTGAATCTATTTGTCGGGCCCTTCATGACAATCCAAGTCTCTCATCCCTTGTAAAATATTTCCCACCCCTGGCTTAGACCCTGACGCGTTTCATGGAGCTCATATGCCACTTCATCAGAGGGAAAATATCTCGGGGCTTCAGCACTATTAAAGCACACTTTATTACAGGAAACCTAGCAGATGAAAACTGTACCTGCTGGTGCACAACCAAATGATACGGGGGAGGTTGGAATAATCATTTCTACCTCACTATGTTCAGTAGAGTGTTTAACTTCCCATCATGGACTCGCTCATTACCTACAGGCAGGCATGTGCAGATGGGAAGAGGGATCGTTAAATACAGCTGTCCGAATGCCCCTCATTTTAACTACTCCTATTCTACTGCAGAGAGGTTCTTCTACCACACTTTAAATGATAGTTTCCTTCAAAAATTTGATTATAAAAAGAATTGGGTCTCTTTAATACCAGCAAATAGCTGGTGTTAGTCACGCAAGCCGCAAGCATGATACTAAATCTGAATGTAAACCTGTATACATTTGCATCTTTGTGTCTTTTAACATTCAATATTAAATTGGTATCGTGACACAAAATTGTTCAGTTGAGGCCATGTTTCCATTGATTTCTTATGCAATGTTTTTGAACCACTACAGGCAACTTTTTGCAAATATTCCTAAGTAACTATGCATTTAACTTGAACAGGAAGCACCCAAGGCAGGCAGCATTATGCAGACACACTGACACTTCCTGGGGTGATTTTGTGATCGACTTTCTTTCAAATTGCAATATGAATGGGCCAAAGCAGGGAATGATGGGAGTTAATATGGCCAAAGAAATAGGTATAAGAGTGATTTGGAGATCGAATGTCAAATCTAAAGTATGGCCAGCATTAGACATACAATTGCAAGGCCCTGACTACCATTCATTTTGCGATTGTATGTCTTTGGCAAAGAAGATCCGGAAAGGCGGTTCCTCAGAAATTGATTGAATGTCACAAGGTCTGCAGGTAAGCTGTACTGTATGGGCACCTTTACAATAAGGTGAGTATATTGCTGAACATCAACGCTTGATCACTTTCAGAAAAAAATAAAGTTATGTATATCTTTCTAATATACATAGACATGGTTCTCTTTCATCCAGGTCATGGTATATCTGTGAAGGCTCTCATTCATCCAGGTCATGGTATATCTGATGAAGGTTCTCCTTAATCCAGGTCTGGTATATCTGTGAAGGTTCTCATTCATCCAGGTCATGGTATATCTGATGGTTCTCATTCATCCAGGTCATGGTATATCTGTAAAGGTTCTCATTCATCCAGGTCCTGGTATATCTGTGAAGGTTCTCATTCATCCAGGTCATGGTATATCTGTGAAGGTTCTCATTCATCCAGGTCATGGTACATCTGTGAAGGTTCTCATTCATCCAGGCCATGGTATATCTCTGATAAATCAATTTATCCAGCAAGCAAATGTAAATGAAACCAGTAAATAAAAACACATAAAAACTATCAAATGGATATAGTCTTTAATGAAATAAACTTTTATATGTCAGACATATAAAAAAGCATTGGTATAGGCTAAAGGCATATGCATTGTACGTGCTGTCTCTTTGCAAATACATCCAGGACCTAGATTACACACATTTTGCTGATCTTGTGCTATATATAAATATAGAACTCAAACATACATGTGTGATCTACATACAGTAACATTGCATTCAAACTAGTTTTACACAAACAGGCTTTTCTTAGTTTGAAAGGACAAGCAAGACTATAAATAGCTCTTATACAATCGCTCTCTGCACACCAAAGATAGATCTATATATACATTTGTTAACAAATGGCATCACAAGATTCCGTAACAAGGGACTTAAAATATTCGGCAAACGGAATGTTCTGATGCATGAATGTTCTAACTGATCACTAGTTGACATTACCATGTTTACCTGCCCACACTGACTCTTGGACATCTAGTAATCATTGGATGACACTAGGATGCTTACCTACCCACACTGACTCAGATGGCTTCTATGAATCCCCATTTAAACATTACCATGTTAAATTGTCATCCCCATGTCTGTTTGTTCCCAGGATTTTGCATGCAGCCCCAGTAAAATAGTGTATTAATCTTTAAGAACATTTTTCATATTACTGAAAACAAAAGGAGACCCTTTTAAAGGGCACGTCCACCATCAAAAACACTTTTTAATGTTATAAGGCTCCCTATCCCATGCCCAAACGCTATAGTTATTTGTAAAAAAAAAAAAACAATCCTAACAATACTTACTTTGCTTCATTCCCCTGGTGCTGTAATCTTGGCCCTCTGCTTGCTAGAACTGCAAGCAGGGGGCCAGACCTGCAGTCTTGTCCGCGATTGACTGAAAGGCAGCCAATCACAGACGTAGCTGAAGGCATTAGAGGACGGGGAAATGAATGAAAGGAAGTAGTGATCGGATTTTTTTTTTACAAATAACTATAGCGTTTGGGGGTGTGATAGGGAGCCCTACACTACAGAAAAGGGACTTGGAGTTAGGGGGAGGGAGAGTTTCACTGAGCATGTCAAAAACAACTGAGAGGATGCATCAGAGGCAGAAACCTTTCCCACGGGAAGATTTCTACTCCTTGGTTTCCTGGACATAGCAGAAGAACCCTAAGGAATTGGGGTGTAAGGAGCATTTTAAAGTACACAGTGGGGCAAGTATTAGGTTTAATTATAGTTTTAGGGATGGACATGCCCTTTAAGATAACCCTAAACAAACTAACCCAAAAAAAAAGGCTGTCTTTTTTTTCCTAATAAAAATGTTATATTCAATTAACAATATTTGTATTGGTGTCAAACAAATTAATGATTATAATAAAGGGCCTTGAGAAATCAAATGGTTGCTAATGTGCAATAAAATATATATTGTAACATATGCCACGCTGATTTCATGATGGGCAAATCAGACTAAATATGAGACTTTATGAGAATTAGTAAAGCCAACAACCCAGAGTGCAGGAAAACTGCTTCATACTTTAAGAACAATGATAGTTTGTTGAAGAGGAACTAAAGTCTCGAGACAACATTGTCCTAATAGAAAGAGCACATGCAAAAACATACAACAAGCTGTCTCACCTCTCCCTTTGCTGTAGCTTCTGGGTGGTTTATGAAATTAGACTGTGGGTACTAGCGGTCAGCTCATACAATCCACCTTAGCTTGGTGACACCCAGCTAGGTGTACGCTTTACACTTTACATGCTCAAGGAAGCTAACAGCCAATCATATCAGCACAAAGATTTCAGTGCAGTTTTTGTGTAAACATATTTCAATTCTCCTGTTTCTAACAAAAATATATTCCATTCTGATTACATTTATTTTAATTATTGTGTGTATGGTTGGCAAAGTGGTGTATGTTTATTGAGGCTGCAACCTTATGTACCTCAATACTGGTGTGGCAATCTGAATAGAAAATATTCTGTGCATAGACAGTGAATGCTGGGGTCACGTGGTATGGCCAATTAATGCACATGTTCACAAGGCTCTTTGAAGACTACATGGGTTGCGAGTTGTACTGGCAACAGATAATCCTTCTTAGTTACAGAATCTATTACTTACATGTACTAAATGCCACTTACTAGAGTAGAATCTTACAAGGTATACCGGTAGGTTTTCTGGGGAGAAAAGCTTTCACATTAGGATTTTTTTAAAAATTAAGCTTAGTTCTCCTTTAGCTGTTTATGCACCATTTATATGATATAAAAATATGGGAGTTAATGAATTCATAATCATGTGTTTTCTGATTGCAAAAAGTCTATTGTGAACACTGTTTATTGTAGGGACAAAGGACCATTGCATTTACTGGTCAGAACCAGAGCAGCAACTTATAGCAGGAAACATACCGTAATATTTAAAGAATGAAGTGCACATGTATTCAGCTATACTAAGCCGAAACGCGTCGATTATGTCTTAATAAATATATATATATATAGTGCACTTTATTACTTGAATGCTGATGTACATTACCTTAGGCAGCAGCACTGGGGCAACTGTGGTCTTTATGGATAAATAAAACCTTTAGTCATCTTTAAAATTAGTACTGGATCGTATCTCTGGCAGTAGCCTGTGAAAAATGGTACTGCAGAAAATATTTTAACTTCCTGCTTGAGTGATACCACCTGACCTTCTGCCCCTTCCCTGTCCCCTGGGTATGCTCACTTTAGACTTAATAAGCTGGGAAAGACCATAAGTATCTGCAAAGAGCTTAAATAAAATATTGACAGCTGAGTGGGGCACCCATTAATGAAGGCAGGGATTGGTCACATGGCTACAAGTTGCTGAAAGCAGGAATTGTTCAGGAAGTTATATTGTGAAACCTTTCCAGCAATATATGTTCAAACAAGTTTGTGTTAAATAAAAGATTTTCATTGTACTTTTAAAAAGGAACCCTGGATCATCTCTAGGTAAAACTTGTGACCACAGTTAAATATACTGAATATATCAGAGGTTTATATTCAACAATAGTTTTCAACAGCAGGTGGAATTTAAAAAATGATTAAATGAACCTTTTATTATAAAAAAAAAACAGATTTTGAAAACCTCATAGAAATATACATCTACTTTAGCAAGTGATCGTATGTGAAGAAGGTAAATCCCATGAATCAATGACAGCTTCACCCCACCCACTGTTAAGCAATTTTACAGTTATTCATGGGTGTTAGTGGTGTCTTTCTGTTCAGCCTGTGATGCCATCTGTTGTGGTAAGTCCAACCGTGCCCATCTCATGGGTTCAGCTTTCTTAAGGAATACTTCAACCTTTGTAGGTGTGAAGGTGATGTAGCTTTTTTGAACATCAATAACCTAAAGGAAATAAGTACAACTGGTTAATACAAGTTACATATATTGAGATAGTTGGAAGCTAGATCTAGGGCTGCCTTGTTCCTTTTATACGACATTCGGTAGAATCCATCCTTCCTGCTGTGCTTACTATTGTACGGGGCACTGAATCCTGAACTCCTTCCTAGAATATATACTGCATGGGAAAACCAAACCACTTCTCTTAGAATGTAAAAGGAGAAAGAAAGGGGTCTCCATAATACAACATGGCAAAAACTGATGGGACAACAGCAGATCTAGGAGAAAAAAGGGGGAGCTATATTTGCAACACTATGTTAGTCAAAATAGATCCTACTCTGTGCGGCTGTGTGTACGTGTGCAGTTGCTCTAATGCTGGTTATAGACCCGAACAGCGAATTGATAGTAATTCTGATCCAGACGCTGTTTTTCACCTTCCAACATTCCCGCAATGTTCCCTGCCATCCCATATTCCAGGAGAACATCGCAGGAACGTCAGGCAAGTTCTTTTACTCTTTTTCACATATCTTATCACTCTTCCGCTGGACATATTTTATATAAACGTAACACTGTTAGGGAGCAGATACATGCAGTAATATGGGTGTGCAATTTTAACATTCCTGCTTCGAAATGTACTACAAACATGAATGCAAAGTGAGAAGAACTTACACCCCAGAGCTTTACATTCTGTTGGAATTCCTTCTCTCCATCAAATATTACCAGGATGTTGACCTTAGGGAAAATGAAACATATAAGAGAATAACTGAGCCAGTTGTAGAGGAGAATTTACCGTTTGCTACAGTCCCTAAGCTGGGTTTAAAGGAATAGTTCACTTGACTTGGGAGGTTAAGGAGCTATGCCTTACCTTCCGTTCTTCAATCAATCGACCAGGAGCCACGGACGAAGATATTTACCTTACACGCAATCCTCCGCAGCAGCATTGAAAATTCCAGACCGCTTCCTGGTTTATATTAACTATAGCACGCAGTCGCGCTATAGTTAATCTGAACCAAGAAAAGATCAAGAATGTTCAATGCTGCTGTGGAGGATTGCAATCAGCACTCATTTTGATGAGTTTGTTTTGCTGCGTGACTTCAATCCAGTACTTGTTTTACTCAACCTCAGTCACTCAGCCAGACTCCGACTCTCTGTGAGGGCAAGCATGCTCAGTAATCCCTACGAGGCAGGATTGGGAATTTCCCACTATGCAGTTCACATACCGTCACCTTTCCAGCTACAAAACTATACATAACAGAAGAGTTTATGATACTAAGGCACTTGATTGACAGCTGAAATGTAAGGTGTTACAGACTGGATAAATAAAGAAATAGGGGACAGATGAACAAAAAATGGTACAGTGATAGTTGGGAAGAATTATAGTTTCCAGTAATGGGCAACTAAAAAACAAATTTCCTCCAGCCAAGTTGTGTGTCAATGAGCATATAACTTGGACAACTGTAGGAAACCATAAAAACTGCAAGAAATTATACATGTTGTACAGTGGGGAGCTATGTTTCTTTTATACATAATCCGAAGAGTTAGAATAAGACATGTAATACCCCAGAATGAACTAGAAACACCCAGAATGCTTCACAGGGGAAATAGTGCCGACAGAGCAATAAAGAGAAATGGAAATTAAAACTTACAAGTGTACTATTGGCTTCTATGTAACTCAGTTCTGGCTGGGAATTCTTGGCATAGATGGATATGGTCACTCCACCACCAGTCTGATGCCAATCTTGTCTGCACAGCACCGCTTTTTTACCCTATGTAATAAGGAAACAAATAGATCTGATTTACATTACCACACAACCCTGTAAGGGGCACAGGCACTGATGCCTGGAAATTATAAAACACCAGCCTGTAACTCACACTGTGTACTAACTGCACTGCCCAACAACCAGACAAGGTTACAACAAACACCAATAGAAATAAAGGATTCCCTTTGTCCAAGTGACAAGCCAACTCCCAATAAGACAAGCAGCTATCTCCTGGTCTTCACTTAATGCTTTAAAAGCAAAGTTCATTTTTATGGTGAATTAATAATTTAATATGAAATATACTGTATATATTCCTTTCCAACCAGAATAGGCAAAACTCATCACCAACAAAAGAAATTCAGTGCTTTAAATCAAAATAAAACTACATATTAAAATTATTATCCCTTTAATTAAATAAAGTCTGTGCATCAGGATATTCTGTTACTGTTCACTAAAGTTCAGCAATAATCTCCAGTGACACAGGTCATAGAATTGCAACTAGACAATAAAAAGTGTATTACCGTATATGTATCATGAACTCACCCTCCCAAGCTGTACCCACTATAGAACTTCCTCTAAGCCCCACCCACTACAGCCATAAATAGAGTCAGCTTACCGGACTCAATAACATTACATGAATCGATGGGACATCTCCCCACACAAGTATATCTGTTGTATTCAATTAGACCAACTGGACTTGAAGTTTAGTTCTTGAAGACGTTTCGCTAGTCATCCGACTGGCTTTCTCAATTCAGAATGACTTGTACGCCCTTAACACTTGGCTGTGATATGCTAATTGGGATTTTCCAGGGTACATAATTGGCAAGATTCTTGTACGAGTTATTCTGAATTGAGAAAGCCAGTCGGATGACTATCAAAACGTCTTCAAGAACTACATTTCAAGTCCAGTTGATCTAATTGAATACATCAGATATACCATGACCTGGATGAATGAGAACCTTCTCAAGCAGTTCTTGAAGACGTTTTGCTAGTCATCCGACTGGCTTTCTCAATTCAGAATGACTTGTACAAGAATCTGTGGCAATTATCAGCCAATTCCTTGGGTGAGGACTCAGCCGTGTACCTGCATCTTAATGATAAAGGACATATCTTTGAAGATTGTAATGTTAACATATTGGCAAAGGAACGTGACTGGTTCAAGAGAGGTGTCAAGGAGTCCACTTATGTGAAAATAAAGAAACCAAGCCTAAAGAGAGGTGGGGGGGTTCAACACCAACTGTCTGCCATGTACAATGCTGTTTTAACACCTTACTCAGGGCATTCCTATAACAGCTCTTAGCCACTATGCAATCACGCCCTTAACACCTGGCTGTGATATGCTAATTGGGATTTTCCAGGGTACATAATTGCCACAGATTCTTGTACAAGTCATTCTGAATTGAGAAAGCCAGTCGGATGACTAGCGAAACGTCTTCAAGAACTAAACTTCAAGTCCAGTTGATCTAATTGAATAGAACAGATATACCATGACCTGGATGATTGAGAACCTTCACAAGCATACTCCCCACACAAGGGAAATATTGTAGCACTCCTTGTTGTGATTGTATATAATTAATGGGCATGTTTAACCCCATGATACCAGAAAGTTAAAAAACAGTACAATATGGACCTATAATACAACTTCACGTGCATAACCTATATGTAAACCATTGGTGTCTATATATGAAATTACATGGACATACCTGCCCCAGGCCTCTCTCAAAAAATCCTATCCAATGTTAAGTCTTTTAACCAGCAATATAGGCCGTAATGTGGAAAAAAATTAAGGGCAGAAGGTTATTTGGTGGTTCAAGTCACTGCATGCAGTCAGCAAATGGGCGTTCACGCGCTCCAGATAACAATTATAGGGATGACTAAGGGAATTCAGTCAGAAACGCACCAGGATCTTCTGTCGTTATTATTCAAGGTTTAATGTGACAATAAATATCGTTCTTCCACCTTGATCCATGATATCCTGTGTGTGATCATGTTTCACCCCAGCAATAAAATCCATACACTTACCCCTATTTTTAATAGTTCTGAATTTAAGTATATAAGGTAAACCAAGGGCGTTAAAATATAGCACTGCCTATTCTGGAAGGAAAGGTGTATGTGCATGTGATATTAAATATATTCTTTTATATATTTGTTGATTGTAAAACTTAAATAAAAAGATATAATTGCTAAGTCTGCTGGCTGTCAGACCATACAGGCAACTGGTACGGCCATGCACAGAAGGGCTTATTTAATAGGAGGAGCCAGTTTTTGACTGCATTCTTAATCTGCAGCAACCAATCAGATGTTACCTTTTTACTGGTCTCCTTTAAATAAGGCTTTGAATATGCCTCACTTTAAGGAGATACATATATTTATTGAAATATTTATACCCAAAGCAAACACCTACATCATCTTTCTTAGTCCACATGTGTGTGCCCTTCACACATCCTTCTTGAGACAAAAATGTGTTAAAATCGGATGTTTTCCTTTTGCAGCAACTCCAATACTTCATTCTGAATGAAACAAACAAACAAACAAAGTTTGTCAACATTAAATAAACAAGACAAAATACAAAAACATTGTCAGATCCAACGTGTGAAATGTCAACAAATTCCACATCACTTTAAAGGGTCCATCGTATTTTACAACTTTCTTTTTTACTGTCTTACTGAAGAACAGGAGGTTAATACACTCTCTCTTACCTCCCGTTCTTCAGTAAATCTTACAGGAGAGCAGGAGAAACTTACCCGCAGACCCGCTCCAGCGCCGGCTTCTCTTACAGCCTCTGACACGTCCTCGCTCCTTCGCACTGTGTGCACATGCGTGCAGTGTAAAGGACTGGGGATGCGTCGGAGTCTCTCTGCAGCGCTGGAACGATCCGGGTAAGTTTCACCTGCTCTCTCTCCTGCAAGATTTAAGAAAGTTGTAAAATACGATGGACATACCCTTTAACTGGAGTCAGCCATCCACCGTATCAAACAGGGTAATAAGCCCATCACAATGATCTGTACCATAAAAACATTCAGTGAGATTTACTCAGAAACGCAGCTACTCTGTGTAGATATGCTTGTGAAGGTTCTCATTCATCCAGGTCATGGTATATCTGTTGTATTCAATTAGATCAACTGGACTTGAAATGTAGTTCTTGAAGACGTTTCGCTAGTCATCCGACTGGCTTTCTCAATTCAGAATGACTTGTACAAGAATCTGTGGCAATTATGTACCCTGGAAAATCCCAATTAGCATATCACAGCCAGGTGTTAAGGGTGTGATTGGATAGTGGCTGAGAGGAGACCTTACTCTGGGCGTTCCTATAACACCTCTTAGCCACTATCCAATCACGCCCTTAACACCTGGCTGTGATATGCTAATTGGGATTTTCCAGGGTACATAATTGCCACAGATTCTTGTACAAGTCATTCTGAATTGAGAAAGCCAGTCGGATGACTAGCGAAACGTCTTCAAGAACTAAACTTCAAGACCAGTTGATCTAATTGAATACAACAGATATCTGTGTAGATATCTTTACCCAAGTGTCTATTGGTAAATCAGCAGCTATTAGCAGGTGTTAAAATGTCACAGGCCATCCCCCCAACTCCAATTACCTGTCCACATTCCCAGCAGTTAAAATCGCTCACTAACATTTACAACCGTGCTGACCTCCCTTAGATATCACACAGCAAAGAAGAGTGCTAAAAGCCCGCCTCCTAGACGGCTCAGGGCCATGGTTAACATTACAATTGTCATTGGCTGGTGGGAATGTCTGTTACAACCTCTCTACTCCTCCTCTGCCAGTCAAACAAACTTAAAATGTCCTGCATAATCAAGCTGATCAAGGGTGGGTGGAGGAGTGTTTTCTAGCATGCTAGCTTTGAGTGACAGAGGCAGACTAATAAAGTTGACTAATAAATGAAAGTGACAGAGGTTTATAATAAAGTTGACTAATAAATATACTGAGGATTCATAATTAATCTGGGGTACAGACATACTTATAATAAAAATATTTTTATGTATGCTGACCTATATTTGCTTGGGGAAAAAAAAAAGTCTATGTCCACCCCCCAAACAAAAGTTTCAGGATCAATAGAACCCCCCACCCCCTGCTGCTTCCATGCACGGAAAAGCAGAAGGAGGCAGCCGAGGGAACATAAGTAAATTTAGGAGCAGACTTATAAGGTTAAGAGCTTGGTATTGATCCTGAATTTTGTGTTTGGGGTGGACTTTACAATCATATGTAAAATGCTTACTAACACACAGTACCAATCTCTGAAAAATGACAGAAATCTCTAACATCCTGCGTGTTGTTTTTCATAGAAGAGGGTACACACAGTACTGAGCGTTCTCCCTATACACCGCATATACACAGCATAGGGAGAACATTCAGGACTGCATGTTTCCCATCACTGCGGGCAACTCTCTATACTTTAGTACAGGTGGCCAACCATGGCAAGGGAAATTTTCCAAACCAAATGAGTGACCCCGATGGCAAAAGTTCATTGGCAATGCTTATTTGTGCGGTACACACATGGCCGAGAAATCTGCGATTCCGTCAGAATTGTCCTTCTCATTATATTACATTATACATGGGTATGATATATCCGAAACCACTGTATGGGAGATAAATGTAAATACCAAATATAAATATACCACTAACCCTTCATGAAAGATTGGTACCCCACTGTGGTACTGACAAACCTCTTCATTACTATGCGCTCCAGCAAAAGTCTATTAGAAAAACAGAAGAGACAGAAATGAGTGAACTATACATTATGTCAAACGTATGTATGATTTCCTTATGCCATGCAACTGTCACCAATATCCTGTAGATTAAATCCTCCTCTGACACCTTTCCTTTCTGTCAGTCTTTCCACTGGCTGTCTATCATGCAAAAGATTCATCATAAACTGCTTACCCTATCCTATAAAGCACAATACAGCCCCTCCATGCATCTCAGAGCTGATCCACCGATACCACCCCAGACGCAACCTCTGCTCTGCAAACAATATAATCCTCTTATATACCCTTGTCAATTCTTCCCATGCCCGCATTTAGGACTTTGCTTGTACTACCCCTCTTCTCTAAGACTCCTTTCCTCTGTCAGTCATTCATCATCCCTTAATACCTTCAAACGTAACCTTAAAACCCACCTCTTCAGGCAAGCATATAACCTGGCCTAAACATTACCCCCTTACTACCCAACCTGCCTTTAACACTGCCAATCTATTTACATCACCTTATGTCTCACCCCCATTTCCTCTAGTCTGTAAGCTCTTTGGGCAGGGTCCTCTCTCCTATTGTATCATGGTATTACTGTAAGTAACTCATCCCCCCGTTGTAATTATATTATGTATTACCTGTGTATGTAATATGTATGACTTTGTATAATATATATTAGTCCGTATGTAAAGTATGACTATGTCATTGTAAAGCGCCACCGAAGAGGTTGGTGCTATATTAATCCATAATAATAAAAATAACAATAACTGCTGCAGTTCTAAGAACCCATGGGTGAGGGCCCAGTGGTTCAGGGCCTCATCCTGGGTACTATACATGGCAGGATGAAATTGACCTCTATATTTTTTAGAACACTGATCACAAACAATAAGATAATTAAACATTTTTGTAATTTTAAGATACTGCTCAGAGTAGGAGCCATTTTTGAGACACACTTGACACCATGTGTCTTAAATAGAATTTTTGATTAGTGTATTTTGTGTATTTTTGTCTTTAGAAATTGAGAATGATTCCATTAACTTTAAATACTTGCATGAATAGAACTATACAAATTTGATATATAAACGTACCTTTAGACAGCCACCATTTTTGCAAGCAGTTCCAACTTTGATTTCATCTGTTTCTTCATCTATATAAAAATAAAAGAGGCAATCCCTTACTTAACAATACAAACACAGAAAACATAATCAATGCATATTCCTAGGCCCCATACAATATCATATTATCTGCACACTGGCATACATTATAAACAAAGGGGTTTTAGTATACATTACTGTGATCACATGAATGAAAAGCCTTCCAACCACGTCAAGGTAACCCCAGTCTGGAAGGTCCTAACTTCTAACCTTTTTCACTTCAATTACCATTAGCAAACTTTACATTTCTCGTAAGAAATGCAAAGTTTATGAATCGTAATTGAAGTAAAAAAGGTTAGAAGTTAGGACCTTCCAGACTGGGGTTACCTTGATGTGGTTGAAAGGCTTTTCATTCATGTGATCACAGTAATGTATACTAAAACCCCTTAGTATATAAAGTATGCCAGCGTGCAGATAATATGATATTGTATGGGGCCTAGGAATGTGCATTGATTATCTTTTCTATGTTTGTATAAATGTTTGACCAGATCAGTTGCCCTTCCGCTAAATGTAGTTGTAAATTAGCCTAATTGGAGTGCTTCCACAATCCTTGTATTCTATGTACTTACTTAACAATTAGTGCAGACCACATACCGTTCCCCAATCAAAGGGTAAATAGAAATGTAGTGTCTACAGAAACATCTAACCAAAGCATCTCATTGGATCTGACAAAAATCAATTCCCACAGTGATCCCAATGGTATTTACCAACACGGCAGTGAAATAATTTTTCCACGCAACTTTATTTTTTTTTTTAAAGCACTGTGCTATTGGCTTACAAATGACTGCTAGGGTCAGCCAATCTCCTTAAATGTATTACCTGTTACTGTTTGACCATTTTCTGCAGAAAGTTTCAGTTTATCCAGAGCTTCCTTTAATGATGCAGAGATCTTCATCTGTAACTTTACCATGGGCTCATTGGCACTGGAAAAGGAGATTTTGTTTAGAATAAAAAACCCACAAATTTTACACAGAAAATCAATTAAAGGTGAACACACTAAAATGAAGTTCAATGTCAAGAAAGAGAATTTTACAATGCCTTGTGTGTACTTGCAGTTTTGGAATGTTTAAAAAGACATATAATTTGTAAAAGTTTGAAAGTTCTCCTACAGCAATCTGTTACAGATATTAACTGGGCATTAAGTACAGGGGCAATCTTAGCTGGGCATTAAGTACAGGGGCAATCTTAGCTGGGCATTAAGTACAGGGGCAATCTTAGCTGGGCATTAAGTACAGGGGCAATCTTAGCTGGGCATTAAGTACAGGGGCAATCTTAGCTGGGCATTAAGTACAGGGGCAATCTTAGCTGGGCATTATTTTTTTTAGTTGAAGTTAATGGAACGTTGTCTTTTTTCAACTCAAAATAAACTGTGTAATATAATAATACCTAATACAATATAATCCAGTGATCTGTAATTAAGTAATGTCGGACCAATAATTAAGCCTTGTACACATATATAGGATGGCGATACAACCTTAACGAATGAGTGTTGCGGGTAATAATCTCACTTGTTTATACGTTCGCTTGGGTGTTGTTCGTTTGTTCCGCAGTGGCGGCTTCCGAAACTACGCCTAAGAGCAACGCATACATAAGTACAATTATTGGCTGAAACAGCCTTTTGCCACATGTGTGCGTCAGCTCTAGCCTCGACCAAGTCATCAGACGTGTCCACGAGGCTTAGGTATTGGTCTGAATTTCTGTTAATCACACAAACCAACCCATAAAGCAGCAGGGGGGCATAATTACCCCCCACCCCTACAAGTAGAACAGTTACTGCTCCACTCTATCTATAGCCTGGACTAATAACAGGGACATTAACAGCACTGATCTCTTACCACAGGGTTGGGATTGTCAGAGGGAGCCAACACACTGGAACAACAGAGTAACTCACATTTAGATCCTTCCATGCACCCAATAACACAATGTGGCAGCATAAGCACATTGACTTACATACAGAGCGTGCAGCCCTTTTGCAGCCTTGGGGATCTTGCGAGAGTAAGTGAATGCATGATTATGTTAACTTGAGAGAGTGTTAGAAAGGGGTCTTGACCAGCATTTCTGGTGGGAGTTATTTCTGACCTTGGTGCCGGGCCAAGCACGGTTTATAAAGATATACAGGGTTATTCAATAAAAGTTCTTATCGTTTAAAATGGTGCTAATTTTACCCCAACCAATCAGATCTTATTTAACATTTCAAAGCTAACATCTGATTGGTTAGGGCAAAATTAGCACCATTTTAAATGATAAGAACCTTTATTGAATCTCCCTGATAATTTACAGGATAGTCATGGTTCTTGACCATTATAATGACTTAATCGACTGTTATTCACCATCATAAATGCCTAGATTTTTTAATTACACTTACTTACATTGTTATACATTTAATATGAATATATGCAATAATGAATATCCACAATAAGTTCTACTGACCTCGGCCTCTTTATTAATTCCACAGGTTTGGGGGCTTGGATAATTTGCTCATTAAATTTTGGTTTTAAATCTGCTAATTCATTTTTTTCAGACGTTTTAACTTGAGGTTTCACTGGTTCAGGAGGCTTCTCGTTATTGTGCTTTCCCACTGTACAACCCTGCTTACACATACACAGGCAGAAAAGTTAGCACTTGCGTAAACGATGGCTTTGGTTTGTTTTTAGGGCACACGAGGAAGCTGTAAATCACAAAGCTGCACATATGCACAAACGTAATTATATATAGAAAGAAAAAAACAAAACTAGTCTACGTGGTGCTTGGAACGTTGATACATTTTCTGTACACAATGAATGAACTTAGACACTTACAGCAATGTTTAAAAAATCCGAGAAGTCCGTTGTCCTCCGTTTGCAGCACGACCAGCCCTGTGCAAAACAGAACCAGGGAAAAAATTAGCACAGAATTTAGGTTTCCTGAGAAAAATTTCACATATTCTCACATATACCTTTAAAGCATCATGAAACACAGGAACACCAGGGTGATAAGTACACGAGCCTGCAAAAAAGTTAAACATTACAGTTAGCTGGACAAACATATGCGCAGAAGCATAAACAGATATCATCACAAACATACTCCCATACACGTGTACAGTACTGACCCGGCCCAACTATTTTGCAACAAATGTAACAAGCGTAATGCTGATCGCAAACCATGAGCTGGACAGGAAATGTTGCGGGAAAGTCTGCAGGTAAATCTAGGTAAATGCTTCATTCAATGTTAATGGATTCAACAGTTATGACATAATTCGTATGGCCATTTTAGCCCTGTGATACCATGGAATGTTGTGTTTGTTTCCAATCTTTCTTTGTCCAATGTGGGCGTCTGTATCGGCAAAGGATTATGAACAGGCAGACCTTGGAAATTTTAATTGCGAGTTTGTTGAGGTAGCCCCACCTCATGCTTCCTAAAGCACCACACACTGGAGATCAGTGAATATCAGAGAGGAGAGGTCCAGTGTGCAGGACACTGGGGAATCAGAGTGGAGGGGTGCAGTGTGCAGGGTACTGCGTTATCAGAGAAGGAATGCAGTGTGCAGGATTCTGGGGTATCAGAGAGGAAGGGTGCAGTGTGCAGGGTACTGGGGTATCAGAAGAGGGGTGCAGTGTGCCAGATAATGGGGTATCAGAGGAGGGGTGCAGTGTGCAGGGTACTGGGGTATCAGAGAAGGAATGCAGTGTGCAGGGTACTGGGGTATCAGAGAAGGAATGCAGTGTGCAGGGTACTGGGGTATCAGAGAAGGAATGCAGTGTGCAGGGTACTGGGGTATCAGAGGAGGGGTGCAGAGTACCGGGTACTGGGTTATCAGAGGAGGGTTGCAGTGTGCAGGGTTCTTGGGTATCAGAGAAGGAATACAGGATTATGGGGTATCAGAGAGGAAGAGTGCAGTGTGCAGGGTACTGGGGTATCAGAAGAAGGGTGCAGTGTGCCGGATAATGGGGTATCAGAGGAGGGGTGCAGTGCGCAGGGTACTGGGGTCTCAGAGAAGGGGTGCAGTGTGCAGGTACCAGAGAGAAGGGGCAAGTGTGCAGGGTACTGGGGTATCAGAGAGGAGTGTGCAGTGTGCAGGGTTATTAGAGAGGAGGGTGCAGTGTGCAGGGTACTGGGTATCCGAGAAGGAACGCAGTGCAGGGTTACTGGGTATCAGAGGAGGGGTGTCAGTGTGCAGGGTGGGCTGGGTACATGAGGAGGGGTGCAGTGTACCCGGTATAGCTCGTTAGCAGAGGAGGGGTGCAGTGAAGCATGGTACTTGGGTATCAGTTCAAATGAATCAATAGGTGTATAAAAATCCAATGGTATTTTCAGTGCTCTAACCCCTCACCGTTCCGTACCCCAGCGGTCAGCACACTATACCATCAAAAGATAGAAGGGAGCACCACACAGCAATCACATACTGCAAACAAATTAATAGCAATCCTTTCTCACGCAAATGTGCAAACAAGTGAATGGGTTTTAAATAGACACACAACAACTCCACCCCTGTTCAGAGGATTTTCAACCAGTGTTAGCTTCTTATTCGTCAAGTGTCCAACTTCCTAATAAAAAAACCAAGTGCAATTCCTCTACAGACAGTCCAAAGTGTAACATAGAGAATTGGCAACTGTTGTGTTTTTTAATTAGGAAGGTTGGACACTGACGAATAATGAACTACACCTGGTTGAAATCCTCTGAACAGGGTGTGAGTTGTGTCTATTTAAACCCATTCACTTTGTTTGCACATTTGCTTGAGAAGGACCCTTATTGGTCCGAAACATGTTGCTATTAAATTGTTGCAGTATTGATGGCTGTGTGTCTCCCTTTCTATCTTTGATTTATACTTGGGGTATCAGAGCAAGGAATACAGTGTGGCAAGGGTACTTGGGTATCAGAGGAGGGGTTCAGTGTGCAGGTATGGGTATCAAGAAGGTGGATGCATTGTCAGGTACGGAGGTATCAGAGGAGGGGTGCGTGTGCAGTACGGTCTACGCAGAAAAAAAAAAGAAATGCTGTGGCAGGGTACTGGGTTCAGAGAAGAATGCCAGTAGTGCAAGGGTTCTGGTGTATCAGAAAGGAATGCGTGAGCAGGTCCTGGTAATCAGAGAAAGTAATACCAGTGGTGCCAGTGGTACTTGGGTATCAGAGGAGGGTTTAGTGTGCGGGTACTGTACTCTGGGGTAAAGGGCATGGTGAGCATTGGTAGGTTGAGGTATCAGAGGTGAGTGGGTGGGTGATATTTGGTCGTGTGTATGGACTAAAAGGGTATCGAGAGAGAGATATGGCGAGTGGTGCAAGGTGCCTGTGTGTGTAGTCATAGAAGATTCGGGGGGTTTGCAGGGAAATACTTGGGTATGGAAAAAAAAAAACAAGAGGTGGAGTGTGCAGTGTGTATGGGTGAGGCGTGGTGTGTGGTTCAAAGAGGTGATGGGTGGGTCATGTGTGTGGCAGTTACTGGTGGGTCTGTATCAGAGAAGACAGGCAGGTTTGGCTCGGGGGGGGGGGGGAAGGGCAATCGTATGGTGGAATGGGGTATCAGGATAGATTCCCTAACAGGTTCGCGAGAGGGTACTTGGGGTAGCGGATGAGAAGTAAGTAAGCATTTGTGACAAAGGAATGAGACATATGGTCTAATATAACTCTGGAGGAGGGTATATCGATAAAGTGTGCCGATAAAGGTATGGGGTAGGTACAACTAGAAAAGAAAAAAGCAGGTTGTTCAGGGTACTGAAGTTGATCACAAGGAGGGTGGGTGTACAGTGTGGCAGGTAGCGGGGTGGTGTTCAGAAAAAGAATGAAAATGCAGTAGTTCAGTTGTAACTGGTGTAAGTCAGGAAGAAGAGGTGCAATTGCCAAAATGTTGCACGGTGATAAAGAACGTGAAAAGGGTGGGTATCGGGCTAATGAATGCAGTGTGACAAGAGGTAGGGGACTAGAGGGGGTATCAGACAAGGGACAGTAGCAAATGTGCGACGGGGAGATTCGAATGGGAATAGAAAACAGGAGGATGGGTGCAGTTTTGCAGGTAACAATGGAGAAGAGGTATCAAGAAAAATGCCGTCAGTGCGGGGTACTGGGGTCACGGAGAAAGGAAAGTATCATATGTTAAGAAGGCGAGGATTGTACTTGGGTGGACAAGAGGGAAAAGAACTGCAATAATAGTGGTAGGCAGGTAACGTTGGAAGGTAGGGTGCGATAGAGGTGTGGCATGTTACAAAATGGTGGTGGTGGAGCTGGGGGGTGTCGAGAAGAGCGTGAAAGTCAGTAGGTACAGGGTGTCCTGGGGTATAAACATAGAAAAAAGGGGAGAGGGGGGGGGGGGGGTGTGAAAGGGAATGAAAGAGAGGGAAAAAGAAGGGGGAGGAAGGGGAAGAAGAGGGAAGAGAAAAAGAAAAAAGGGAAAAAAGGGAAGAAAAGGGGGGGGAAGGGTGAAAAGTGGGGAGGGGGGAAGAAAAGGAAGAAAAAAAGATGTGGGGTAGATGTATTACATGTAAGAAAGGGAGGGTTGTAGAAAAAATAGGGTGATTGGGGGGGTAAGAGAGTCGTTGTAATTGGTGTTCTTGATTAGGGAAAAATGAGGGAGAAGAGATAAGGAGGACGAGGTAGGTTCCTTCCTTTTTCCTTTTACTTGGTATCAGAGAAGGAATACAGTGTGCAGGTACTTGGGTCTCAAGGATGGCAGTGGTCATGGTTGTACTTGTTGGTAGTATGCGGGATAGTTGGTGGGGAAGGTACAATATGCAGGTTACGGAGGGAGCGGGAGAGGCATAAATGTGTGGGTGCAGTGTGAGGTACTGGTGTATCAGGAGAATGAGCTATGCAGGTGTTGCGAAATGTACTTGGAGGGGTATCGAAGAACGAAGTTGCAGTTTTCAGGTGATTACGGGCGTGTGGAATAGATCCGTTCTACAGTAAAGGGCGTGTGCATAAGATACTGGTGTATACAGCGATAAGTCGAATGCATTGTTGCAGGGTGGGGGATCCACTTAAGTCTCAAAAGTAGGGATGCAGTATTGCCAAGTAAGAGATTCAGCTTTGATATCAGAGGAGTGGAGTCATTGTGCATGTGACTACTGGGTGATCAAGAAGAAATCAGTATGCAGGTCGGGGGATATCATAGAAAAAAATGTACGGTGTGGCAGGGTACTGTGTGGTTCCTCATAGGAGGAGGGTGGTTCAGTTCGCAGGGTACTGGGGTATAGGGAGTGTGCGAGTACTGGGCTCTGGTTATCAAGAAGAAGAACATGCATTGTGCAAGGTACGGGAGATAAAGTCACAGAAGAAATGCATGTGCATGGAAAAAATGGATATCAAAATGGATACATAGCAGAGTAAAACGAGTGCAGTAGCAGGATGACTGTGGAGGATCAAAAAAGGTGCAGTGTGCAGGGTACGTGGGAATCAGAAAGAGGGGTTCAGTTGCAGGGTACTGGGGTAATCAGAAGTTACAGAATGTGCAGGTATTCTAGGTGGGTATCAGAGAGGAGGGTGCAGTGTGCAGGGAACTGGGGTATAGAAGAGGGGTGCCTGATGTGCCGGATAATGGGGTATACAGAGAGGGGTGCAGTGCGCGAGGATACGGTGTAGCAAAAAGGGTGCATGTGCAGGGTACTGGGGTATCAAAGGAAAAAAGCAGTGTGGCAGGATTCTGGGGTATCAGAGAAGGAATGCAGTGTGCAGGATTCTGGGATCAGAGAGGAAGGTTGCATGTGCAGGTATGGTGTATCAGAAGAGGGTTGCAGTGTGCCGGATAATGGGGTATCAGAGGAGGGGTGCAGTGTGCAGGGTACTGGGGGTCAAGAAGGGTGCAGTGTGCAGGGTACCAGAGAGAAGGGGCACAGTGTGCAGGGTACTGGGGTATCAGAGAGGAGTGGTGCAGTGTTATTAGA
Organism: Hymenochirus boettgeri; assembly: GCA_019447015.1. NCBI lineage: Eukaryota > Metazoa > Chordata > Amphibia > Anura > Pipidae > Hymenochirus > Hymenochirus boettgeri. Next base: position 328,608,563 of record CM033470.1, on the reverse strand, counting down.
GAGGACGGTGCATTGTGCAGGGTTCTGGGGTATCAGAGGAGGGGTGCAGTGTACCGGGTACTCGGTTATCAGAGGAGGGGGTGCAGGGTACTTGGGTATCAGAGAAGGAATACAGTGTGCAGGGTACTTGGGTATCAGAGAAGGAATACAGTGTGCAGGGTACTTGGGTATCAGAGAAGGAATACAGTGTGCAGGGTACTTGGGTATCAGGAGGGGTTCAGTGTGCAGGGTACTGGGGTATCAGAGGTGGGATGCAATGTGCAGGGTACTGAGGTATCAGAGGAGGGGTGCAGTGTACTGGGGTATCAGAGAAGGAATGCAGTGTGCAGGTACTCTTGGGTATCAGAGAAGGAATGCGTGTGCAGGGTGCTTGGGTATCAGAGGAGGGGTTCAGTGTGCAGGGTACTGGGGTATCAGAGGAGGGGTGCAGAGTACCGGGTACTGGGTTATCAGAGGAGGGTTGCAGTGTGCAGGTTACTGGGTATCGAGAAGAGATACAGTGTGCAGGGTACTTGGAATCAAGGAGGGGTTCAGTGTGCAGGGTACTGGGGTATCAGAGGTGGGATGCAATGTGCAGGGTACTGAGGTATCAGAGAAGGGGTGCAGTGTGCAGGGTACTGGGGTATCAGAAGAGGGGTGCAGTGTGCCGGATAATGGGGTATCAGAGGAGGGTGCAGTGCGCAGGATACTGGGGTATCAGAAAAGGGGTGCAGTGTGCAGGGTACTGGGGTTCAGAGAAGGAATGCAGTGTGCAGGATTCTGGGGTATCAGAGAAGGAATGCAGTGTGCAGGATTCTGGGGTATCAGAGAGGAAGGGTGCAGTGTGCAGGGTACTGGTGTATCAGAAGAGGGGTGCAGTGTGCCGGATAATGGGGTATCAGAGGAGGGGTGCAGTGTGCAGGGTACTGGGGTATCAGAGAAGGGGTGCAGTGTGCAGGGTACCAGAGAGAAGGGGCACAGTGTGCAGGGTACTGGGGTATCAGAGAGGGAGTGGTGCAGTGTTATTAGAGAGGACGGTTGCAGTGTGCAGGGTTCTGGGGTATCAGAGGAGGGGTGCAGTGTACCGGGTACTCGGTTATCAGAGGAGGGGTGCAGGGTACTTGGGTATCAGAGAAGGAATACAGTGTGCAGGGTACTTGGGTATCAGAGAAGGAATCTGTTGCAGGGTACTTGGTTCAGAGAAGGAATACAGTGTGCAGGGTACTTGGTATCAGGAGGGGTTCAGTGTGCAGGGTACTGGGGGTATCAGAGGTGGGATGCAATGTGCAGGGTACTGAGTATCAGAGGAGGGGTGCAGTGTACTGGGTTATCAGAGAAGGAATGCAGTGTGCAGGGTACTTGGGTATCAGAGAGAAGAATGCCGTGTGGCAGGGTGCTTGGGTATCAGAGGAGGGATTCAGGTGCAGGGTACTGGGGTATCAGAGGAGGGTGCAGAGTACGGGTACTGGGTTATCAGAGGAGGGTTGCAGTGTGCAGGTTACTTGGGTATCAGAGAAGGAATACAGTGGTGCAGGGTACTTGGATCAGAGGAGGGTTCAGTGTGCAGGGTACTGGGGTATCAGAGGTGGATGCAATGTCAGGTACTGAGGTCATCAGAGAGAGGGTGCAGTGTGCAGGGTTTACTGGGGTATCAGAGGTGGGAATGCATGCAGGGTACTGAGGTATCAGAGGAGGGGTGCAGTGTGCAGGGTACTGGGGTATCAAGGAGAAGGCGGAAGTGTGGCAGGGTACAGAGAGAAGGGGCGCAGTTGGCAGAGTACTGGGGTATCAGAGAGGAGCGGTGCAGTGTGAGCAGGGTACTGGGGTATAGAGTGGATGGGTACAGGGTGCAGGGTATTAGAGATGAGGGTACAGGTAAGGGTGGGTATTAGAGAGAGAAGGGGTACAGGGTATGTGGTATTAGAGAGGAGGGGTGCAGGGTACTGGGGTATTAGAGAGGAGGGGTACAGGGTGCAGGATATTAGAGGGGAGGGGTGCAGTGTGTAGGGTCATGGGGTATTAGAGAGGAGGGGTGCAGTATACAGGGTGCTGGGCTATTAGAGAGATGGGGTGTAGGGTACTGGGGGTATAAGAGTGGATGGGTACTGGGGTATAGAGTGATGGGTACTGGGATTAAGTATGTGTACTGGGGTATTAAGAGTGATGGGGTCTGGTGGTATTAAGAGTGATGGGGTGCATGGTACTGGGGTACTAGAAAGAGGTGTGAAGTGTGTAGGGTACTGTGGTATTAAAGAGGATGGGTACAGGGTGCAGGATACTGGGTATTAGAGAGGAGGGGTACAGGGTGCGGGGTGGTATTAGAGAGAAGGGGTGCAGTGTGGCTGGGGTTTAGAGAGGAGGGGTACTGGGTTATTAGAGAAGAGAAGTACAGGGTTTAGAGAGGAGGGTACTGGGGTATAGAAAGGAGGGTATACTGGGGTATTAGAGAGGAGGTACTGGGTATTAGAGAGGAGGGAACAGGGGTATTAGAGGGGAGGGTACAGGGGTATAGAGAGGGGAGGGTACAGGGGTTTAGAAGGAGGGTACAGGGGTATTAGAGACGAGAAGGTATAGGGGTATTAGTGACGAGAGGGTACAGGGGTATTAGAGAGGAGGGTACAAGGTAGAAGTATCACCCTCACTGTTGGAATCCGGTTCATAGCGCTGCCCGCACCCCCGGTTGTAACACAATAAGGACATCACGTCAATCACTGCTCTGAACCAGGAACCTGTGACCAGTGGGTTCTTCCCCCTTTCCGGACACCGTACTAACGAAACCCCGAAACCAAAGAACTTGCGCGAATATTCCCGCAAGCGCAGAACCCTTCCGCTGGGTGACTCCTGGTCCGTTCCGTACTGGGGGGCGTGGTTTAAGAGCGCTTGCGTGTTGTCACTACTGTATTGGACGGACATCTACAGGCGCCTTTATTAGTGGATCTTAGGAGGAAGGGTGAGTGGGGCGCTGAGGCACTACCTATGGCGTGGAGTGGAGAAGTAATCACCCCTGTCCGGTTCGTTGGGGTGTGCAGGCCGAAATCCAATTGGTTTATGGTCCGTGGGGGGATTTGCCATGAGGAGGACGGCCAGTTACTCCGGGTCCCAACTGCACTCCATCCCTGGGCCTAACAACTGACCAATCACGGGTGACTGCAATTCAACTGCTCCCAGCTAGGTGGGAGGTCTGTCCCATGGGGTTTTATTGAGCTATAACCTACCCCTGTAGGATTTCTATGGAAGGAACTGTAAGATTATAGCCTTATAGCCTACCCCTGTAGAGGATTTCTATGGAAGAACTGTAAGATTATAGCCTTTAACCTACCCGTGTGGGATTTCTATGGAAGGAACTGTAAGATTATAGCCTATAACCTACCTCTGAAGTGGATTTCAATAGGAGGAACTATAAATTCTAACTTATAACCTACCCCTGTAGTGTGTTTCTATGGGAGGAACTGTAATTCTAGCCTTATAACCTACCACTGTAGTGGATTTCTATGGGAGGAACGGTAAATTATAGCCTTATAACCTACCCCTGTAGTGGATTTCAATGGGAGGAACTGTAAGATTATAACCTTCCCCTGAAGTGGATTTCTATGGGAGGAACTGTAAGATTATAGCCCTTTTGAATCATGAAGTGAAATGCTTTTAATCCCAGGAAGACTGCTCGCATTCTCAATATTTTGATTTTGGGTTTTCCTTATTGATTCCATACGCCCCTGTGCTTGTTTGTTGCTGCAGCACCCCCCCCCCAACCTAGGGGCTCGCGTCTGCTGTAACTGTGATCCAAGTATGGAAGTACATTTTCACTGGTCTGAAGTTCTATATGTGTGTCCACCATTCCATCTTGTTCCTAACTGCTGATGGAGAAAGATTATTTGATTTGGTGAAGATTTTCCATTGGTGAAGGAGGTTGAGTTGTAATGGTCTTATATGGAACATTGCCCATAATACCGATTCTGAACTTGCCACTGTTTCCCTAGGACTCTGATATATTCTGTTGTTGAGTATGGTAGCGATATTCACTTCCTTACCTCCTTGATATCTCGTTCTGCGTTTGGTAGGGAGCCAAGTTTGTTCGTCTCTACCATTGTTCCAAAACATTGTGTTATCTGGGATTGTATACGATTCGACTTTTCCAGATTTGTTAGCCAGCCATGATTGGGTTAGGGTTTTCCTGAACAGTAATGATATCCTTAGCAGGTTGTCGTCTTCGCTTTGAGCTTTTATTAGGATTTCGTCTAGATATGCAAAAATGTCTATGTTCTGAATCCTTAGAAATGCTATTAGTGGTGAGAGGATCTTTGTAAACGTATGTGGAGAGGATAACAGGCCAAGGGCACATCTGTACTGGAAGTGATGGTTTAAGATGTAGAACCTTAAGTATTTCCTGTGTTTCAGATGTATTGGTGCATGGTGGTAATCATTCTGTAAATCGATTTTGATCATCCAGTCTCCCTTTTGTATCTGATTGGATATTGTTTCTGAGTGTTTCCATCTTGAATTGGTATAGTTTTAGGATTGGTTTACGAATCGGAGGTCTAGGATTGCTCTGAGTGTTCCGTTCTTTGTTCTTTTGAGGAAGAGGGTAGCGTAAATGTCTTGTTTCTCTTCTCGAGTTGGGACTTGTTCTGTACTGACCCATTTAGAAGCTCTTGAAGAATCCTGTTCAGCTCTTTTGTAGCTTGTACCTGTTTTGGACTTTGTGATGCTATAAACCTTTACTTTGGTGGTGCTTGGGAAAATTCTATTAGGTAGCCTTGAGATATTGTTTGAAACACCCAACATCGGGTTTTGAATTCTGCCAGTTTGTCACAAAGTTGGTCAATTCCCCCCCCCCCCCTCCCAGCTTGTGACAGAGCTGGTAGTCATAGGGTTTTCTTCTTACCTCTAGAACTTCTTGTGTCGCGAAAGGAGCGATCTTGAGTCCAATTCTGTTTTGAAAGAATGGTCTGCCTGGACGATATTGTTTTTGCCTGGTGAAGTGAATGTTCCATTGAAGAAGAAGACGGGAGTTCTTTCCTGAATCTCCTTTAAGTTGGTAAAGATTTTTTTTATAGAAATTTTTCTCTCTAACCTCATCTAAGGCAGGTCCAAACAGAAGGTTACCCTTGAAGGGTAGATAAGTCAGGCCTTGTTTTGACTGGCTGTCTACCCTCCATTGTCTAAGCTACAAAGCACGTCTTGCTACCGTGGATTGTGCCATGGACTTAGCTGAAAGTTTTAATGAATCCATGGAAGCTTCAGTTATAAAATTTATTTGCGAGTTTGATGTCTTGTAACAGTTTGGGACCCCAGAACCGAACTAATCTTTATGGTCTGGTCTTTATTCCAGACACAATTTGCTCTGGCTATGCTGGTTATTCCGATGGCAGGCCGCTATATATATCCTCTTTAATGCTGCCTCTTCTTTTCTCTCCATGGGTTCCTGAGGAACACCCGTCATCTGTTGCTTGTGCGATTTTCTAGCAATTTTCGCTATTGGAGTATCTATCCATGGCGGATCGTCCCAAGTTTTAGCGTCGTCTTTGTTGAATGAATAATTCCTTGTCATATTCTGAGAGATGTTGAATCTCCTGTCAGGATTTTCCCATTCGGTTTTTTCACTTCTGTCATTTGTTCATGACTATGAAATTGTGCATTAGAAGTTGATTTAATTGATAATTTTGTTTTTGTCCGAAGGATCCGAAATTTGAAAAGTGGATCTCATTTTTGTACCTATCTTATGTAGCAAAGCTGCTTTAGTATTATGGTATCCATAGAGGCTTGAAACACGTTGGTCTTGTTTGCTGGATTTGTTCTTGAGATATCATTGATGATGGGTTCATGCAACTAGAGCACATTTTGCTTCTTTTATAGCAATATTAGGCATAGGGCCCATTCTTTCCCTCTTGTTTTACTTGGCCTTTCTCCTGGTTTTGGAGAGCTGAAAAAGATTAGATTATCAAATATCATTAGTAGGGAAACACAAGTAGTTTGCATGCTATAGAAGTTCCACTCTCATGTAGTATTCACTCACCCGCTAGATGCAGACCTGTGTCTTTTGTCAGGGCTATTAGATGCACTGCAAGAGACAAAAGAGGAATATTACAGTCGTGAATCAAAGTCAAGGCATACTGGATTACCTGTTGGTTTCTGACTTACAACTACTGGCAGTAATAAAGTTCTGAGACAGCGGATGCGCGTAGTGGACAGAGCAGAGCTGGTGCACATACACAGAGAGCAGCAGGGACTCTACTGGTGTGTCCAATGCAGAGGCTCCCCTAAGGAAGGAAATGCCGCTTTTTAAATGTTCGCACGATGACATTGTCAAAGCGTGCTGTTGATTCTCGATCGCGCGGCACAGAACCGTGCAAAAGGAAACAGGCTCCACTAACCCCACCGCTCTACATGCGTGCCTATCGGAGCAGCATCCCTGAGGAGAGGGTGAGAGCTCAGTGGCTGATATATTGGGGGAGCTACTACTATTCTGGTCCGTTCGTGTATGGGAGAAAAGACAGAGATGGAGGGGTGGAGCTACACATTTTATTGGTAAACCGGCCTGTCACTGTGGGATTAAAGGGATTTAACCCATGCATTCCACTGCCGTGAAGAACCAGGAAAACAACTGTACATTTAAAAGGCTATGTTAAGGAATATGTTTTATAATTATACTTTTGTATTAACAATGTTGCTCTTTTTTGGGAAAAAGTCAGTGTAGCTAATATCATTCATATTTAATATTTTCATATTTAACATCTGTTTATTGTAACATATTGGAGGTTGTAATAAGACATATGGCCATCTAGTTTCAGAACTGTGTGTACCAACTGTAATATTTCTTTGTGTCACCACCTTATCCTTAAATGCCGTTTTGATAGAGCAATGCTAAAGAAAAACACACCTCTAGTAAAGTAACAGATGAGGATTGCAGTCCGATAATAAATTAAAGCTTTTATTGGGGGTTAAACGTGCCCCCTTACCACTTAAGGAAAGGGGCACATTCCAACCCCCCTGAAACGTGATTAATGTGTTGTCACCAATCAAAGCTTGAATTTATTACGAGTACGACCCTCAATCTGTTCTTTGATATGTATAATCCAGTAAGTGTGGATATTTAGAAGTGTCTGCACCCATCGTTGGACAGAGTGCAGAGAACAACATGTTTTCTTACAGCTTACTTTAGCCATAGTTGATTTCTGGGTACGAATCAGCTGGAGAACACTAACCTCCCCTACCCTCCTTCTCCACTGTTTCAAGTTACCTGCGGTGCTGGCACATTGAGGCCATCTGAAAGGGGTGTCATGTGTGAAGAGGATTAATAAGGGAGCCAAGATACACACTATCGCTCTGGGTAAATCTTACAAACACGATTCAATATGGTGTTTGCGTACGTGGGTAAATCCCTTTTAGGGTTATTATCCTGCTCTATTATTGTCTTTATCAGGCATTAAAATCATGCGCTAAATGTATCGCAAATGCGATATTGAATCGCAAGGGCCGAAGTGCAGTATTGAGCGTACCGCTTAGTGTGACTTTAACTCCAAATACCTGCCCAGCGCCGCTAGCTGAATCGCCCTTGTGGAAATGGTGCTGTGCCCTAAAATACCTAAACACATTTACCTGACATTGCTTAGGTTACCGTGGGTTTTAGACAGATTTGCCCCATATGATTCTTCCTGATTCTTTTCTCAGGCAGGCAGCACAAGTGTAAACCTCTCTCTCTCTATCTCTCTATCTCTCTATCTCTCTATCTCTCTATCTCTATCTCTCTCTCTCTCTCTCTCTATCTCCTATCTCTCTATCTCTCTATCTCTCTATCTCTCTATCTCTGAATCTCTGACACGGAACTATAAAAAGTGACTTATACTTGGCAGTACTTTGACTAAATGCCACTGGACTAACCAGCTACAACAAGCCTTTTACAGTAGTTGCCAAATAACCTTGGAATGTGCCTTGGCACATGGTAAACCGAACAACATACTGTCTAAGGGTGTTTGAGGGGTTGTCATTTTGGCCAGTGTATAGGGGCTACAACAGCCTGTATACCAACATAAAATGTTGGCACCAAGCAATTATAACCAAGAAGTATGGCCAACTTGTTTGGGTACAGGGAAATTTTTTTATTGTTATTGCACTATTGTGTAATGTGCCTATCAACCCCTTTATTGTGCAGCCCACAGTATTCAGGGGTGTGAGACATAAGGCTGGGTACACAGGGCTATTTGTCCCGACCAGCTCGGCCGGCCAAATGGCCGCGGCCGACAGTGCGCACGAGCGATCTTGTGATGCACGATCGGCGTGATTTACCAAGGGACCTGTCATGACCGCCTCGATTGCGGACGGCCGCCCCACACCACGGCACTACATCCAGTTCAGCCGGAAATATTTGCTGATGTGTACCCAACATAAGCTGTCCGTTTAGTTTCTAGTGTTTTGCTGATAGGCACCACATTATATCAAAGTTGTGCCCCCCTGAGTTTGTTCAACTGCAATTTGGATTGTGCAGTATAATGCTCTTTGTGAAAAACATTAGCACACCCAGTTTGATGTTTGTTTTTTTTTGGTTTTGTTTCACAGGGCCCATTATGCCTAAGTGCCTGGTAAATATGGTCCAAACAATACAGGAAGCAAAAAAAATGCACCAAACATCATTATGCATGTATTCCCTTCTACTCTGGAAAGAATCAAAATTTGGCTTCGGCAGACACAAGAACATTTGGATGACTGGGAAGCTTTTGCATTAAAAATTTATGAAAACAGAAGAAACTTATCACATCGGTGTGTTCAGCTCACTTTGCAGAGGAATGCTATTTTCACAATAAGGAAAACGTTATCTCAGGGCTGATGCCATCCCAACTATTTTCAATCACACTCCTCCAGACAATCATGGAAATGCCACCAAAAACTTTAAAAGAAGAGGAGACCTGGAATGTGACGCAGTTGCAACAAAATTTAAAAAGGTAACAATTTCTACTCAAACGCAAGCCACCTCTAAAAGAAACACCAACAATTGGAGTAATGACAAATTTAAAACCGGATTTTAAAAGTGTCGGAACTCAAACTGAGAAAACTTCACTACACACACAAAGCTATTCAGTGTCAACTGAACCACTTCTTACCCGTTAAATCCCATAAGACATTGCTGATAATGTCTGTGTTTGATCATTCATATGCCAAAAAAGTCTACAAAGTCAATAAATCGGCCATATGTCAACAATGAAAATTGTAGAGGAAAGTGTGCAGACACAAACACTTCATGCACATCATCCTGTAGAGAGATTGCATGTATCTAGTGATTACAACAAACTTGATTTTTCTGGCCAGATATGAGTGTTTTTGGCCTGACACAGCAATTGATGAGGAATTTGCTGAAAGCACTTGTCAAGAGCAGGAAGACATCCTAACAGAGCGAACATTTATTGTTTTTGAGTCTTGTCTGACAAATTACTCTTAGAATTCCATGTGGATTTAGCCCTAAGTGTTCTCCCCAATAGATTTTTTAAAGAAAAGGTTGATTGGTACATTTTGTGTGTTACTGGCCATTGTACAAGTGGACATTTTTTTCAAATGTGGGAAAGCACCAATTAAAAACCAAATTCCAGTAGGCAACTTGTTACTGTGTTCAGCTATTGTGTGTAGCGGATCAAATTTTTAAAAAAGTGTTTGAAATGTTTCAAATCATGAAGGTTCAGCAAATGTCTAAAACCACTTTTTGCAATATCAACGAAATTATGTTTTCCCCGCTATCCACATTTACTGGGAATATGAAAAGGAAAAACACTAAGTCTACTTAAAGACAAAGCAGTGTGTGTGTGGGAGATGGCAGCTAACGATAGCCCAGGGTTCTCTGCAAGTATTGCACGAACACATGATGGACATGGTCAGTGACAAAATACTGGACTTGAAGATTGTTCAAGTAGATGGAAAAAAAAGTTCTGCTTCTTTAGAAAAGAATCATTCCAGGAGTGTCTAGAAGGTTTATTACGTGCTGGTATTGAGTCATGTTGTTTTTGCAACAGACCGTCACAAAGGAATTCGCAAATTAATGCGTGAATCATATCCAAACATAATACATCAGTTTGACACGTGGCACTTTTCTAAAAGTATTAGGCAAAAATTACTTGCGGCCAGCAAAAAAACAGAGCAGGAAATTCAAGAATGGATCCAGCCATCATCATTAACCACTTATGGTGGTGGCGCAAATACATGTAGTGGGGATGTTGAAGATCTCAAGAACAAATGGATGTCTGCACTTGCAAACATGTCCAAAATATTCATAAATGGGATGAAAATGGACAGCACAAAACATGTGCACACGCAATGTTAAATAACAACAACAGTAATTTAAAATGGCTGCAGAAAGACACTCCCGCATATCAAAATCTTCATTCTGTGTTTACAAATAGCAAATAGAAAAAGACCTCCAGCACCTCCAGAGATTCTGCCATACTGGAGCCCTGGAGGTTACCGTAGCAAAGTCCAACGTTTCAGAACAAAGCGTGTCCATTTCAGAATGGATGGAATGGAAGCACAAACAAAATTGGCTGCAATTTCCCATAATATAATGTTAAAAGAAACAAGCAACAGTCCACATGTAACAAACTCTACAAAAGGAGCAAAAGGTTTTCTTAGCATTTCCTAAATCCAAGAAGGCTTGGGTTATCAAAACCGGTTTATGAGAAAGGTCCGATAATTTGTTTTTGGTATTCTGAAATATGTGTTTGATATCTGTGAATGACTCTGTATTCTAAAGCATTAGTCTGAATATGACCATTAAATTGCTTCAGCTTGTCTGCACTTTGCAAAACAGATCACAGTTGTAAATCTTAGTCCTAGGCAAAATATATTTAAAGCACTAGTCTGACAATGGATTTTTAAGCAACCCCATTCCACCTTGAAGACCAGTTAATAAGCTTCGTTCTAGACAAAATATATAAATGTACTGGTTCGTTGTGATTTGTCTGTTGTTTTTTTTTGGCTAAGTCCTATGGCCTAATCTGGACCATTTAGGGTTGTCTGCTTTGTTTTCACAACCAACCATTGCCATTTAGGGCTGGAGAACCACAGACAGGTTTTGAAATGTTGTTTCTTCTCAGTACTGCTGGCTAATCTCATCTCTACTCTTGTTGAGAAAAGGCTATAAAAAGCCATGATGCAATGTGGTAAATTTTAACATCAATGCATTAGCTTTCTCGCTGTGGTCCTATTTAAATTGTCACTTCAGTCCTAAATGTTTTGGTTTCAGGACGAGTGCCTGACAGACCGAGCAAAGTGGCTTGAATAGCAATACAATGCTGGAATCAACCACCAGACATTGAACCTCTGCTGGACCACCACTACGTGTGGTAGTTTTTCTCTGCTTATGTGGTTCATCAGTTCAAAACATGAAATTTACTGCTCATTCATACGCTGTAATAACTTATGCACGAAGTTTAGATTAACAGATTATCCGTGACCCTACCTCAATTCAAGCTTTTTTTTTCTCAAAAGAGCAAATTATAATGCTTATCTTTAAATTTTATCTTTAAAAAAATAAGTATTTGCCATTTGTTTGTATTTCACTGGGAGTGAGAACGTTTATTCCCACCTCCCTTGAGAATATTACGCTCGGAGGACTGGAACTTACCTTACCCTCGATCCACTCGCAGCTCTTCTCACAGAACAGCTGTTCCTCTCCTGATCGTGCGCCCTATCTTTTGTATTGACGCGCATGTGCCTAAGATAGGGCGCGCGTCGGGACAGAGTGGCTGTCAGTGAAAACGGCTGCGAGTGGATCGAGGTAAGGTAGTTCCAGGGCCCCCCGAACGTAATATTATTCACAGGGTGGTGAGAATAACGTTCTCACCTCCCTGTGAATAATACAAACGGATGGCACATACTTATTTTTTGGGTTTAGTGTTCCTTAAATTTATTGACCATATCAATATACTTGTATCGTGCTGTGAACTGTGGGTGTAGAATAGGGAGGTAATTGTAAATATGGCATCCAAATAGCACAATTTTAAGAAATTTCAGCATTGATTAATATGTTTTTTCATCAGTATTATTATAAACCAGAATGTTGATATGCGTGTTTCCTTAGAGCTATCCCATATTATATAATATTTTATCTTTTAACTATAAATAATTATAATTTTGGAGGCCTTGCTTTCGCATACTGAAATGATAATGGAAGCGCTGTAACATACACAGCTGTTCACTCTAAGCAGAAGTGATGTTTGGGAAATATTGCAGATTTCTGGGCTACCCACACTATCGCGCTTTGATTGCGTGTGCGTTTTGTGTTTTTTACACGGCAATCGCGGCACACTCATGCGATTGCATTTCCGTTTACGATACGCATCTGATCTCCGTTTTAAAGCACAATCGCACGCAATTTCGTATCTCAAAAAAAGAATCGCAGGGGTCAGCTGGCCGTGCCCTTCAAAGTTTTTTTTTTTAAATAGAAAGATCTCCACTTTTTCAAATGGTACTTTTCACAATGGACTAACTTAGCCTTGCTGCCATCATACATTTTTTTCCACATACAAGTTTCGTATGTGGAAATCATATAGAATTTTTTATAGGCTAGACTGACAAAGGTGTTGGGATTTTTAAGGTTTAGATTGGCTGTGCAGTAAACATGTGACACCCATGCAACTTTGTAGAGGAAGGAACTACACTAAAAGCTGGCAAATAATCTCTTTTAAGGCATTCTCCACCTTAATTCAAAATCACATGTCTAAAACTGCAAGCATTGTATATTTAGCAACTTTAAAACTGCCACATCATTTTCCTTATAATTTAACGGTGCTAAGGATTCTTAACCCTTTTTAGTAATAGGAGTAATATCTCAGACCAGGATAGACTAATAATAAAATGAATTTGCACCAGATCCTACTAATATGACGGCTCAAATAAATGTTCCTGGTGCGTTAGAAATTTCTATACCCAGTGAATCCACTATAACATTTGCTTGCCCTGTTTTAAGACATCTAGGTATCAATCTAACCATCTGGTCCCCACACCTAACCAACTTATTTTAAATCTCTCCAATAGTCCTAATTGGACAGATTTGGCTCTTCTGTCTACCCAATAGATTAAAAAGAATACAAACCAATGGTGGGAGGCGACGTGATATAGTAATGGACGTTAAATAAAGACATAAGTCCTCCAGACCAACCTTATATAGCCTACCCATAATTCCGTAGTTAAACATTACATAGTAAAGGATGTTAAATAAAGATGTACGTTCATCCAGACCAATGTTTTTAGTATACTTAGGCTAGGCCACACTATCGTGCTTTTTTGTGGTGTTTGCGCCGCTTTTTTTCGATCACTGACACTTGCGGCAACTCCCTGAAATGCGTTGCGCATGTGATTTGCATTCCGCACATTTTTTATCGCAATCGCTGCAGTCTTCTATATCTAATGAAAAAATGCATGCACAAAATCACACAAACGCATGCGATTCGTGTGCATTGTTGCGTTTCTGGCGCAGTGTGGCCGTGACCTATGAGCATAACCGTTGATCCAGAGGAAAGTAAAAAAAAAAAAAAACTAAAAAGGGAAAAAATCCTCCCCGACTCCCAAATGGCATGGAAAAGATATGAATCATTTATGATTTAACCTGATGAAGGTATAAATGTACAGATTAGCATGATAAAATGCCAGTGACTTGGTGAAATCTGATTTTTTATTTTTCAATCCTGAAGGCCTAGGTAACACTTGCCCGATTCAAATAACGGATTTATATTCATGGGAAAAGACCTACAGGGAGATTCAATAAAAGCTCTTACTGTTAAAATGGTGCTAATTTTGCCCCAACCAATAGATCTTAATAACATTTGGAAGCTAACATCGATTGGTTTGGGCAAAATTAGCACCATTTTTAACGAAAAAACTTTTATTGAATCTCCTGCTTTCAATAACCACTTGATCAAATTGAAATGAAACAAGTCTGTTAGCATGCTTAAGAAAGACAGAAAATGCTGGAACTTTGATAATGCAAGAGACTCATGGACGGAAGGGGCCCAATGTAGCACCAACTTCTTTCTAATGGGTTAAGGCCATTAGGCGCAGAAACGATCTTCAATTATCATTAGGGATTAACATTTAAAACACCTACTCTTTTCTTAGTGGCAGCATAGTGATTGGTAAGCCACAAATGAGATAGCAGCCAAAAGTCTTTGTTTCGTTCCAGAGTCTGCTGATTTCTATCTGCTCCAGCAATAAGATTAAACAGTCATATCTGTATATGTCTGCTTTTTTGTAAATACAATCCAGCTCTGCCATGTCTACCTATTAGCTTGCCAATTCTTGGAGGAGACAGAATCCTTATTAAGCTGACAATCTAGAACCACTATGTTCCACATTGGCTTGCTTGGGCAATAGACATGAATAGACACTTTTCTGCAATTGACCTGAAATATAGAAATGAGATTGAGTTCACTAGTTTTACACCAGGAATAAGCGCATTCGGACAGATCTTTAGCTGAGGACTGAAAAATATTTTGCCGGATTACCTTACAACAGCGGGAGAATCTGTTCACTACTTTGCGTAATCACTTTTACAACCCCATCTTATCCACAAAACTATCTTGTAAACAAAAAGTTACCCAGATAACGAGTTCAACGTAAATAGAAAAAACTTCCAACTAGCCACTTCATAATTATTTCTGCTGTGCCTCTGGGGAAAATGCCTATGGTTGAACCAATCAATAACCACTCATTATATGCAAAGCCATTTGATACAGTAGCATCAAATCAAATTGTTTGGTCTCTTGTATAAAACCCCCCATTGGAATAACCCTGTGCAAAGTAAGGATGACTAACCAAAGCCTGAATATGCTTAATTTTAAGCTTTTTTTGTAAGCCAGGACATATTGCATATCTTAACTACTTTTGGTTGGTGAATAAAACTTTGGATATTTAATATTTATTAACTACAACAGGGTGATAACGGGAGGGGTGCAGTGTGTAGGGTCATGGGGTATTAGAGAGGAGGGGTTCAGTGTGCAGGGTACTGGGGTATCAGAGGTGGGATGCAATGTGCAGGGTACTGAGGTATCAGAGGAGGGGTGCAGTGTACTGGGGTATCAGAGAAGGAATGCAGTGTGCAGGGTACTTGGGTATCAGAGAAGGAATGCCGTGTGCAGGGTGCTTGGGTATCAGAGGAGGGATTCAGTGTGCAGGGTACATCCTGGTTTGCGAAACTCATCCGCTTTCTTGCGAACTTGAAGGGGGAGAGGAGGATAAGTACACAGGACAAAAGAGGATAAACACCGTAGCCATAACAACGTCCCTGGAAGACAGTTCCATAGCTTTAACGTTCTCACAGTGACAAACCCTTTCCCAACTCTACTTTATGTATCAATACCAGTACTTGTAACATTCCTTGTTGTAGAAACTCATCCAGCTTTTTATTAACTGGACCAATGAAGAACCGCCATAACACGTCCACTGGAAGACCGTTCCTAGCTTTACCGTCCTCACAGCGAATTGATTATTAAAAAAAAAAAGATGACCTGACAAATGAATTCATGGAATGGATCTAAAATATTCCCTTGTATTAAATATTGTAATTAATATAAAAAAAATCCAATGAACCAGGTGTATTATTTTAACCTTTTTATAAAATCCAGTTTCCAACACATTAATAAATTCAGCTGAATCTATTTGTCGGGCCCTTCATGACAATCCAAGTCTCTCATCCCTTGTAAAATATTTCCCACCCCTGGCTTAGACCCTGACGGTTTCATGGAGCTCATATGCCACTTCATCAGAGGGAAATATCTCGGGGCTTCAGCACCTATAAAGCACACTTATTCAGGAAACCTAGCAGATGAAAACTGTACTGCTGGTGACACACCAATGATACGGGGGAGGTTGGAAAAATCATTTCTACCTCACTATGTTCAGTAGAGTGTTTAACTTCCCATCAGGACTCGCTCATTACCTACAGGCAGGCATGTGCAGATGGGAAGAGGGATCGTTAATACAGCTGTCCGAATGCCCCTCATTTTAACTCTCCTATTCTACTGCACTGAGAGAGGTTCTTCTACCACACTTTAAATGATAGTTTCCTTCAAAAATTTGATTATAAAAGAATTGGGTCTCTTAAATACCAGCAAATAGCTGGTGTTAGTCACGCGACAAGCCGCAAGCATGATACTAAATCGAATGTAAACCGTATACATTTGCATCTTTGTGTCTTTTAACATTCATATTAAATTGGTATCGTGACACAAAATGTTCAGTTGAGGCCATGTTTCCATTGATTCTTATGCTGTTTTTGAACCACTACAGGCAACTTTTTGCAAATATTCCTAAGTAACTATGCATTTAACTTGAACAGGAAGCACCCAAGGCAGGCAGCAGTCTCAGACACACGAACACTGTCCGGGGTGATTTTGTGATCGACTTCTTTCAAATTGCAATATGAATGGGCCAAAGCAGGGAATGATGGGAGTTAATAGGCCAAGAAATAGGTATAAGAGTGATGGGAGATCGAATGTCAAATCTAAAGTATGGCCAGCATAGTCGACTACAATTGCAAGGCCCTGACTACCATTCATTTTGCGATTGTATGTCTTTGGCAAAGAAGATCCGGAAGGCGGTTCCTCAGAAATTGATTGAATGTCACAAGGTCTGCAGGTAAGCTGTACTGTATGGGCCCCTTACAATAAGGTGGTATATTGCTGAACATCAACGCTTACACTTTCGAAAAAAATAAGTTATGTATATCTTTCTAATATACATAGACATGGTCTCTTCATCCAGGCATGGTAATCTGTGAAGGCTCTCATTCATCCAGGTCATGGTATATCTGTAGGTCTCATTCATCCAGGTCATGGATCTGTAGGCTCTCATTCATCCAGGTCTGTATCTGTGAGGTCTATTCACATATCATGGTATATCTGTGAGCTCTCATTCATCCAGGTCATGGTATATCTGTGAAGGTTCTCCTAATCCAGTCATGGTATATATGTGTGATGCTCCATCCAGGCATGGTATATCTGTTGTTCTCATTCATCAGGTCATGGTATTCTGTGAGTTCTTCTGCCTTCATACCGGTCATGGTTAATTCTGTGAGTGGTTCTCATTCATCCAGGTTATGTATATCTGTGATGGGTGCTCATTCATCCATTCAACGGTCATAAGAGTAGATGCTGATGAGGTCTCATCATCCTATGTCATGTATATCTGTAAGGAAGTTCTCATTCACCAGGTCATGGTACATCTGTGAGGTTCTCATTCATCCAGGCCATGGGTATATCTCTGATAAATCATTACCACACACAATGTAAATGAAACCAGTAATAAAAACACAATAAAACATCAATGGATATATCTAATTGAAATAAACTTTTATATGTCAGACATATAAAAAAGCATTGGTATAGGCTAAACATATGCATTGTACGTGCTGTCCTTTGCAATACATCCAGGACCTAGATTACACACATTTGCTGATCTTGTGCTATATAAATATATAGAACTCAAACTACATGTGTGAATCTCATACAGTAACTTGCATTCAAACTAGTTTTACACACAAACAGGCTTTCTTCTTAGTTTGAAAGGACAGCAAGACTATAAATAGCTCTTATACAATCGCTCTCTCGCACACCAAGATAGATCTATATAAATTTGTTAACAAATGGCATCACAAGATCGTAACAAGGGACTTAAAATAGCGGCAAACGGAATGTTCGATCGATCTAGATGTTCTAACTGATCACTAGTTGACTACCATGTTTACCTGCCCCCACTGACTCTTGGACATCTAGTAATCATTGGAGACACGTGAGATCTACCTACCCCACTGACTCAGATGGCTTCTATGAATCCCACATTTAAACATTACCATGTTAATTGTCATCATCCCATGTCTGTTTGTTCCCAGGATTTTGCAATGCAGCCCCAGTAAATAGGGTATTAATCTTAGAACATTTTTCATATTACGAAAACAAAAGGAGACCCTTTAAAGGGCACGTCCCCCTCAAACACACACTTTTTAATGTTATAAGGCTCCCATCCCATGCCCAAACGCATAGTATTTGTAAAAAAAAAAAACAATCTAACATACACTTTGCTTCATTCCCCGGTGCTGTAATCTGGGCCCTCTGCTTGCTAGAACTGCAAGCAGGGGGCCAGACCTGGCTCTGTCCGCGATTGACTGAAAGGCACCATCAAGACGAGTAGCTGAAGGCATTAGAGGACGGGGAAATGAATGAAAGGAAGTATGCGGATGTTTTTTTTTACAAATACTATAGCGTTTGGGGGTGTGTATAGGGAGCCCTACACTACAGAAAGGGACTGTGGAGTTAGGGGGAGGGAGAGTTTCACTAGCAGTCAAAAACAACTGAGAGGATGCATCAGAGGCAGAAACCTTTCCACGGGAAGATTTTCTCCTTGGTTTCCTGACATAGCAGAAGAACCCTAGAATTGGGGTGTAAGGGAGCATTTAAAGTACACATGTGGGGCATATTAGGTTTAATTATAGTTTAGGGATGACATGCCCTTTAAGTAACCCTAAACAAACTAACCCAAAAAAAAGGCTGTCTTTTTTTCCTAATAAAAATGTTTATATTCAATTAACAATATTTGTATGGGTGTCAAACAAATTAATGATTATAATAAGGGCCTTGAGAAATCAAATGGTTGCTAATGTGCAATAAAATATATTGTAACATATGCCACGCTGATTTCATGATGGGCAAAATCAGACTACATATGAGACTTTAGAATTAGTAAAGCCAACAACCCAGAGTGCAGGAAAACTGCTTCAACTTAAGAACAATGATAGTTTGTTGAGAGGAACTAAAGTCTCGAGACAACATTGTCCTAATAGAAAGAGCACATGCAAAAACATACAACAAGCTGTCTCACCTCTCCCTTTGCTTTAGCTTCTGGGTGTTTTTTATGATTAACTGTGGTACTAGCGGTCAGCTCATACAATCCACCTTAGCTTGGTGACACCCAGCTAGGTGTACGCTTTACCCTTTACATGCTCAAGGAGCTAACAGCCAATCATATCAGCACAAAGATTTCAGTGCAGTTTTTGTGTAAACATATTTCATTCTCTGTTTCTAACAAAAATATATTCATTCTTAGTTAATATTTTAATTATTGTGTGTATGGTTGGCAAATGTGTATGGTTGTTATTGAGGGCTGCACCTATGTACTCAATACTGGTGGTGGCAATCTGAATAAATATATTCGTGACTAGACCGTGAATCTGGGGTCAGCTGGGTATGGCCAATTAATGCACTGTTCACAAGGCTCTTTGAAGACTACATGGGTTGCGAGTTGTACTGGCAACGAAATCCTTCTTATGTACAGAATCTATACTTACATGTACTAATGCACCCTTACTAGAGTAGAAATCTTACCAGGTATACCGTTAGGTTTCTGGGGAGAAAAGCTTCACATTAGGATTTTTTTAAAAATTAAGCTTAGTTCTCCTTTAGCTGTTTATGCCACCATTATTGATATAAAATATGGAGTTAATGAATTCATATTTGTTTTGCTATGCAAAAGTCTATTGTGAACACTGTTTATTGTAGGACCAAATGGACGAAAACCCCCGAGAAGAGGCAGAAAAGAGGAAGGGAGGACAGAAGAAAAAAGGAAAGGAAGGAAAAAGGACAGACGAGGCAACCGGAAAAGGACATAGAGTGGTGTCATATCGAGTAGAGGAAGAGCCGGACACGGAATGGGTGGGCGAAAAGTGGTCCACGGAAGTTGGAAAAGAACCAGAAAACAAGAGGCGAAAAAGGATTATGAAGAGGAACACGGAAGCAGAGGCCCAAGAGATCTGTCCGAGCTGGATAGCCTATCACGAGATATTAATAAGGACCACGGGGGGTTGGGGGCACGATGGAAAGCTAGAGCAGCTGGGGAAACAAAGAGGAGTCATTCGAGTGCCAAGTAAACCACCACACCGCGAGCAGAACCGACCGGAAACACACCACCAGTCCTCCTAACTCTCCCTCACTTACCCCTCATTCCCCCAACTCCTAAGCTACGGTCCCCCGAAACATTTCATTTTACTGGTCAAACCAGAGCAGCAACTTATAGCAGGAAACATACCGTAATATTTAAAGAATAGTTGCACATGTATTCAGCTATACTAGCCGAAACGCTCGTTATTTCTTTAATATTATATATATTAGTGCACTTATTACTTGAATGCTGATTACATTACCTTAGGCGCAGCACTGGGGCAACTGTGGTCTTTATGGATAAATAAAACCTTTAGTCACTTTAAATTAGTACTGGATCGTATCTCTGGCAGTAGCCTGTGAAAAATGGTACTGCAGAAATTTTAACTTCCTGCTTGAGTGATACCACCTGACCTTCTGCCCCTTCCCTGTCCCCTGGTATGCTCACTTTAGACTTAATAAGCTGGGAAAGACCATAAGTATCTGCAAAGAGCTTAATAAAATATTGACAGCTGATTGGGGCACCCATTAATGAAGGCAGGGATTGGTCACATGGCTAAGTTGCTGAAAGCAGGAATTGTCAGGAAGTTATATTGTGAAACCTTTCCAGCAATATATGTTCAAACAAGTTTGGTTTAATAAAAGATTTTCATTGTACTTTTAAAAGGAACCCTGGATCACTCTAGTAAAACTTGTGCCCACGGTTAAATATACTGATATATCAGAGGTTTATATTCAAACAATAGTTTTCAACAGCGGTGGAATTTAAAAATGATTAAATGAACCTTTTATTATAAAAAAAAACAGATTTTGAAAACCTCAGAAGAATATACATCTACTTTAGCAAGTGATCGTATGTGAAGAAGGTAATCCCATGAATCAATGACAGCTTCACCCCACCCACTGTTAAGCAATTTGTTATTCATGGGTGTTAGTGGTGTCTTTCTGTTCAGCCTGTGATGCCATCTGTTGTGTAGATCCAACCGTGCCCATCTCATGGGTTCAGCTTTCTTAAGGAATACTTCAACCTTTGTAGGTTTAAGGTGATGTAGCTTTTTTGAACATCAATAACCTAAGGGAAATAAGTACAACTGGTTAATACAAGTTACATATATTGAGATGTTGGAAGCTAGATCTAGGGCTGCCTTGTTTTCCTTTTATACGACATTCGGTAGAACTCCATCCTTCCTGCTGTGCTTACTATTGTACGGGGCACTGATCCTAACTCCTTCCTAGTATATATACTGCATGGGAAACCAAACCACTTCTCTTAGAATGTAAAAGGAGAAGAAAGGGGTCTCCATAAACAACATGGCAAAAACTGATGGGACAACAGCAGATCTAGGAGAAAAAAGGGGGAGCTATATTTGCAACACTATGTTAGTCAAATAGATCCTACTCTGTGCGGCTGTGTGTTACGTTTGCAG
This sequence comes from Hymenochirus boettgeri, assembly GCA_019447015.1. Lineage (NCBI taxonomy): Eukaryota > Metazoa > Chordata > Amphibia > Anura > Pipidae > Hymenochirus > Hymenochirus boettgeri. The sequence continues at coordinate 328,587,253 of CM033470.1, read as the reverse complement.
TGTGCTCTAATGCTGGTTATAGACCCGAACAGCGAATTGATAGTAATTCTGATCCAGACGCTGTTTTTCACCTTCCAACATTCCCGCAATGTTCCCTGCCATCCCATATTCCAGAAGAACATCGCAGGAACGTCAGGCAAGTTCTTTTACTCTTTTTCACATATCTTATCACTTCATTCTCCGCTGGACATATTTTATATAACGTAACACTGTTAGGGAGCAGATACATGCAGTATATGGGGTGTGCAATTTTAACATTCCTGCTTCGAAATGTACTACAAACATGAATGCAAAGTGAAAGAACTTACACCCCAGAGCTTTACATTCTTTGGAATTCCTTCTCTCTCCATCAAATATTACCAGGATGTTGACCTTAGGAAAATGAAACATATAAGAGAATAACTGAGCCAGTTGTAGAGGAGAATTTACCGTTTGCTACAGTCCCTAAGCTGGGTTTAAAGGAATGTTCACTTTGACTGGGAGGTTAAGGAGCTATGCCTTACCTTCCGTTCTTCAATCAATCGCCAGGAGCCACGGACGAAGATATTTACCTTCACCGCAATCCTCCGCAGCAGCATTGAAAATTCCAGACCGCTTCCTGGTTTATATAACTATAGCACGCAGTCGCGCTATAGTTAATCTGAACCAAGAAAAGATCAAGAATGTTCAATGCTGCTGTGGAGGATTGCAATCAGCACTCATTTTGATGAGTTTGTTTTGCTGCGTGACTTCAATCCAGTACTTGTTTTACTCAACCTCAGTCACACCAGACTCCGACTCTCTGTGAGGGCAAGCAGTCTAAATCCCTACGAGGCAGGATGGGAATTTCCCACTATGCAGTTCACATACCGTCACCTTCCAGCTACAAAACTATACTAACAGAAGAGTTTATGATACTAAGCACTTGATTGACAGCTGAAATGTAAGGTGTTACAGACTGGATAATAAGAAATAGGGGACAGATGAACAAAAATGGTACAGTGATAGTTGGGAAGAATTATAGTTTCCAGTAATGGGCAACTAAAAAACAAATTTCCTCCAGCCAAGTTGTGTGTCAATGAGCATATAACTTGGACAACTGTAGGAAACCATAAAAACTGCAAGAAATTATACATGTTGTACATTGGGAGCTATGTTTCTTTTATACATAATCCGAAGAGTTAGAATAAGACATGTAATACCCCAGAATGAACTAGAAAACCCAGAATGCTTCACAGGGAAATAGTGCCGACAAGCAATAAAGAGAAATGGAAATTAAACTTACAAGTGTCCTATGGCTTCTATGTAACTCAGTTCTGGCTGGGAATTCTTGGCATAGATGATATGTTCACTCCCCCACCAGTCTGATGCCAATCTGTCTGCACAGCACCGCTTTTTTACCCTATGTAATAAGGAAACAAATAGATCTGATTACATTACCACACAACCCTGTAAGTGGCACAGGCACTGATGCCTGGAAATTATAAAACACCACCTGTAACTCACACTGTGTCTAAACTGCACTGCCCAACAACCAGACAAGTTTACAACAAACACCAATAGAAATAAAGGATTCCCTTTGTCCAAGTGAACGCCAACTCCAATAAGACAAGCAGCATCTCCTGGTCTCACTTAATGCTTTAAAAGCAAAGTTCATTTTTATGGTGAATTAATAATTTAATATGATTAACTGTATATATTCCTTTCCAACCAGAATAGGCAAAACTCATCACCAACAAAAAATTCAGTGCTTTAAATCAAATAAAAAACTACATATTAAATTATTATCCCTTTAATTAAATAAAGCCTGTGCATCAGAATATTCTGTTACTGTTCACTAAAGTTCGCAATAATCCCAGTGACACAGGTCATAGAATTGCAACTAGACAATAAAAAGTGTATTACCGTATATGTATCTGAACTCACCTCCCAAGCTGTACCCACTATAGAACTTCCTCTAAGCCCCACCCACTACAGCCATAAATAGAGTCAGCTTACCGATCAATACTACATAATCGATGGGACATCTCCCCACACAAGTATATCTGTTGTATTCAATAGACCAACTGGACTTGAAGTTTAGTTTTCTGAAGACGTTTCGCTAGTCATCCGACTGGCTTCTCAATTCAATAAGACTTGTACGCCCTTAACACTTGGCTGTGATATGCTAATGTGGATTTTCCAGGGTACATAATTGGCAGATTCTTGTACGAGTTATTCTGAATTGAGAAAGCCAGTCGGATGACTATCAAAACTCTCAAGAACTACATTTCAAGTCCAGTTGATCTAATTGAATACATCAGATACCATGACCTGGTGAATGAGAACCTTCTCAAGCAGTTCTTGAAGACGTTTTGCTAGTCATCCGACTGGCTTTCTCAATTCAGAATGCTTGTACAGAGCTGTGGCAATTATCAGCCAATTCCTTGGGTGAGGACTCAGCGTGTACCTGCATCTTATGATAAAGGACATATCTTTGAAGATTGAAGTTAACATATTGGCAAAGGAACGTGACTGGTTCAAGAGAGGTTTCAAGAGTCCACTTATGTGAAAATAAAGAAACCAAGCCTAAAGAGAGGTGGGGGGGTTCAAACCCAACTGTCTGCCATGTACATGCTGTTTTAACACCTTACTCAGGCATTCCTATAACAGCTCTTAGCCACTATGCAATCACGCCCTTAACACCTGGCTGTGATATGCTAATTGGGATTTTCCAGGGTACATAATTGCCACAGATTCTTGTACAAGTCATTCTGAATTGAGAAAGCCAGTCGAGATGACTAGCGAAACGTCTTCAGAACTAAACTTCAAGTCCAGTTGATCTAATTGAATAGAACAGAATAACCTGACCTGATGAGAGAACCTTCACAGACTACTCCCACACACAGGGAAATATTGTAGCACTCCTTGTTGTGATTGTATATAATTAATGCATGTTTAACCCCATGATACCAGAAAGTTAAAAAACAGTACAATAGTGACCTATAATACAACTTCACGTGCATAACCTATATGTAAACCATTGGTGTCTATATATGAAATTACATGGACATACCTGCCCCAGGCCTCTCTCAAAAAATCCTATCCAATGTTAGTCTTTTAACCAGCAATATAGGCCGTAATGTGGAAAAATTAAGGGCAGAAGGTATTTGTTGGTTCAAGTCACTGCATGCAGTCAGCAAATGGGCGTTCACGCGCCCAGATAACAATTATAGGATGACTAAGGGAATTCAGTCAGAAACGCACCAGGATCTTCTGTCGTTATTATTCAAGGTTTAATGTGACAATAATATATCGTTCTTCCACCTTGATCCATGATATCCTGTGTGTGATCATGTTTCACCCCAGCATAAAATCCATACACTTACCCCTATTTTTAATAGTTCTGAATTTAAGTATATAAGGTAAACCAAGGCGTATAAAATATAGCACTGCCTATTCTGGAAGGAAAGGTGTATGTGCATGTGATATTAAATATATTCTTTTATATATTGTGTTGATTGTAAAACTTAAATAAAGATATAATTGCTAATCTGCTGGCTGTCAGACCATACAGGCAACTGGTGGCCATGCACAGAAGGCTTATTTAATAGGAGGAGCCAGTTTTTGACTGCATTCTTAATCTGCAGCAACCATCAGATGTTACCTTTTTACTGGTCTCCTTTAAATAAGGCTTTGAATATGCCCACTTTAAGAGATACATATATTTATTGAAATATTTATACCCAAGCAAACACCTACATCTCTTTCTTAGTCCACATGTGTGTGCCTCACACATCCTTCTGGAGACAAAATGTGTTGTAAATCGGATGTTTTCCTTTTGCAGCAACTCCAATACTTCATTCTGAATGAAACAACAAACAAACAAAGTTGGTCAACATTAAATAAACAAGACAAATCAAAAACATTGTCAGATCCAACGTGTGAAATGTCAACAAATTCCACATCCTTTAAAGGTCCATCGTATTTTACAACTTTCTTTTTTACTGTCTTACTGAAGAACAGGAGGTTAATACACTCTCTCTTACCTCCCGTTCTTCAGTAAATCTTACGGAGAGCAGAGAAACTTACCCGCAGACCCCTCCAGCGCCGGCTTCTCTTACGCCTCTGACACGTCCTCGCTCCTTCGCACTGTGTGCACATGCGTGCATGTAAAGGACTGGGGATGCGTCGGAGTCTCTCTGCAGCGCTGGAACGATCCGGGTAAGTTTCACCTCTCTCTCTCCTGCAAGATTTAAGAAAGTTGTAAAATACGATGGACATACCCTTTAACTGGAGTCAGCCATCCACCGTATCAAACAGGGTAATAAGCCCATCACATGATCTGTACCATAAAAACATCAGTGAGATTTACTCAGAACGCAGCTACTCTGTGTAGATATGCTTGTGAAGGTTCTCATTCATCCGGTCATGGTATATTCTGTTGTATTCAATTAGATCAACTGGACTTGAAATGTAGTTCTTGAAGACGTTTCGCTAGTCATCCGACTGGCTTTCTCAATTCAGAATGACTTGTACAAGAATCTGTGGCAATTATGTACCCTGGAAAATCCCAATTAGCATATCACAGCCAGTGTTAAGGGTGTGATTGGTAGTGGCTGAGAGGAGACCTTACTCTGGGCGTTCCTATAACACCTCTTAGCCACTATCCAATCACGCCCTTAACACCTGCTGTGATATGCTAATTGGGATTTTCCAGGGTACATAATTGCCACAGATTCTTGTCAAGTCATTCTGAATTGAAAAGCCAGTCGGATGACTGACGAAACTCTTCAAGAACTAAACTTCAAGACCAGTTGATCTAATTGAATACAACAGATATCTGTGTAGATCTCTTACCCAAGTGTCTATTGGTAAATCAGCAGCTATTAGCAGGTGTTAAAATGTCACAGGCCATCCCCCCACCTCCAATTACCTGTCCACATTCCCAGCAGTTAAAATCGCTCACTAACATTTACAACCGTGCTGACCTCCCTTAGATATCACACGCAGAAGAGTGCTAAAAGCCCGCCTCCTAGACGCGCAGGGCCATGGTTAACATTACATTGTCATTGGCTGGTGGGAATGTCTGTTACAACCACCTCTCTACTCCTCCTCTGCAGTCAACACCTTAAAATGTCCTGCATAATCAGCTGATCAAGGGTGGGTGAGGAGTGTTTTCTAGCATCTAGCTTTGAGTGACAGAGCGACTAATAAGTTGACTAATAAATGAAAGTGACAGAGGTTTATAATAAGTTGACTAATAAATATACTGAGGATTCATATTTAATCTGGGGTACAGACATACTATAAAAAAATTTTTATGTATGCTGACCTATATTTGCTTGGGGAAAAAAAAAAGTCTATTCCCCCCCCAAACAAAAGTTTCAGGATCAATAGAACCCCCACCCCCTCTGCTTCCATGCACGAAAAGCAGAAGGAGGCAGCCGGGAGGGAACAAAGTAATTTTAGGAGCAGACTTATAAGGTTAAGAGCTTGGTATTGATCCTGATTTTTGTTTGGGGTGGACTTTACAATCATATGTAAAATGCTTACTACACACCAGTACCAATCTCTGAAAAATGACAGAAATCTCTAACATCCTGCGTGTTGTTTTAATAGAAGAGGGTACACACAGTACTGAGCGTTCTCCCTATACACCGCATATACACAGCTAGGGAGAACATTCAGGACTGCATGTTCCCATCACGCGGGCAACTCTCTATACTTTAGTACAGTGGGCCAACCATGCAAGGGAAATTTTCCAAACCAAATGAGGACCCCGATGGCAAAAGTTCATTGGCAATGCTTATTTGTGCGGTACACACATGGCCGAGAAATCTGCGATTCCTGCAGAATTGTCCTTCTCATTATATTACATTATACATGGGTATGATATATCCGAACCACGTTATGGGAGATAAATGTAAATACCAAATAAAATATACCACTAACCCTTCATGAAAGATTGGTACCCCACTGTGGTACTGACAACCTCTTCATTACTATGCGCTCCAGCAAAAGTCTATTAGAAAAACAGAAGAGACAGAAATGAGTGAACTATACATTATGTCAAACGTATGTATGATTTCCTTATGCCATGCAACGGTCACCAATATCCTGTAGATTAAATCCTCCTCTGACACCTTTCCTTTCTGTCAGTCTTTCCACTGGCTGTCTATCATGCAAAAGATTCATCATAAACTGCTTACCCTATCCTATAAAGCACAATACAGCCCCTCCATGCATCTCAGAGCTGATCCACCGTCCCACCCCAGACGCAACCTCTGCCTGCAAACAATATATCCTCTTATAACCCTTGTCATTCTTCCCATGCCCGCATTTAGGACTTTGCTTGTACTACCCCTCTTCTCTAAGACCCTTTCCTCTGTCAGTCATTCATCATCCCTTAATACCTTCAACACGTAACCTTAAACCCACCTCTTCAGGCAAGCATATAACCTGGCCTAAACATTACCCCCTTACTACTCCCAACCTGCCTTTAACACTGCCAATCTATTTACATCACCTTATTGTCTCACCCCCATTTCCTCTAGTCTGTAAGCTCTTTGGGCAGGGTCCTCTCTCCTATTGTATCATGGTATTGTAAGTAACTCATCCCCCCGTTGTAATTATTTATGTATTACCTTGTGTAATATTTATGACTTTGTATATATATATTAGCCGTATGTAAAGTATACTATGTCTTGTAAAGCGCCACCGAAGAGGTTGGTGCTATATTAATCCATAATAATAAAAATAACAATAACTGTTGCAGTTCTAAGAACCCATGGTGAGGGCCCGTGGTTCAGGGCCTCATCCTGGTACTATAACATGGCAGGATGAAATTGACCTCTATATTTTTTAAGACCACTGATCACAAACAATAAGATAATACAACTTTTTGTAATTTTAGATACTGCTCAGAGTAGGAGCCTTTTTGAGACACACTTGACACCATGTGTCTTAAATAGAATTTTTTGATTAGTTTGTATTTTTTGTGTTTTTTGTCTTTAGAAATTGAGAATGATTCCATTAACTTTAAATACTTGCATGAATAGAACTATACAAATTTGATATAATAACGTACCTTTAGACAGCCACCATTTTTGCAAGCAGTTCCACTTGATTTCATCTGTTTCTTCATCTATATAAAATAAAAGGCAATCCCTTACTTAACAATACAAACACAGAAAACATAATCATGCATATCCTAGGCCCCATACAATATCATATTATCTGCCACTGGCATACATTATAAACAAGGGTTTTAGTATACATTACTGTGATCACTGAATGAAAAGCCTTCCAACCACGTCAAGGTAACCCCAGTCTGGAAGGTCCTAACTTCTAACCTTTTCACTCCAATTACCATTAGCAAACTTTACATTTCTCGTAAGAAATGCAAAGTTTATGAATCGTAATTGAAGTAAAAAAGGTTAGAAGTTAGGACCTTCCAGACTGGGGTTACCTTGTGTTGTTGAAAGGCTTTTCATTCATGTGATCACAGTAATGTATACTAAAACCCCTTAGTATATAAAGTATGCCAGCGTGCAGATAATATGTATTGTATGGGCCTAGGAATGTGCATTGATTATCTTTTCTATGTTTGTATAAATGTTTGACCAGATCAGTTGCCCTTCCGCTAAATGTAGTTGTAAATTAGCCTAATTGGAGTGCTTCCACAATCCTTGTTCTATGTACTTACTTACAATTAGTGCAGACCACATACCGTTCCCCAATCAAGGGTAATAGAAATGTAGTGTCTACAGAAACATCTAACCAAAGCATCTCATTGGATCTGACAAAATCAATTCCCACAGTGATCCCAATGTATTTACCAACACGGCAGTGAAATAATTTTTCCACGCAACTTTATTTTTTTTTTTAAAGCACTGTGCTATTGGCTTACAATGACTGCTAGGGTAAGCCAATCTCCTTAAATGTATTACCTGTTACTGTTTTGACCATTTTCTCGCAGAAGTTTCAGTTTATCCAGACTTCCTTAATGATGCAGAGATCTTCATCTGTAACTTTCCCATGGGCTCATTGGCACGGGAAAAGGAGATTTTGTTTAGAATAAAAAACCCACAATTTTTACACGAAAATCAATTAAAGGTGACACACTAAAATGAAGTTCAATGTCAAGAAAGAGAATTTAACATGCCTTGTGTTGTACTTGCAGTTTTGGAATGTTTAAAAAGACATATAATTTGTAAAAGTTTGAAAGTTCTCCTACAGCAATCTGTTACAATTAACTGGGCATTATACAGGGGCAATCTTAGCTGGGCTTAAGTACAGGGGCAATCTTAGCTGGGCATTAAGTACAGGGGCAATCTTAGCTGGGCATTAAGTACAGGGGCAATCTTAGCTGGGCATTAAGTACAGGGGCAATCTAGCTGGGCATTATACAGGGCATCTTAGTGGGCATTAAGTACAGGGCGCAATCTTAGCTGGGCATAAGTACAGGGCAATCTTAGCTGGCATTATTTTTTTGTTGAAGTTAATGGAACGTTTCTTTTTTCAACTCAAAATAAACTGTGTAAATATAATACCTAATACAATATAATCCAGTGATCTGTATTAAGTAATGTCGGACCAATAATTAAGCCTTGTACACATATATAGGATGGCGATACAACCTAACGAATGAGTGTTGGCGGTAATAATCTCACTTGTTTATACGTTGCGTTGGGTGTTGTTCGTTTGTTCCGCAGTGGCGGCTTTCCGAAACTACGCCTAAGAGCAACGCATACAGTACAATTATTGGCTGAAACAGCCTTTGCCACATGTGTGCGCAGCTCTAGCCTCGACCAAGTCATCAGACTGGTCCACGAGGCTTAGGTATTGGTCTGAATTTCTGTTAATCACACAAACCAACCCTAAAGCAGCAGGGGGGCATATAAACCCCCCACCCCTACAAGTAGAACAGTTTACTGCTCCACTCTATCTATAGCCTGGACTAATAACAGGGACTTAACAGCACTGATCTCTTACCACAGGGTTGGGATTGTCAGAGGGAGCCAACACACTGGAACAACAGAGTAACTCATTTAGATCCTTCCATGCACCCATAACACAATGTGGCAGCATAAGCACATTGACTTACATACAGAGCGTGCAGCCCTTTTGCAGCCTTGGGGATCTTGCGAGAAGTGAATGCAGATTATGTTAACTTGAGAGAGTGTTAGAAAGGGGTCTTGACCAGCATTTTCTGGTGGAGTTTATTTCTGACCTTGGTGCCGGGCCAAGCACGGTTTTAAAGATATACAGGGTTATCAATAAAAGTTCTTATCGTTTAAAATGGTGCTAATTTTACCCCAACCATCATCAGATCTTATTTAACATTTCAAAGCTAACATCTGATTGGTTAGGGCAAAATTAGCACCATTTTAAATGATAAGAACCTTTATTGAATCTCCCTGATAATTTACAGGATAGTCATGGTTCTTGACCATTATAATGACTTAATCGACTGTTATTCACCATCATAAATGCCTAGATTTTTTAATTACACTTACTTACATTGTTAACATTTATATGAATATATGCAATATGAATATCCACAATAAGTTCTACGACCTCGGCCTCTTTATTAATTCCACAGGTTTGGGGTTGGTAATTTGCTCATTAAATTTTGGTTTTAAATCTGCTAATTCATTTTTTCAGACGTTTTAACTTGAGGTTTCACTGGTTCAGGAGGCTTCTCGTTATTGTGCTTTCCCACTGTACACACCCTGCTTACACATACACAGGCAGAAAAGTTAGCACTTGCGTAAACGATGGCTTTGGTTTGTTTTTAGGGCACACGAGAAGCTGTAAATCACAAAGCTGCACATTGCACAAACGTAATTATATATAGAAAGAAAAAACAAAACTAGTCTACGTGGTGCTTGGAACGTTGATACATTTTCTGTACACAATGAATGAACTTAGACACTTACAGCAATGTTTAAAAATCCAGAATCCGTTGTCCTCCGTTTTGCAGCACGACCAGCCCTGTGCAAAACAAGAACCAGGGAAAAATTAGCACAGAATTTAGGTTTCCTGAGAAAAATTTCACATATTCTCACATATACCTTTAAAGCATCATGAAACACAGGAACACCAGGGTGATAAGTACACGAGCCTGCAAAAAAGTTAAACATTACAGTTAGCTGACAAACATATGCGCAGAAGCATACAGAATACTCACAAACATACTCCCATACACGTGTACAGTACTGACCCGGCCCAACTATTTTGCACAAATGTAACAAGCGTAATGCTGATCGCAAACCATGAGCTGGAACGGAATGTGCGGGAAAGTCTGCAGGTAATCTAGGTAAATGCTTCATTCAATGTTAATGGATTCAACAGTTATGACATAATTCGTATGGCCATTTTAGCCCTGTGATACCATGGAATGTTTGTGTTTGTTTCCAATCTTTCTTTGTCCAATGTGGGCGTCTTTATCGGCAAAGGATTATGACAGGCAGACCTTGGAAATTTTAATATTGCGATTTGTTGGAGGTAGCCCCACCTCATGCTTCCTAAAGCACCACACACTGGAGATCAGTGAATATCAGAGAGGAGAGGTCCAGTGTGCAGGACCCTGGGGAATCAGAGTGGAGGGGTGCAGTGTGCAGGGTACTGCGTTATCAAGAAGGAATGCAGTGTGCAGGATTCTGGGGTATCAAGAGGAAGGGTGCAGTGTGCAGGTACTGGGGTTCAGAAGAGGGGTGCCAGTGTGCCAGATAATGGGGTATCAGAGGAGGGGTGCAGTGTGAGGGTACTGGGGTATCAGAAAGGAATGCAGTGTGCAGGGTACTGGGGTATCAGAGAAGGAATGCTTAGTGGCAGGGTACTGGGATCAGGAAGGAATGCAGTTGTGCAGGTACTGGGGTATCAGAGGAGGGGTTCAGTGTGGCGTTATCTGGTTATAGGAGGGGTGCAGAGTACCGGTGTACTGGGTTATCAGAGGAGGGTTGCAGTGTGCAGGGTTCTTGGGTATCAGAGAAGGAATACAGGATTATGGGGTATCAGAGAGGAAGAGTGCAGTGTGCAGGGTACTGGGGTATCAGAAGAGGTGCAGTGTGCCGGATAATGGGTATCAGAGGAGGGGTGCAGTGCGCAGGGTACGGGGTCTCAGAGAAGGGGTGCAGTGTGCAGGGTACCAGAGAGAAGGGCACAGTGTGCAGGGTACTGGGGTATCAGAGGAGGGGTGCAGTGTGCAGGGTTATTAGAGAGGAGGGTGCGTGTGCGGTACTGGGTATCCGAGAAGGATGCAGTGTGCAGGGTACTTGGGTATCGAGAGGAGGGTTTCAGTGTGCAGGGTGCTGGGGTATCAGAGGAGGGGTGCAGTGTACCGGTTACTCGTTAGCAGAGGAGGGGTGCAGTGGACAGGGTACTTGGTATCAGTTCAATGAATCAATAGGTGTATAAATCCAATGGTATTTTCAGTGCTCTACCCTCACACCGTTCCGTACCCAGCGGTCACCAACTATAACATCAAAAGATAGAAAGGGAGCCCACACAGCAATCAATACTGCAACAATTTAATAGCAATCCTTTCTCAAGCAATGTGCAAACAGTGAATGGGTTTAAATAGACAACAACCTCCACCCCTGTTCAGAGAGTTTCAACCAGGTGTAGCCTTATTCGTCAGTGTCCAACTTCCTAATTAAAAAACAAAGTGCAATTCTCTATCAAGACAGTCCAAAGTGTAAACAATAGAGAATGGCACTGTTTTGTTTTTTAATTAGGAAGTTGGACACGGACGAATATGAACTACACCTGGTTGAAATCCTCTGAACAGGGGTGGAGAGTTGTTGTCTATTTAAACCCATTCACTTGTTTGCACATTTGCTTGAGAAAGGACCCTGTGTGGTCCGAACATGTTGCTATTAAATTGTTGCAGTATTGATTGCTGTGTGGTGCTCCCTTTCTATCTTTTGATGTATACTTGGGTATCAGAGAAGGAATACAGTGTGCAGGGTACTTGGTATCAGAGGAGGGGTTCATGTGCAGGGTACTGGGTATCAGAGGTGGTGCAATGTGCAGGGTACTGAGGTATCAGGAGGGGGGTGCAGTGTGCAGGTACTGGGGTATCAGAGAAAAATGCGTGTGCAGGGTACTGGGGTATCAGAGAAGGAATGCGTGTGCAGTTACTGGGTATCAGAAAGAATGCAGTGAGCAGGGTACTTGGTATCAGAGAAGGAATACAGTTGCAGGTACTTGGGTATCAGAGGAGGGTTCAGTGTGCAGGGTACTGGGGTATCAAGGTGGGATGCAATGTGCAGGGTACTGAGTCTAGAGGAGGGTGCAGTGTGCAGGGTACTAGGGTATCAGAGAAAATGCAGTGTGCAGGGTACTGGGGTATCAAGAAAGGAAGCAGTGTGCAGGGTACTTGGGTATCAGAGAAGGAATGCAGTGTGAGGGTACTTGGGTATCAGAGGAGGTGTGCAGTGTGCAGGGTACTGGGGTAGCAGAAAAAGATAATGCAGTGGTGCCAGGGTACTGGGGATCAGAGAAGGAATGCAGTGTGCAGGTTACTTGGGTATCAGAGAAGGAATCAGTGTGCAGGTCTTGGGTATCAGAGGAGGGGTTCAGTGTGCAGTAGGGTACTGGTATCAGAGAAGAAATGCCTGTGCAGGGTAACTGAGGTATCAGGAGGGGTTGCAGTGTGCAGGGTCTGGGGTATCAGAGAAGAAAGCAGTGTGCAGGTACTGGGGTATCAGAGAAGAAATGCAGTGTGCAGGGTACTGGGGTATCAGAGAAGGAATGCAGTGTGCAGGGTACTGGGGTATCAGATAAGAAATGCAGTTGCAGGGTACTGGGGTATCAGAGAGGGGTGCAGTGTGCGGGTACTGGGGTATCAAAAGAATGCCGTGTGCAGGTACTGGTGTATCAGAGAAGGAATGCAGTGTGCAGGTCTACTTGGGTATCAGAGAAGGAATGCAGTGTGCAGGGTAACGGGGTTCTAGAGGAGGGGTGCAGTGGTGCAGGGTACGGGGGTAATCAGAGAAGAAATGCAGTGTGCAGGTACTGGGGTATCAGAGAAGGAATGCGTGTGCGGGTACTGGGTATCAGAGAAGAATACAGTGTGAGGTACTGGGTATCGAGGAGGGGTTCAGTGTGCAGGGTACTGGGTATCAGAGGTGGATGCAATGTGCAGGGTACTGAGGTATCAGAGGAGGGGTGCAGTGTGCAGGGTACTGATCAGAGAAGAAATGCGTGTGCAGGGTACTGATGGTATCAGAGAAGAATGGCAGTGTGCAGGGTACTGGGGTATCAGAGAGGAATGCGTGTGCGAGGGTACTGTGTATCGAGAAGGAATGCAGTGGAGGGTACTATGGTACAGAGGAGGGATGCAGTGTGCAGGGTACTTTGGTATCAGAGGAGGGGTGCAGTGTGCAGGGTACTGGGGTATCAGAGAAGAAATGCAGTGTGCAGGGTACTGGGGTATCAGAGAAGGAATGCAGTGTTGCAGGGTACTTGGGTATCAGAGGAGGGGTTCAGTGTGCAGGGTACTGGGTATCAGGGGAGTGGTGCAGAGTACTGGCTACTGGTTTATCAGAGGAGGGTTGCAGTGTGCAGGGTCTGCGGGGTATCAGAGAAGGAATCATTGTGCAGGATTCATGGGGTATCAGAGAGGAATGTCATGTGCAGGGTACTGGGGTACAAAGATGGGTGCAGTTGCAAGTAATGGGGAATCGAGGAGGGGGGTTCAGTGTGCAGGGTACTGGGTATCAGAGAAGGAATGCAGTGTGCAGGATTCTGGGGTATCAGAGAGGAAGGGTGCAGTGTGCAGGGTACTGGGTATCAGAGAAGGGGTGCAGTGTGCCTGATAATGGGTATCAGAGGAGGGTGCAGTGCGCAGGATACTGGGGTATCAGAAAAGGGGTGCAGGTTGCAGGGTACTGGGGTATCAGAGAAGGAATGCAGTGTGCAGGATTCTGGGGTATCGAGAGGAATGCATGTGCAGGATTCTGGGTATCAGAGAGAAGGTGCAGTGTGCGGGTATGGTTGTATCAAAGAGGGTGGCAGTGTGCCGGATAAATGGGGTATCAGAGGAGGGGTGCAGTGTGCAGGGTACTGGGGTATCAGAGAAGGGTGCGTGTGCAGGGTACCAGAGGAAGGGGCACAGTGGTGCAGGGTACTCGGGGTATCAGAGAGGAGTGGTGCAGTGTTATTAGAGAGGACGGTGGCAGTGTGCAGGTGTTCTGGGTATCAGAGGAGGGGTGCATGTACCGGTACTCGGTTATCAGGAGGGGTGCAGGGACTTGTTTATCAGAAGAAGGTACAGTGTGCAGAGGGTACTTGGGTATCAGAGAAGAATACAGTGTGCAGGGTACTTGGGTATCAGAGAAGGATACAGTGTGCAGGGTACTTGGGTATCGGAGGGGTTCAGTGTGCAGGGTACTGGGTATCAGATGTGGTGCATGTGCAGGGTACTGAGGTATCAGAGGGGGTGCGGTGTACTGGGTATCAGAGAAGGAATGCAGTGTGCGGGTACTTTGGGTATCAGAGAAGGAATGCCGTGTGCAGGGTGCTTGGGTATCAGAGGAGGGATTCAGTGTGCAGGACTGGGGTATCAGAGGAGGGTGCGAGTACCGGGTACTGGGTTTCAGAGGAGGGTTGCAGTGTGCAGGTTACTTGGTATCAGAGAAGAATACAGTGTGCAGGGTACTTGGGAATCAGAGGAGGGGTTCAGTGTGCAGGGTACTGGGGTATCAGAGGTGGGATGCAATGTGCAGGGTACTGAGTACAAGAGAGGGGTGCATGTGCAGGGTCCTGGGGTATCAGAAGAGGGGTGCAGTGGTGCCGGATAATGGGGTACAGAGGAGGGGTGCAGTGCGCAGGATACTGGGGTATCAGAAAAGGGGTGCAGTTGTGCAGGTACTGGGGTATCAGAGAAGGAATGCAGGTGCAGATTCTGGGGTATCAGAGAAGGAATGCAGTGTGCAGGATTCTGGGGTATCAGAGAGGAAGGTGCAGTGTGCAGGGTACTGGTGTATCAAGAGGGGGTGCAGTGTGCCGGATAATGGGGTATCAGAGGAGGGGTGCAGTGTGCAGGTACTGGGTATCAGAGAAGGGGTGCAGTGTGCAGGTACCAGAGAGAAGGGGCCACGTGTGCAGGTACTGGGGTATCAAGAGGTGGTGCAGTGTTTATAGAGAGGACGGTGCAGTGTGCAGGGTTTCTGGGGTATCAGAGGGGGTGCATTGTACCGGTACTCGGTTATCAGAGGAGGGGTGCGGGTACTTGGGTATCAGAGAAGAATACAGTGTGCAGGGTACTTGGGTATCAGAGAAGGAATACATGTGCAGGGTACTTGGGTATCAGAGAAGGATACATGTGGCAGGGTACTTGGGTATCAGGAGGGTTCAGTGTGCGGTACTGGGGTTCAGAGGTGGGATGCAATGTGCAGGGTACTGAGGTATCAGAGGAGGGTGCAGTGTAGGGTTATAGAGGAATGCCAGTGTGCGGTGTACTTGGTTACAGAGAAGGAATGCCGTGTGCAGGTGCTTGGGTATCAGAGAGGGATTCATTTGCCAGGTACTGGGGTATCAGAGGAGGGTGCAGAGTACCGGGTACTGGGTTATCAGGGAGGGTTGCAGTGTGCAGGTTACTTGGGTATCAGAGAAGGAATACAGTGTGCAGGTACTTGGGAATCGAGGAGGGGTTCAGTGTGCAGGGTACTGGGTACAAGAGGTGGATCAATGTGCAGGGTACTGAGGTATCAGAGAAGGGGTGCAGTGTGCAGGGTACTGGGGTATCAGAGGTGGGATGCAATGTGCAGGGTACTGAGGTATCAGAGGAGGGGTGCAGTGTGCAGGGTACTGGGGTATCAGAGAAGGCGTGAAGTGTGGCAGGGTACCAGAGAGAAGGGGCGCAGTTGCAGAGTACTGGGGTATCAGAGAGGAGCGGTGCAGTGTGCAGGGTACTGGGGTATAGAGTGGATGGGTACAGGGTGCAGGGTTATTAGAGATAGGGGGTACAAGGGTATGTGGTATTAGAGAGAAGGGGTACAGGGTATGTGGTATTAGAGAGGAGGGGTGCAGGGTACTGGGGTATTAGAGAGGAGGGGTACAGGGTGCAGGATATTGAGGGGAGGGTGCCAGTGTGTAGGGTCATGGGGTATTAGAGAGGAGGGGTGCAGTATACGAGGTGGCTCTGGCGCTATTAGAAGATTGGGGTGTAGGGTACTGGGGTATAAGCAGTGATGGGTACTTATTACGATGTGGAGGGTATTAGAGTGGATTGGGTACTGGGGTATTAAGCGTGATGGGGTATTAAGATTAGATGGGATGGGGTACTCGGGGTATAAGAAGTGATGGGGTGCATGTAACTGGGGTACTAGAAAGAGGTGGTGAAGTGTTAGTGTAGGGTACTACAACCTGCCATAACAACGTCCACTGGAAGACAGTTCCATAGCTTTACCATTCTCACAGTGACAAACCCTTTCCGAACTCTACTTTATGTATCAATACCAGTAACTTGCAACATTCCTTGTTTGCAGAAACTCATCCAGCTTTCTTTTGAAACTGACCAATGAACCTGCCATAACAACGTCCACTGGAAGACAGTTCCATAGCTTAGATAAGAATAAACGAGCCTGCCAATAATGTAATAAAGAATAAACGATGGCCTCCAATCAATGATAATAAAATAATAAGATGCCTCCAATATATAATATAAAGAATAAAGATGCTCCAAATGATATTAAGAATAAAGATAACCTCCATAATATAAAGAATAAAGATGCCTCCAATAATGATAATAAGAATAAAGATGCCTCCAATAATAGATAATAAGAAAAAATAGAGATGCCTCCAATAATAGATAATAAGAATAAAGATGCCTCCAATAATATATAAATAAAGATCTATAATATGTACTCCAAATTATAATAAGAATAAGAATGTCTCCAATAATGATAATAAAGAATAAAGATGCCTCCAATATAAAAACTCAATAATAAGATAAGATGCTCCATAATGACTAATAGAATAAAGATGCTCACAATGATATTATAATAAAGAATAAGAGATTCCTCCAATAATAATAATAAAGAATAAAGATGCCTCCAATAATATAATAAGATGAATACAAATAAAGATGCCTCCAAGTAATATAATAAAGAATAAAGATGACTCCAATAATAATAATAAAGAATAAAGATGCCTCCCAATATATATAATAAGAATAAAGATTCATAATGATATAAGAATAAGATGCCTCCCAATAATAATAGAATAAGATGCTTCCAATAATAATAATAAAGAATAAAGATGCCTCCAATATATAATAAAGAATAAAGATGCCTCCAATACTATAATAAAGAAAAGATGCCTCCAATATGAAATAAAGAATAGATGCCTCCCCAATAATGATAATAAACGAATAAAGTGCCTCCAATAATGATAATAGAAGAATAAAGATGCCTCCAATAATGAATAATAAAGATAAATGAATGAAGACGCCTCCAATAATGTATAAAGAATAAAGATGCCTCCAATAAATGATATAAGATAAGAATAAAGATGCTCCATAATATAATAAAGAATAAAGATGGCCTCCAATATGAGAATAAAGAATAAAGATGCCTCCAATATGATATAAAGATAAAGATGCCTCAATAATTAATAAAGAATAAAATGCCTCCAATAATGATATAAAGAATAATATGCCTCCCAATGATATAAGAATAAGATGCCTCAATAAATAATATAAGAATAAAGATGCCTCCAATAATGATAATAAAGAATAAGATGCCTCCATAATAATGATCTAAAGATAAAGATGCCTCCAATAATGATAAAAAGAATGAATGAGCCTCCAATAATGATTAAAGAATAATAAAGATTCCTCAATAATAAATAATAAAGAATAAAATTGCCTCCAATAATGAAATAAAGAATAAGATGCCTCCAATAATGATAAGATCTAAAAATAAAGATAGCTCCAATGAATAAATAAAGAATAAAGATGCCTCCAATAATGGATAAAAGAAAAAAGATGCTCCAATAATGAAATAAAGAATAAGATGCTCCAATAATGAAATAAAGAATAAAAGATGCCTCCAATACAATATAATAAGGAATAAAGATTCCTCCAATAATGAATATAAGAATAAAGATGCCTCCATAATAATAAATAAAGATGCCTCCAAATGATATAAAGAATAAAAGATGCCTCCAATATGATATAAAGAAATAAAGATGCCTCCAATAATATAATAAAGAAAATGCTCTCCATAATGATATAAAGAATAAAGAGCCTCCAATATATAATAAAGAATAAAGATGCCTCCAATAATAATTTAAAGAATAAAAGATGCCTCCATATGATATAAAATAATGATGCCCATATAAAAAGAATAAGATGCCCTCCATAATGATAATAAAGATAATATGCTCCATAAGATATAAATAAAGGCCTCCAATAATGATAATAAAGAATAAAGATGCCTCCAATAATGAATAATAAAGACTAAAAGATGCTCCTAATAATATAATAAAGAATAAAGATGCCTCCATAATGATGATAAAGAATAAAGATGCCTCCAATAATGATAATAAAGAATAAGATGCCTCCAATAATGATAATAAAGAATAATAAGATGCCTCCAATAATGATAATAAAGAATAAAGATGCCTCCAATAATAAAATAAGAATAAAGATGCCTCCATAATATAATAAGAATAAAGATGCCTCCAATATATAATAAAGAATAAAGATGCCTCCAATGAAATAATAAATAAAGATCCAATAATAATGATATGATTCCTCCAATAATGATAATAAAGAATAAAAGATGCCTCAATACTATAATAAAGAATAATGATGCCTCCAATAATGTATAATAAAGAATAATAGCCTCCAGTAATGAGAATAAAGAATAAAGAGCCTCCAATAATGATAAATCCCAAAGATGGCCTCATATATAAAAGAATAAAGATGCTCCAATAATGAATATAAGAATAAAGATGCTCCATTATGATATTAAGAAAAGAGCTCCTCCAATAATGATAATAAGAATAAAGATGCCCCAATAATGATAATAAAGATGTCCTCCATTATGAAATAAGTAAAGAAATAAAGATTGCTCCAATATAATAATTATTAATAATAAAAAAATAGAGAATCAATGCTGGTTTGGAGGATGCTCAAAATGCTCTGTTATAGGGAATACACTCAGTACTTATCGGCATATTTATAAAGGGCCGACTAACGCCCAAAAATTACTCGCCAGCACATTGCAACTATAGATGCCAAACTTTCGAAAAGTTCGGTCTTTTTCGAACTTCGAACTATATTGGAAAGTTCAAACGATCGAAAACCGGACCCATTATAAGTCGATGGGAGTCAAATAGTTCGAAAAGTTCTAATGAAATACAATAAAATATCATGGGTAATCTAATGTAAATGGCTTGGGACCTGGGAAATGGTCTGGGAACATGTTCTGAATATCCAGGACATTTAGGGTATCGAAAAATCAAATTTTACGTCTCACTCCGCTGCTATTTTTCAAGCTCATTCGCGCCTAGGTACCATGTACATTTTATTCACGGATTCGATGCTCGCAGTATAGGCTTTAATGGACTTTCTCGTAGATTCGATGTTCCGCGCCTAATACCATGGACATTTTACTTGTGGGATTGATGCTCGCGTATAAGTTTTAATGGACCCTTTACTCAAGGATTTGATGCTCACGTATAGGTTTTAATGGACACTTTACTCGCGAATTCGATGCTCGCGTTCGTGCCTATATACACATGGACATTTACTCCGGATTC
The DNA here is from genome assembly GCA_019447015.1 of Hymenochirus boettgeri. Taxonomy (NCBI): domain Eukaryota; kingdom Metazoa; phylum Chordata; class Amphibia; order Anura; family Pipidae; genus Hymenochirus; species Hymenochirus boettgeri. The sequence goes on along the minus strand of CM033470.1, from coordinate 328,567,513 downwards.
GATGCTCGCTTAAGGTTTTAATGACCCTTTACCTCGCGGATTTGATCTCGTGTATAGGTATAAAGGCATTTTACTCGCACATTTCGAACGGTCGAACTTCGATATTTATCGAAAGTCCGAAAATATCGAAAATCCAGGTCCGGGATGTAGAGTACCGTACCGCCACGAAGGGAGTTCAAATCCCAATATATATATATAATCCCCTCCTCCGGTACCCCCTAGGAGGGAAGTATCCCCCCCCGCCCTCGGACCATCCACAGCGCGACCCTTCCAGCAGCCCCTCAATTTTTCAATGCTTGTTATACAATACCTTACAGTACTGTTAACATGTGATACCAACATTGAAAATTGACCAATCAGATTGGATTTAGGACTTTCTGCAAAACTATATAAAGAGCTGCAATCCTCCGCGGAGCTCAGAAGTCTCGCAGTAGATGGCAGAAGAAAGAAGAGGCCAGCAACATGGGCTCTGTTTGAGGCCGGTTGTGCCGTGGTGTTTGTATCGCGAATCAAGAACCCCGTAACATCAGCCTCGTTGAGGCCACCGGCGCCGGAGGTACCTATGGCCTCAGCAAGCTGTGTCACCAAGGAAGACAGAAATGCCACCCAAGGGCTCCTGGTTCTAGCTCGGGACCCCCAACAAAGGCATTCTCAGTGCCACAGCCCCTAATAGGGCCGAGCTGCGGGACCCCTAAGCCGAAAGGGCACTTATCAGAGCCGCAAGGGACTTTAAAGTGTCGCAAGGGCCCTGATGGGGCCGGGGAGGGGGGGGAGGTTCTGGGTTCGAGCTGTTAATAAATTAATCGCGTTAATAGCGATTTTGGCAAAACTAAACTACAAGTCCAGTTGATAAAACTGAATATCACAGATATACCATGACCTTGATAAATGAGAACCTTCACAGATATACCATGACCTGGATGAACATTAAGCTTCACAGATATTCCAAGATCTTGATAATTAGAACCATTATAGATATGCCATTACCTGGATGAATGAGAACCTTCAAAAATAACCATGACCTGGATAAAATGAGAGCCTTCACAGATATCCATGACCTGGATGAATGAGAACCATCACAGATATACCATGACCTGGATGAATGAGAACCTCACAGATATACCATGATCTGGATGAAAGCGAGCCTTCACAATATTCCATGACCTGGATGATAAAGAACCTTCACAGATATACCATGACCTGTATGAATGAGAACCTTTAGATATACCATGACCTGATGAATAAGAACTTTTAAAAACGTTCCACTCTATGGGCAATATTTATAACCTCAGAATCGTAAAAGTCATTTAGTTATATTTCTGTGCAAGGTACGGATTGGCATTTTTTCATGTGAAATTCATGGTGAGTGGACTGCAACTTACATATTCATTCATGGTCACATCTACCATTAGGCAGACTGAGGCATTTGACTCAGGCGGCGACCCGGCCCTGAAGAAGAAAGGCGGCAGACAGGCAGTTGTATTAAAAAAAAAAAATTTCCTTGACCAGTCAAGAATAAAAAGGATTTTTCCTAGTCACGATATGATTTGTTAAATCCTTTAATTTGTATGTATTGTAACAGTTGAACCAACATGTAAAGCACAGGCTAAAAAAGTTAATTTGATTTGAGCAGCAAAAAACCTGAAAGGAGCAATATGGTAGTGGCAACACAAGCTGTTTGAGAATGGAGGCAATATCTATTTCTAGTCATTTACATTATTGCTAATTGTTTAAATACCTATGTGATAAAAAGTTAAAAATCATAAAACTTTAGCCATGCCCATCCACAAAGCCACACCCATTTTTATGGCGGAGCACAAAAGGGCGCAATAAAGCTGACTTAGGCAGCAAAAACCCTAAAAGTGCCCCTGATTATTTACTACAGATTTGCATATTCCCATGACAACCCAGTGACATCACAATGACATCACTCACAGTGGAGTTATATTTCACTGCACAGTAAAAGATTGCCATTTTTACTTTGAATTGGAGGTGTAGTGGATCACAACCTACAGGAGCTAAAATTATAAGAATACGCATTATAAAAAATTACTTTTCTGTGATTTTTCTAGGTAAAAAAACTTTACTGAGAAATGAATTTTTTCAGAGTTTCTCAGAATGCTATATGCAACATTTTCAGGAAGGTAAAAATGATCTTGGATTTCTCCTCTTTTATTCTTATTTTATTGGACTGTGTCTCCCCCCAGATTTAGAGAGATTCGTACAGACCAATCTGCTGTTACCTAGATAAGGAATCCGTGGAAGTCGCATTGCGTTATATGTGAATTTTGGGACATTTCCCCCATAGACTATAATGGACCATCCTCAAACAGGATTATTCCAAGGTTTCAGGGTCATGTGATCAAATCCAAACTGTCACTGTCTGTATGAAATACTCCTGGGCCCAAGGTTACACTGACACACTTTATTTATTATTGTGCTTTATGTTGTAACTGTTGCTTGTTGTATCATTTTAGGACTGTGACAGAGACACACAGTGTGTAAAGTACAATGTACGGTTATGTTTTAGATTTTAAGTTTGAAATGTGTTTTGTAGCAGGGATGTCCATCTTGTCGTCCTCCAATGTTTACAAACTACAACTCCCACAGCATTCTCTGGCTGCCACCTGCTGTGCTGAATGTTTGAAATCTTCACCTGCATGGTGCAGGAAAACATCTCTTTTAGGGCTAGGCCACACTGTCACACTGTAAACGCCCTCTTAGTTATAAACCTGCCGCAATCACACACATTCCCTTCCAATGTGCAGCCTTTTAAGCCAAATTCAAAGTTTTAACTTTCCCTTTATAGTCCATATTGGCCTCACACTGTGATATACGATAGAAATAGGATTTTTCTCTTTATATCTTCTCCCTTATTTACAATATATATATTGTTTCTCCTCTATGGCATATTTCTGATGATGCTTTATAATGGCAACATTGCAGTATAATAATAAGTAATATAATACTACTTTGTAGGTAATGCAATAGCAGTAAATATGATCTGAGCTTGCCTTTTATCGTATTTTATTTTCTAGACTTGTGAAAAAACAAAATGTCTTCTACCTGGGAACCGACCTGCAGCGTCTACGAAAATCTCCCAACGAGAATCTCCCCAAAGCTCAACCGTAGGGAAGCAGTGTGTGGTGGGGCCTACCGCACCCTTCCCTATTCCGTATGCTTCATGGCCTGGACCGCCCAAGACCCACCCTAGTAATGCCTAGGCCATTCCCATTCCGTACATGGCTCCGCAGTTCAGAATGGCAGACAGATACCCCATACCATGGGGTGGTTAAAGGACCCAGAAGCATTCAAGGTAACCTTCTCACACGGGATAAAAAATTGGTGTCTAATGAATTCAACAGGAAATGATTAATGACCCGAGACCCCAAAGTCTATAAATATTAACTTATTATCCCCTTATTTCAGTCCCCTAAAGAATTTTGACCCTTCTGAAGCATATTGGAACGGCAGCACTGGACATCTACCATGTAAGTTACTCACTAGGATATCTCTATAGGATTTAGCATGGGGAGAACAAGGCTTTACCACCCCACAGCATCTTGTGGTGGTAAGGCCATAAATCAACAAAAGGAGACAGTACCTGCCTATTAGAAAGATAATAAATTGCTTTTAGGTTTGATCCAGATTAGCTGTACAGGGAGTGGTCTCTTACTGGGTAATGCAGACTGAGCATGTCTGGCCCAATGGGAGAGGGAAATAAGTAGGATCACGATTTTTCTATATCTTTAGTTAAGAGTAAATTATTTTGACCGTGGTCTGTGGTCTGTAAGGCAGAACACGGTTGTATTTAATAACTTAACTTGAAATTCTCACCAAACATCTGTATCTGTATTACAGGACACCCATTTAAAGAAAGGAGAAGTGGCCATCAAAGTAATAAACCTCACAATGGTAATGTATCTTCCTTTTTCTTTCAAATTTACACTAAGGGATGTTGCAGGAAGCTTTGTTTACCTGTGTAATAACTTACCTTCCCAACCCCCCCAAGATCATTATACTTACCTCCCCACAGTCCCTGTAGCTCCTCGTTCCTATTTCTCTCTTCCGTGGTCTTCCCTTGGTGCTGACATTCCTGGTTGCAGCCGTCAGTCATGCAATGACAGTGATTAAATTGCCAATGACTTACGGCTGCATAGGTGAGAAATGAGGAGTCCATTGTTGGCGGAGAGAAGTAAGATGAGTAGATTAAGATACCGTGAGGACGTTGTGAATAGGTTATTGGCTCTGGGTGATTTCTGCTTATTGTCTTTTTTCTGCCTTAGGGTGCGACTTTCGCGTACCGAGAGATAAGTTATTGCAGCTGCTCTCGGGACATGGAAATGTGATTCCCTTCTACGGAGCATATTACGAAAGGGCAATCCACACCCGAGGAGATGGATAAGATCTTGGTAAGTTGGATAAGAGCACAACACCATGCTTTTTCACAGGGACTGTACAATCACCTTACCCATGGAGTTACCATAGCTGGAGATATTTCATGGTCTTCTTCTCCCTTTAACTATTTCCTTTCCAGATTGCCATGATATTTGCAGGGGCGGATCCCTGAACATCTGATTGCTTTATCCAGATCCAAACAGGGCCTCTACCGGAATCCTGGATTGCTGTATCTATGCCGGGAGGTCTTACAGGTAAAACTTTAACCCTTTCATAACGGAACATTGGGCCATCCATACTTATAAGGCACACAGGCCACCCACATTGTAAAATAACCGATATCGATCACTTCTTTAACGACCCTTACTTTACAGTCACATGGTTAGCGGTCGTTATAAAACTCGCTATGTCGGAACATTTCCAATATAATATATGGACATTATACATTATGTTTCCCTGATCACGTTATTACATCAGGGGTTTCTGTCCTTCACTAATATTCTCTCCCCAATGAACCTCTGCAGGGCCTGAACCATATCCATCAGCGAGGGGTCATCCACACGGACTTACATGAGGGTAATATCATGCTAACAGAAGAGGCAAACGTGCGAATAAGTGTAAGGGGAGATAAAGACAGTTTGGGTTATTCAATGTCGCAGTGTATTTGTAGATCATTGGTCAATGTGTCGTTACAGTCGACTTCGGGAACAGCAGAATGAAAATCAGCGTGGAAGAAAGCGGCTCATTTTATGACTATGGGGTAGGTTCTACCTACAGTAAGTGATTTCAGTTACAGAGTAGCATGGTTACTATAGCGGGTCACATGGCATTACCTTTCACATAGAAAAATATATATTAAGGGCCGGATACCTGTTTAGCATAGAAGTGAAATATTTATTTAAATCAGAGACGTGTGAGCCTGCCCCTTTCTGACACTGATCCTTTATTCTTTTTACCAGAATGACATCGTCATGCTCGGACATCTTGCCCGTAATGGCTTCAGAAAACAGTAGTAAAAACCAATGACATTTCATAGCTACACATTGGGGTTCCATTTTGGTTAATATCCCACCTGTTCAGTCTGTGATAATCTAATTAACCATGTACAGCGATAGACATGGCAAGGAAAGGGTTATAAAGGGGGTAAAATAACCCATAGACAATATACAGACCCCTAGCCCTGCCAGGTACATGTCTGGTATAATAACATCGATTTATTTCCCTTTTAGTAACTCGGATTCTACGAAAGGTGAAACGTCCCCAGACAATTAAATTGTAAGTGACCCTCCAATACGTTTCCCTTCCCGTCTGGTTTCCCCAGCCGGTCACTGCAGACAGGTTTCCATGTTGTGTATGACAATTCTGGGTTTCATTTTACCCTTCAGGTCGGAGAACTATGATGACTTTGTGAAATGCTGCACTCAGACAAAGACCTCTGCCAGCACTCCTGCAGCATCCATTCCTTGTGGGTCAGCAGGACTACGAGGCCGTCAGGAGGAGATCCAATTGTCTCAAATAGTAAGGGAAAGCAGATTTTGTTTGAATTCACATAGTTTCCCATTCCAGTCATCTCTGTGCTTTTACCATAAAAAGCAGAGTGAAGGAGTGACACCAGCTGTGTCTTTAAAATACTGTTTAAATAACGTTCAGGTGTTTAATAAACTTTTTGGTGTAGGAGACCGCATGTAAGAGAGAGAGAGAGAACAACGCTGTGACATCACAGAGACAACGTATGAGACAGCATGGGAGGCATCGACTTTGGGAAATATCAAGTGTAAGGCATCAAGTATAAAGAACCTGTGGGAGCATCGAGACAAAGTGGGAGTCAACAGCTGTGTGGGAACCGAGACATTAGAGGCATCGAGACACAGTGGGAGTCAACACCTGTGTGAGGCACCGAGACAGCGTGGGAGGCATCGAGACACAGTGGGAGTCAACACCTGTGTGAGGCACCGAGACAGCGTGGGAGGCATCGAGACACAGTGGGAGTCAACACCTGTGTGAGGCACCGAGACAGCGTAGAGGCATCGAGACAACGTGGGAGTCAACACCTGTGTGAGGCACCGAGACAGCGTAGGACATCGAGACACAGTGGACTCAACACCTGTGTGAGGCACCGAGACAGCGTAGGAGGCATCGAGACACAGTGGGAGTCAACACCTGTGTAGGGCACGAGACAGCGTAGGAGGCATCGAACACGTGGGAGTCAACACCTGTGTAGGCACCGAGACAGCGTGGGAGGCATCGAGACAAGTGGGACAACACCTGTGTGAGCACCGAGACAGCGTAGGAGCATCGAGACACAGTGGGAGTCAACACCTGCGTGGGCACTGAGACAGCGAGGAGGCATCGAGACACAGTGGGAGTCAACACCTGTGTGAGGCACCAAGCAAGCGTGGAAGTCCACCTGTGTGGGCACCGAGAGAGCGTGGGAGGCTTCGAGATACAGTGGGAGTCCCACCTGTGTGAGGCACCGAGACAGCATGGGAGGCATCGAGACACCGTGGAAGTCAACCCCTGTGTGAGGGCCGAGACTTCATGGAAGGCTTCAAGACACCTTAAGAGCCACATCTGTGTGAGGACCGAGACATCTAACACCATGGGAGTCAACGTTGTACTCACCTCCGGGAGTACATTAGACTGAGAAGAATACTAACACTAATGTTCTGCTCCCTATTCCACTGTGCTTAAACCTAAATAATGTTTAACACAATGACAAGTCTTTAGTTATTTTACTTACTCCTAATACTTTTTGTAAAGCTAATAAATATTAAGATTTACATACTCTCAAAGTGAACATTCCTTAATATATTGATTGAACGGAGCGGTTAGGAGCTATGCTCCCCCCCCCCATTCTTAAATCAATAGCTCAGGATCCGGGAACGAATAAAAAAAAACCTTTTGCGTGATCCACCGCAATCACACTGAAATCTACAACCGCTTCCCTCACCTGAATACTATAGCGCGCATGGCGTAATGTACGTTATAGCTGTACAGGAGAGGGAAGCGGGGGCTAATATGGTATGGAGATGCCACAAATAATGATGTTATGGAGGATGCTCAAACATTATTTTTATATCCAGTAAGTGTTTATTAGTTTATTTACAACTAGCAAGAACCCGCGATTCGCAGCGGAGATGTATTGAAATAACCTTTTTAGTAAGAAAGCAATAATGTATCAAGATTGCTGTAATCACTCGGCACTTGATATATTAAAGAAAGACAATTCAATAAGCTTTACGATAATCACCACTCATTAACTTTAATTTAATATTATATTTTTTTTCAACTACGAATTTTGGTGAAAATAACCTCCACCACCCCTCCCGTCCGCCCCTAATACCCCCCACTATCCTCTCTGTCCACCCTCCAAACCCTTCTCCTTACACCTCAGCCAGTCCCCGCACACACCCTGAAATTTTGGTAAAAATCGTTCCAGCTGTTAGTGTGCGGATTTCAAAATTCTATCCCCCCCCCGTTCACCCCCACCCTGAAAAAATATATTTTTTATTCAACTACGAAATTTTGGTGAAAATAATGATACTCCACCGTTACAGGTGGAATTTCTAAACGAAACCTGCTTAACTTTTGTAAGTATAAGGTGCAATGAATGAGCCTGCCAAATTTAAGCCGTCTGCCTCCACGGCAATTTGGAGAATTAGTGATGAGTGAGTGGTGAGTGAGTGAGGGCTTTGCCTTTTATTAGTATAGATACCAGTACTTGCAACATTCCTTGTTTGCAAAAACTCATTTAGCTTTCTTTTGAAACTGACCAATGATGAACCTGCCATAACAACGTCCACTGGAAGACAGTTCCATAGCTTTACCGTTCTCACAGTGACAAACCCTTTCCCAACTCTACTTTATGTATCAATACCAGTAACTTGCAACATTCCTTGTTTGCAGAAACTCATCCAGCTTTCTTTTGAAACTGACCAATGAACCTGCCATAACAACGTCCACTGGAAGACAGTTCCATACTTTACCATTCTCACAGTGACAAACCCTTCCAACTCTACTTTATGTATCAATACCAGTAACTTGCAACATTCCTTGTTTGCAGAACTCATCCAGCTTTTCTTTTGAACTGACCATGAACCTGCCATAACAACGTCCACTGGACGAC